>OX465288.1:124117591-124717591 GCA_949987695.1 Merzomyia westermanni | reverse complement strand
GCAGAAAGACGTAACAAGTAGCGAGCTATGGTAAAGGGCTAAACTCGCTTAGGCGCTTAAGCGAAGAAAAGAAGAAGGGTTGAAGAGGTGATTTCTACTGTAGAAGTAGAAACGGGGTGAGTTACAAAAATTTGTAGCACTTTGTGTAAGTTATGAAATTACGTTTTGTCGCAGTTCTGAAGCGCGTAAAACGCAGTTTTTGGTGGAAGATTGTGTTAATTTTAAGAACCTTCTCCATAACTTGGTTTCGGCCACTATATTTTGGTTTTGAACAAGTGGTTCATAAAATTCATCAAGCTTAAGTAATTTTTTGTCATTTTCTTCTCTGTGGTTTGTTGAAAAACTGAAGCGAAATCTCGGAAGATCGTTTTATGTTGAGTGAATCGACTATCTATTTCCAGTATTATATGATCAATACATGAATGGATAAAAAACGGTAATCTTGAAACATACATCTAGGTTACATACTTGCAGACTTTGACTAAATTTGAATCGGTTCTATTTGATTTCAATATCCATGTCACAAGTTCTAAACAATTTTTGAAAGTCATGTTCGTCGGAACGAATACGTCGTAACTCCAGTACTAAGTCTTTTGCGAAATCCACTACAAGCCCTTAGTCTATCTTTATTGGTTGAAGTTTATTACACAAAGGCAGAACGCATTGTGTTAAAAAAGATGCTAAAAGACTGCGTTTATTATTTAAAAAAAAAAAATTTTTAATGTTGACCTAAGAATTTTGTAATACTAAGCAATAGAGAAAATGTTGAAATTTAAACACTACTGACACCATAAATTGCACAATAAGTTGCTATAATTGGCACTTTTTTCTACCAACTATTAAAAATACTAAAATTTAATAAGTCATAAAACTGCAAATCCAATTTTTTTATAAAAATTCGGATTAAAAAGTGTAGAGTTTTGATAAAACTTGGTTAAATTTTCCTTGGTTTTGAACAAAGTTTGAAATTTGTTCTTGAATGTTTTTTATTAGATAATGGACTATACTTTTATAAAAAACGTGTAAACGCCGTTGTGTGTTCTGATTAAATTATTGAGCCTGCCTACTCTAGTATTTTCAGACCGCCTGAATTCCGATTTTCAAAGACGTGAGAGATAAGGGAGTAGAGTTTTAGCTCAGCAATATCAGACCTCGAAAATTACGGTATTATTTCGATCTGTTATTCTATTACTACCAGAACCAATGTGTACGCATACCTTGAAACCGGGTTTATCGTCTTGAAAGCCTTGTGAATTTAGCAGAAGGTCTGAAAAGACCATCATTTATATACAGGCTTAATATTCAACCGCATAATCCACTAACCGATAATTTCATATATTCATAAAACTGCCCTTTGTCATTTATAAAATAAAAAAATTATAAATCAGAAGCATAAAATGGTATTGTGTTATTCAATCGAAAGTAAAAAAAAATAGTAGTTCATTGACGAAGGGGTGCTACGCCACTGCCCATGCTGTACTGCCCGACTATCGTGGTAGCGAGTTTGTATAACGAGTGCCACTGTTTTCTTAATGTCCGGTTAAGTAACTTGTTGTGACTTTATTTGAGTTGGAAACGAATTGAAGCTGGATATAAGTTCAGGTCTAGGTCAGTTTCAAACGAAGAGTCATATTTTAAGAAACTGTTTGATTTAAGGTACATACAAGAAACGGACTTAAGGTCCGTTGATGCAAAAAAATTAAAAGGGCCAACTTGCCCTGGGAAGGAAACACAAAATTAAGTTTTACAATAAGCACTTTATTAAACACTACTTTATTTAACACTACTTTAGTTATCACTAATCTAACCGATCGCAACCGTTCCTTGTCCCGGACTCCACTAACTGGTTCCGACTGCAACATTTTTCACGCGTGAACACAGTACTAGGCTTAAATTATAAATTTCTCTCACTTGGGTGTAAATAGTCTTGATTTATTACACTAGAAACCGCAACAGCAAATCTTTTCAAACTAAAGGTATGGAATCATAAAAATAACATTTGTTCGGATTCATTGTTTGTCAAACCAATCCGTATGCTCCCAAGCTCACGATTTGTAATTGCTATAGATCTAGTCCTAAATAGTTAGATTCAGTCATAGTTTTTTAACTAGTATATCTGCCGATCAGTTTGATGTTCACCGCAAGTGTGGTGATTTATAACAAAAGCCAAGTTATGCGCATCACTGGCATAAAGCTATACTCACCCTGCAGTAAAATTTCGAACCAAAAGAGACAGTCTTGAGCTACTCTCTCTGTGCCGGTTACAAAAGCGATAGTTTGAAGACATCTTGAAATATCGGATATCGATAATTATTCATCCAAAACCAAAACTAGCCCCAATATTTTCCGAAATGGCACAGGTTGAGAACTAGCCAAAGCCAAGCTATCTTAGAACTGCCGCAATGGGAAGCGGTTAAGAAAGAGTTGCAAAGTAAAACACTGCCGACAATTGCAACGCCAATAACATCGCCATGTAAAAGTGGACAGTTGAAAGTATTGCTTGGGTATTGAGCTGGAATTATTGGTGTCGTACATACATATGTATTTGTGTATACGAAATTTCATTGAGTTGTGCGCTTATGTTTTCGCAATGTAACAAATTGCAGTACGACTCTTGGGGTTCCTTGAGTCATTTTGCTAAATTGCAAATTTTGTATGTACCAATTATCACAAATTTGTGTATCGCCATGCCAATAATTTGTTTGCTCTGGCTCGTGGGTGCGCCAGTCAGTAATGTGGCCAACTAACGGAGCGACTAATTGAGCGCTCGCTTTAATATTGAATTTGTAATCAGCGATTATTAGGTCAACTGCAACTATTCTACTATGCTTGTCTTAAGATTACTTTCGAGAGCGACGAAGGTAAGTTCAAAGTCGAAAGTCCACATCATACACAGATACATAAATTTATACAAACATGCCCTACAGAAAAAAATATCAATTGTTACAATAATTTACAATTTCCGCACATCGATGTTTGAATCTTTTTAAGAGAAAGCGGCGCGTGTCGTGTTTTTTTAAACGAATTTTGCATGCATTTTTACTCCTTAATAGCCGAAATACAGACAAAGCTTTGCTATTTATAATTTTAATTCCATTTATAATAAATTAAATCCGATTTAAAAAGAAAACGGCTTAAACTACACTATTTTGCCTAGGAAAAAGTATCTGTGTTTTTGTTTCAAATTCTTAGTATTATAAACCAAAAACCACCGAAATGAAAGTAAAAACATCGTTGTTTCTTCAAGCACTATAACAAATAGTTAACTTCTCAACACGATTTCCAGAAATAACTCGCTTTTAGTTATCTACAAAGAGTCATTTCAACAACTGTATTTTAAAGCTTGAAAAACGTCAAATCTAAATAATTAATAATTCCAAGTCAATAACTTTCCTACAAGAACAGTGACGCTCAACTAAAATGTTATATGAGTGTCCACAGTGAAACACTGTAACCTTATTAACATTTAAGGGTATGGTGAAAATGGTGAAGAAACCAATCACTTATTTCTTGTAGGGTAATTTGTCGGAAGATATTGTTAAAAACAAAAAATTTTTTTGAATTTTCAAGCATCTTTCTGCAGGTATACAGAAGAAATTTCCTCTCTTTAGTTGACTAATACTCAGTTATCGATTTTGAGATAAAATAAATATAAATATAGTGTATTATAAACCGAGTTACATTAAACTTATTTTCCTGCAGGGTGGCGTGTGTTTATCACTAATTTGGTTTGTGCACAGAAAGCCACTCCTTTTAATTTATATGGCGTACATTCAATGGAAAGCGAAGGAAGTCAGTAGGTAGTGATACAAGCTTCTAGTTGGGAACTAGATCTGAAGTACCATATAAGTATTAGGTCAAACCGGCAGTTGAGTAACATCACATTTTGAATGGTATTTGAAAATAATAATTATTTCCACTCTTCTTTTGACGAAAAACCTTTCTTCAAATTTGGGTTTTTATATTTGATACTCGATGCCCGCTCGATGCGAGGATTCGCCATGCACGCAATTGTAATTCTTTATACACATAAGCAGCAGTAAAATGTGTCCCTTATTTTAAGATGGGCCTCTAGAGAAAAATCGTTGCAAACAAACTTTATTGGTATGTATATGGTAGCCCCCACAAATTTGATGAATACTTACACTTTCACATAACATCTGGAAGGAAAGCAATCAGCCTGTAGCAGTGGCATTTGCGACGAATAATATATGATGATGAGTTGTATTAGCTTTAAAAGTAAGAAAAATGTTCTAAACTTAAAGGTAGAAAGTCTATATATCCCTTTCTGATAACTTTGTTGAATTCTAAAGGTTCGCGCCTTCATTTGACATTGATCGACCTGTGAAAATGTATATTTTATCAGGACTTTACAAAGAGCAGAGTACACACTTCAATTTCTAAAATTTTACGATAATACAGTTCTCAAGATTAGATAGGATGTCTAGAAGGGTGCAGAGAGCTGCTACTTCCTCTGTGTATATATGTATTTATATGGAGTGGTTGAAAACTATTTCAATATAGAGTGAAATAGTGCTTGAATTCTACATGAATCTAGGTGTATTTCGGAACTAACAAAAAGTACCAAAAAACCATCTAGATCTAAAATTTAGAATATTTAACTAGTTCGAAACTACAAGGGAATTAATGCAGTTGATTAAAAATAAAAGACCTTAAGTTCCAACTAGTAGTGGTTCCAAATGCAGTATAAGCGCACCTGTTAAGAACTAGAGATTTTATCTACAGGGTTTCTCATACATGTACCTATACCTCCACACAAAAATACATACATATGTATGCTTCTATAGAAGTTCTTTCGTCAATGCCGTCTCATAGTAACGCTTCGTCCTGGCAGTACAACTAGCATTGGCGCTAATTTAATTTAATCAATTGAGAACTGTATTGCACGGACACTTTAACGAACACAATCATCTACAAGCGTTGGTTCGGCCATTAGTCGGTACTATATATTTAGACTGCTTTCTTGTTTACTCAGTGCCATAATTGTCGCTGTGGAAATTGCTTACCGTTCAATAACCGAAATGCTGAGTCTTACATACAACTCTGCGAACTGGAACAATATACGTAGATTCATATATTTCAAGATATACGCATGCACTGAAATTATTACATTCTGATTTAATTGGTCACTATTCATCAGGCATAAGTGAGTTTAAGGAATTGGCTTCTGATATATTGACTAAAACCGAAAAAAAGCTAAAAATCATGCTGTTCTTAAAAATGGGGAGTCACAAAATATGTACAGCAAAGCCTCACACAAACAATATAAAATTCTGTTTGTATAATTTTTGGATGTCACAATGCTAAACTACTATTTTAGAAAAAACACTTACTACTTAATGCGAATTACTTCACCCTTGCTAAAAATGGCGCTACGTCGCAAGTCGTAAAAATCCACTAACATCCTTCGGATGTAATATGATGTAATCTGGCCCCATATGGGTTAATTATTAATAGGGAAAGCTACATATACGCAACGAAAAGTAATATGCATGGCAAACAGAAGAAGGTAGATTCAGTGCCATATATAGGTGGTCAATCCTATTTAATTTTTTATGAAGAGACAAACTATGGACGATGCTTTGATGTCAAAATTTAGCAAGAGGATATCTTGTAAACCACCTTTTGAGAATTTACGACTTTGACAGTCTTAAAAAAAGCAACACAAATTGATTGTAACAGCTAATTCTAAGTTGCTTGCAAATTGTAAACTTTACAATCAAGACAATAGAAATCAAATAAATTGATTTTAAAACAAAATTATTATTCATCTTTATAAATCTGGTTTGTAGAAGCTTATGTTCTAAAATTTGTAATAGGAATAGTCTAATTTTATTTGGAACTATTGAAAGTGGACGTGATCGATCAAGAACAGAATATTAGGAAATGTGCCTCTATTTCTGGGGTTCCAAGTATTTGGTAATAAAAATTTATAAAATATATGCACTAGGCAAAAAATATTTATTGAACCTGCTTTTTAGGCCCTTATAGAAAGTATGTACTGTTGTTGTAACACTGCTAGTATCATGGTACCACGGAGTGGGAAGGAATAAACAGGATTATATTAAATAGACTGGTATCTTGTTGTATTTGGCGAAAAATAACATCAAATAATTATTTACTATCGGTCACCGTGGTGTGGCGGTAGTGTTGATGGCCCACCACACGGAAGGACCAAGGTTCGTGCCCTGGGACACGTAACATGAAAAGTTGTTTGAAAAAGTTTTTTCAAAACGGGGTAGCCCCTTGGTAGTGGTTTGGCAAACTCTCCGAGTGTATTTCTCCCATGGAAGGCTTCTCAGCAAAAATTTGTCTACTTTGCATATGCCGTTCGGAATCGGCAAACAACTGTAGGTACCGCCGATTTGTAAGAAAAATTAGAAGCAGCACACTACAAATTGTTAGAGAACTCGGCCTTAATCTCCTCGGAGGTATATATTGTGCAAATTATCTGTTTTTATTTTTAACGGTGATGTTCAGTTCTTATATAACTCCACAACTAAAGAAGGCAAGGAGTACGTCAAATAGTTTTGATGGGGAAATTGGATGGTATACATCAGCGAAATAATGAACGTTATTGCAGAGATATCTGCTTTATATGAGAAGCCAAGATCGTGCCGCGGTTTACGTGTTCGGGATTTTAAGATGAAAAGTTGAAGCTTAAGCTTAGAAAATTGGAAGATCTCACGAAGCAACATTTGAGCTCTTGCGATAAGGATCGTAGAGCATTTGATATCTTCGAGTAATATGAAATATCGGGAAATGAAATGTTGAGAGTATGTAATAGCTGAGCGTTTAGTTCTCTGATAATGAAACGGGACTCAATGTAACGGTGAATAGGATCCACCTATGTATGTTCACAGGCGTTCATAGTTTTTACTGCAAAACTACCCTATCTGATTTCCTTGCGTAATAACCAATATTAGTTATACATATATCAACCCCTTTGCGCGATTTGATCATAAGGGACAAAAAGCAAATTTTACAGGAGAGCATTCTTTTCGTTTTTTATCACTTTTTATTGATTTATTGAAGTGAAATTGAACACGCGGTTAGATATTTAAACGAACTAAGCGAACAAATCACAAATTTTGCCGTTACGATAATTTCGCGCAAAAGGGTTGATATGATAAGAGCCGATTTACACGATTAAAGTATTGAATTCAAGTCTGCCGCGACATAGGTGACGGAGGTGAGAAGAGAGGGGACATTCCCACAACAGCCGGTTCTATCGCACCGGAATGACCCGGGTTTTTTCACCCGGCCAAGGGCTGTTATTTCAGTGTAACCCTGTCCAATCTGGGGCAGGGCGAAGCACTGTTAACAACAACAACAACAACAGAAGAGAGGGGAAGAGTACAAGTACCTCCGTACCGTCAAGTCGCTTCTCTATCACTTTCTCTTTCCCTTGTATGCCGTTGTTTGTTCCATAATTGCTTTCAAGAAAAATTGACACATGTAAACCCGAATAGAAAACTTAAAATTCAATAATTTTCTTGTGTAAAACGGCTCTAAGTTTAATCCCAGAGCCCTAAATCAACACCAGAAATATCTACGCATTGACTAAACAGCTTGTGATATCTATTTAAGCTTTATTTTCAAGAAAAGTATACAAAATTTTCAGTTACAATGAAATAAGTAACAAATAAAAAGTTAAGTTATACTTTTCGTGAACACAAACCGAGACTTTCAATTTAAAATAACTAAAAACAGTGCAGTAATTAAAGGATATATAGCCCAAACCCCGTTTATCGGAATTATCGATTGTATGGTTCCAACAACTGATTCATATATTACAAACTGGCAACCGAATATCAAATTTTAGGCCGATATCTCTAAAACTGAGGGACTAGTTTGCTTTCAAACAGGCAGAAGGACATGGCTAAATCGACTTAGCTCCTCCCGATCATTTCGGTGTGCTTTTGGTGGGTCTATCTCTTGTTCTTCTCATACTTACAATAATCGGACCACACTTATAATACCATTTCCTGTTCCTGAAAGATATAAAAACTGAATAGCTTCCAAATAATTTCTACACAGAATTTGACTGATTTAAACATTTTTTGTTGGAAATCATTTCATAATGAATTCTTTCCATATGGATACATTTAACTACCGAAACTTTTTGTGTGTCAGTTGGAAAGACATAATGAAATTTATTAAAATCAAGTATGGTCCAAATCCTTTCTTCATATCCACCACTAGCTTATCAAAGCGCTTATAAAACAAAGTTTGTTTATTCCATTATTTTACAGTCACCTATTTGATACAAACATTTATGCATATACATACGTAAATATTTTCCTTTATTTAGTTTATTCTTTATTTTATCAACACTTGTTACGATGTTCTTTCAATTTCTAGTCCAATCTTTGTGGGAATTTTATTTTGTTCGTATAGCGTGCCCTTTATTTCCTTTGTTTACATTTATTTGTATATTTCGTGACGTTTGTGGCCAAATTAAAGCATTACAATTTATTATTCCTTTATGTGATTTGCCATTCAAATACGATTTGTTTTTTTTTATGAATTCGTAAGTCCAATGTTCATTTCGATGGGATTAAAAAGATTTATGACTATAAGGTCAAGCATTCCATTACAAATAACGACCGACAAAATTCTTTTTTTGCTTGTAACGCGTTACTGGTTACGGCGTTTTCTAAATGAACTACAACAAATGACTAGTAAATTGTACAAACATTCATAAAAATATATGTATAAACCATTTAGCTACAGCTAGCAAAAGTGGTATTTACTTAAAACGCCATAACCGACATCGACATGGGACGCCTATAGTAGAGTCTGGGTCAAAAAGGCGCTTAATTGAATGATTAACAAATATGCAAGTCTAAACATGGGTGGAATACGTAAGTTATATACCCAGGTGCGACATTTATTCAATTATACACCTAAAATATTAACAAATAGCCCAGTCATTTTAGGTATTTTACACCCCAGTCTGCCGAAATGTTACTAGTGAGCTGAATTTTTGTATACAACTTTATTATGGCTTTTGAATGAAAATGTGAAAAATCGACATTGATATCGGGCTGGATAAAAGCTTATAAAGGTCAAAAGGTCAAGAAACAATTCCTTTAATTTAGAATGACTACATGTCTGTATGGATTTTTAGAGTATTATTATCTCAACCAACACTTTATCCGCCTTGACGTAATTTCAAACGCTCCAGAACACATTATTTAACCCCTGTTTATGTCGAGTATACTCGTCAGAGCGAAATAAAAATTTTTCGCATAATGTCGACTGTACTCGCCGTGAAGATAAAAAAAATCGCACTCGTATTATTTTAAACGCATCAGCTGTAATTTCTTTCCCTGAAAAAGGGAAAATAAAGATATTTTTAAAAATGTACGTTTTAGAATATTTGATTTAGATTTCTTGAAACTCAGTTTATCTTTTATTGCTTCTGCTTTCATTCCTATAATGCCTTAATTTTATCTTTATGTAATATTTTTTTATCAATGAAATAATTTTTTCTTGTTACCAACGACTAAAAATATATATTTTCTAAAAAACCAACACGAAACGTTTGATTCTGTTTATGTCGAGTATACTCGTCTGCGCTGGAAAATAATTAAGCAGGTCGAAAAAGGGTTTCAAAACAAAATTAAACATTTAAAGGGTTAAGATTTGATGCTATGGAGGGCGAGTAGCTTATTTTTTAGATTTTACCATTTCTAAATGTTGCATAGGGGCAACGGTTAAGTGTATTAAATTATATTATTATTTTTTTATTTAAATTATTTGTCTATATAGGAACGGGGTTGCGTGTGTAAATTGTATGTATTAATTGGGGGCGAGTACTTGTGGCTCTGAGGTCTTAGCTCGGGATTGGCCTCCTCATTGTCGCTGTGAAAACCCCTATTTCGGATTGCCAACATAAACTATATCTTTGGAATATTTCGTAAGCTTGTTGCGAATTACAATAGCATGCAATGCAAATGGAATAAACGATAGAAATAACCACAGCTTATATAGCTTAAGACCACATAATGGATTCCGTAAAAATCCTGGTGTGCTTTGTAGCGGCCAACATAATCTCTGAACGAAATAAATAAATGTCAATAAGCGATTACAATTTAGAATCAATAATGACCCACGATCAAACGGCGGCTAATTCACTCAAGCCAAATAGTGTACATTTGTATAGTCGTACTGACATTAATCAATGGATGTCTTTCTTTCTGAGAAATGCGATTTATATGTTTATAAGCCGAAGAATACATAAAATGATTTCTTTATAAAATTGAAAACGACTTCTATGCCCACACAATTGTAATATCCGGAACATTTATCCGCCTGGGTATACTCAGTGGGTAGCAGTTGGTTTATATTTGCCAGATAAAAATCGTTAATGTTCAGTAATCCGTGCTGTAGTTCGGGTATGAACTTTTTGCAGGCTTAAATAAATACGCATGAATGTAAGTATGTATATACTCGTACATACATACATATGTATTTGACAACGGGTATACGACTTGTATATAGTAAATACATTTTTAGGCAAGCACATTTTTTTTAACATACATGTATGTGTAATAGGGCTAGTCAAAAATATTTAATGTATTTTTTACTTTGTTCACTGGAAAATGGATTGATAGACAAATTTCGAAAATATTTTCAAATATGAGGTTTTCTTCTTAAATTATTTTGACTTTTGACCTGGTACTAGAAAAAAAACTTCATACATTTCTAGCAACTATGAGTTCAAATTATCTCTTCTCTAATTCTCTATAATTGAAGACTTTACAAGATGGCATACTTTTTCATAAAGGTTATCGTTTAAAAGATATTGAAGGGTTCTGTCTGACCATAATTAGAAAAATTTGGGTTTTGCTTATGCATTTCATAACGCATATTTTATCAAATATTTTTTCGTTCAAAATTTTTATTTTGAAAATTGTATATTTTTTACCTTTTGCAATAAAAACTGAAATTGTTCTTTCGAGCCCTAGTACAGGTAACATCAAAAGTGGTTTGAAAAAGTTTTTTTAAAACTCTCCGAGTGTATTTCTCCCATGGAAGGCTTTTCAGCAAAACTTCATCTGCTTTGCAGATGCCGTTCGGAATCAGCAAAGGACTGTAGGTCCCACCAACCCAGTGGCGTAGCCAGGGGGGTCGATCCCCCCTTCGTCAATGAACTAAACTTTTTTCTTTCGATTGAATAACGCAATACCATTTTATGCTTCTGATTTATAATTTTTTTATTTTATAAATGACACAGGACAGTTTTATGAATATATGAAATTATCGGTTAGTGGGTGGTCTGAAAAACTAGAGTAGGCAGGCTCAATAATTTAATCAGAGCACACAACGGCAGGAAAATAGATAGATAATAAAAAACATTCAAGAACGAATTTCAAACTTTGTTCAAAACCAAGGAAAATTTAACCAAGTTTTATCAAAATTTTACATTTTTTAATCCGAATTTTTATAAAAAAATTGGACTTGCAGTTTTATGAAGATGTTGGTAGAAAATAGTGCCAATTATGGGCATTTATTGATAAATTTATGGTGTCAGTTTTGTTAAAATTTCAACATTTTCTCTATTGCTTAGTATTACAAAATTCTTAGGTCAACTTTAAAAATTATTATTTCTAAATAATAAACGCAGTCTTTTAACATCTTTGCTAACACAATGCGTTCTGCCTTTGTGTAATAAACTTCAACCAATAAAGATAGACTAAGGGCTTGTAGTGGATTTCGCAAAAGCTTAGTACTGGAGTTACGACTTATTCGTTCCGACGAACATGACTTTGAAAAATTGTTCAGAACTAGTGACATGAATATTGAAATCAAATAGAACCGATTCAAATCTAGTCAAAGTCTGTAATCATGCAACTTAGATGTTTTATTCAAGCTTTCTGTTTTACCCATTTATGTATTGATCATATAATAATAATAATAATAATAATAATAATAATAATAATAATAATAATAATAATAATAATAAAAATAATAATAATAATAATAATAATAACAATTCCCAACGAATAACCCACCATCCCGCCCAACCGACACGAGGGGCGCATCCGCAATTTTTTTTTTATATATTGCCGAGTCGTTGAAAGGCAGGGGTTTGTTAAGTGTCGAGATCTAAAACTGCTCAGCTACAGAGGGAAACTCATCAGCTAAGTAACACAAGAAATTAAAACTTATAAATAATGTATTAAGAGATGAAAAAATCAGTTAGGTTGTAAAGAGTAAATTCATAAAGTTGCTATGGGTTAAGCGAGGGTAGTATCAATTATTTAATGTTAAAAAGTGAGTCAGAAATATCAAATGTACTGAAAAGAGTGTTATAATTGTCACACAAACATCGAAAAGGCTCATTTTATTCAAAATTAGTTCTACACTGTTTAAAAAAAAATAAGTTTAAAATGTCTTGATGGCCGGAAAGGAATGTTAAAGTTTACTTCTCCCAACAAAAATGGGCTAGAGACCAACCCGTTTAATAACAGCATTTCTCTACGACTAGCAAGGGTAGGAAGGTTAATAAATTTCAAGCGATTAGTATAGGGAGGCAAATTATATAGGGAATCCCATGAAAGATCTCTTAAAACAAAAAGTAAAAATTGTTTTTGAACCGATTCTATCCGATCAACGTGGACTTGTTAGCTCGGACTCCAAATAATTGAGCTTTATTTTAATATCGGTCTTACTAATGTTCTAAAAAGGGCTTTAGTTGCGTACGAATCACTAAATTCTTTCGACCAGCGCTTAACGAATGATAAAACACCCATAGATTTATTGACAGTTGCATTAATATGGAGATTGAAGCTAAGTTTACAATTCATCGTAATTCCCAAGTCCATAAAATCATGCACTTGGTCAAGACTATGATTGTTGATTATGTAGGAAGCTGGTTGTGTATTTCTGCGCGAAAAACACATATATTGACATTTTTTAAAATTGAGTGGCATGTAGTTTAGATAACAGCAAAAACAGAATCGGGGTTCTTGAGGAACTCCAGAAGACATCCAGCGGGTGAGACTGGGTTAAAAGGCCAGTAGAAAAAGTTTATGAATAAGTAACGAATGGCAAACTTTGTCAAACGCTTTACTGAAATCTGTATATATAATATCTTTGTGCATTTTTTCTCTAAACGCGTTTGAAACATGGGTTGTGAATTCTAGTAGGTTTGTACTTGTTGATTTTCTTTTACAAAAGCCGTGCTGGCAATCTGCAATCAATGTGGATATAGAAGTTGTAAGCGGATTTGCAACAATGGCTTCAAATAATTTGGGAATAGCGGAAAGCTTTGCGATGCCACGGTAGTTATCTACAAATGACGTACTCCCACTCTTATAAAGTGGTATTAGGAAAGATTCTTCCAGGCAGTTGGGAAAACGCCGCTTTTTAAAGACAGATTAAATAGATCGGTTAGAGGCTGGTAAGTGCAGTTAGCACAATTTTTGAGAAAACATGCCGGGATCATATCACATTTAAATGATTCCTTTAAGGTTTTCAGATAGAATAAAACATTTGCAGTAGAAATTATAGGACTATTAATGATGTTGTTTGCATTTAACTGATATGGAGATTTGTTTAATCAAGAAAATGTAGCAGTAGAATAATTAGATTTACAAAATTGGGGAAAGAAATTTGCAATATCTTGATTATCGCTGGATGTACAGTCTTGAAATTTCATGGCAGAAGGAAACCCTCTTATATTACGTTTAAAGTTTACGAAACCATAAAATGACCTTGGGTTACAGATAAGGTTCTTTTTAATTTTACAGATATAAGCAGTGTAATATTTTTTATTTAGTTCAAAGTATTTATCTTGTAGGATGGAGTATTTTAAGTATTCTTTGCTTAACCCGGATTTCTTGTATAGCTTGAATGAACGGTTCTTTTTATTTTTTAAAGCTTTCAGTGCTTTAGTAAACCATGCTTGTCTTGGTTCATCAGTGAAATGTTTACATTTAGGTACATGCTTTTCAAAGAGGCTATAAATAGTATTATTAAAATGTGAAATGTTAAGCTCAATATCGCCATAATAATTAGGCCAAGTTAGTTTAGACAATTCTTTATTTAATTTTTTAAAGTTGGTTTAAGCAAAGTCGAAGTCAAAGAGTCTACAAGAATCGCATGGTTTAGTATCACTGCCTTCTTCATTAGTTATGATTTCGTAAACGATCTCAAAAGAAGGATGGTAAACGTCTTCCGGTAAAACCAAAGGATCGCACCTACTCAAACAGAATTTAGATGTATCATCGCCGAAAGCTAAGTCCAGGACCTTTCCGAAATTGTTAGGGATAACCTTTATTTGATTAAGACAAAGGTCTGCCATTTCATCCAAAAAGTCATTATACCCCGCTTTGGATGGAATTGGGACAATGCTTCCGCCAAAGATATTCCACGATATATGCGGTAGGTTAAAATCGCCCGGAACGATCATCGAATCGGAAAGTTTAGTCATTAAATTTACAGTTTTGAACAATGAGATAAGCTGCATGTAGATTGAGATATCAGATGAGGGAGGAATATAACAAACCTGTAAGTATATATAAGCGCTGTCCAGCTGTATTCGGACGCACTTGAATTCACATGACTCGATGCAAAGAACATTAACCTCCTCTGAGGGCATTGACGAATTAATAGCTATTGGAACGCCACCCCCTACTCCGTTAATGAGATCGTCTCTGAATACCTGATAATCATCAGATAAGACTTCAGCGTTAGCCACGTTCCGGCAAAGGAAATAATGTTGTAATTACAGCAAAGAGATTTTAAATAAAGTTCGGTAAGTTTGGTATTTAAACCTCTAACATTTTGATAGTAAAAATTTACAGACTTTACATTTAGTTTTTTGACACTGCACTATCACGTGGGACCCTAGCTACATTCTGGGTGTTTTTCTTCGGCTTATGTTCAAATTCACGCACAAAAGCGCCCGAAGGCCAAAACAAACTCTTCAAAACTGAATCAAAATCATTCAATGAAAGATCAATTCTGAAAGAGGAGACGTTTCTTTCATAATTAAATTTAAACTTTTTTATAGTCAGAAATGGAAATACATAGTCGATTCACTCAACATAAAACGATATTCAGAGATTTCGCTTCAGTTTTTCAACAAACCACAGAGAAGAAAATGACAAAAACTTAATTAAGCTTGTTGAATTTTATGAACCACTTGTTCTAAACCAAAATACAGGCGCCGAAACCAATTTATGGAGAAGGGTTTTAAAATTGACACAATCTTCCGCCAAAAACTGCCTTTTACGCACTTCAGAGCTCCGACATTTCATAACTTTCTCTTCAACCCTTCTTCTTTTTTAAATTTCGCTTAATCGTGTAAGCGAGTTTAGCCCTTTACCATAGCTCGGCACTTGTTGCGTCTTTCTGCCAATTGTAAATGCCACGGGGTCACAAATCGGTCTCCACTTCGTCCTTCCATCGGAGTGGTGTTAGTGCTGGTTCCCAGGTTAAAAACTCTAAAATTTTTTTTGCGATTTCTGTAGTTTCCTCAATACAAGGTTATGAAAGCAACTTCTTTTATACGAAAGAAAACACTTTAGCTCTTCGGGGAAAAAATTGCAAAAAATCAGTAAAATGTGTCATGACTTTAAAATTGACACATTGTTGCATTAAAATTGAATGAACTACAAAACTGCATACTCCAAAAAGTTGTGTAAAAAATATTTTAAATTTTGATAAAATTTCTTTGAATTTTTGCGAATTTTGGGAACATTTTTAAAACAAAATTTCAGATTTCGGAAAAAAAATTTTTTCATCCCCCCGTTCCTGGCTACGCCACTGCGCCATTCTGTAGGAAAAATTAGAAGCAGCACACCGCAAATTGGTAAAGAAGCTCGGCCTTAATCTCCTCAGGAGTTATATATAGCTCCAATTATTATTTTTTTTTATTCTCGTAGAACAAAGTCAAAAAATACAATCACTTTTTTTTTTACTCACCCTAATGTCTAATATTGAAGTAGAACCTTTAGCTTACTAGTTTGCATACCTGAGTTATGGCGTAAGCATACCTGAGTGTTTGGGTATGTAACAACACCCCAAAGGCCGTAAAATTGTCTTACAATGGCTTTAAATAAACCCATAAATCCCAATATAAATTGAAAATCGATTTTTCGGCGCGAATATATGTACATATGTATGGTTGTACCATGCAGGCTTTATTTCTTTGAAGTTAGCTTTTACCTTATTCATGTGAGAGCGACAAATGGGGCACTGATTGCAGTTATTGTATGTATTAGCCTATAAATGTCGTCGATGGCATTCAATGAAAAATGGAGCGGTAGGAATATTGAACGCTAGGAATTGCACATGGAAATATTAATTAAAGAACACTTAATGGCTATCAAATTCAGGTAGTGGTTTAGCTTAATTATATATGGTATTCAGTAATTTCACAGCTGATCTTCCTGCATTCGGACCTCCCCTTTCCTTTACTGCCATTTTGATAGAAACACTTTTTGTTTGCCTTTTCATTCAAACTATGGAAAGCAGGATCAATAATAGGCAAAGGTGGTGCCACTTCTAAAGCCCGGCAAGGCGGCCAACGAGGGGGAGTCGTATCGACCGATATCACTCCTCTCGCCAGTAGTGAAGACCCTGGAGACGGTCTTTCTCCCTTATTATACCGCTAACCTGCGGCTAGCCGAACATCAGCATAGATTACGCAAAACGCATAGCACTACCACCGCGCTAAACGCCATCACTACACAGATAGGTGTCGGTCTCAACCAATCTCGTCCAAATGACAGGACCGTGCTAGTTACGCTTGATCTGTCGAAAGCAATCGACACTGTTAATCATGCGGAACTCATTAACGACCTGGAGGATTCAAACCTTCCCCCCTGTCTAAAGCGTTGGACCGCCAACTATCTGAGTGGTCGGCAGTCATCGGTTGAATTTAGAGGCGAAAGATCAAAACCACGTATAATTAAGTAGGGGGTGCCACAGGGCGGTGTCCTATCCCCGCTTCTGTTTAATTACTACCTATCGAGGCTCCCTTCCCCACCAGAAGGCATCTCGGTCGTCTACTACGCCGATGACTGACCGATCCTGGCGACTGGACCCTCCGCTGATGAGTTCTGCTCGAGAATTAATTCCTACCTTCCAACCCTTTCCAGTTTCTTCGCTGCACGGAACCTGAACCCGACCAAATCCTCGGCCACCTTATTTACGACTTGGACAGCGCAGGTGGACATGGAATTAGACGTCTACGCCGACGGCATTAAGCTTCCGACTGTCACACACCCCAAAATCTTAGGGGTCACGTTTGATAACATGTTCAAACACGATGCTCATTTAGCCGCGATTGCCACCAAAGTACAAAGCTGTAACAAAATCCTCAAGCCACTAGCTGGCAGTACTTGGGTGAAAGACAAAGAAAAGTTACTGGCAACGTACAAGGCAATCGGCCAGCCGGTTCTGAGCTACGCGACGCCAATATGGTCGCCGGGGTTAGCAGACACACCTAGGAGGAGGTTGCATTCTTGCCAAAACACCGCACTCAGAACTGCCACGGGTTGCCTTCTTATGTCTCCTGAGCACCATCTTCATAATGAAGCAAAAATGCTCGATGTCAAAGAGCATTGTGAGATGTTGACCAGGCAATTCCTGTTCAACTGCCATAAACCGCAGCACCCGAACAGGAACCTGCTCAACGAAAATCCGCCTCCCAGGAGAATAAGGAGTCACCTCCGTAAGCACTATGATGAGATCCGGAATCACATTTTCTCGCCGTTTGATCCAAAGGTGCACCGGCGGACCGTCAACCTCATCCAGACAGAGTCGGTAAACTCCTTTGTCAAGTCTCGTCCAGTGAATGCAGTCCTACAGGCACAAGCCCCACCTGTTGCCCACGAGCAACGCGAACTGCCCAGGGAGACAAGAGTCACGCTGGCTCAACTTCGTTCTGGATACTGTAACAGACTAAACTCTTACCTATCCAGACTAAACCCTGACATGCCAAATGTCTGCCCGGCATGCGGCGTGTCTCCCCACGATACTAACCATCTGTTCATCTGCTCAACTGAGCCCACTCTTCTAACACCGTTAGAAGAGCCTGATGACAGTGTTGGATGAGGGGTGACATCCTAGGCAGGTTAAGTAGTCGCTACAACAACAACAACACGGCTGCTAAGGTCAATGATCCCTATTTGGAAATCGACAAAGAAGTGCTAAGTCCCATTAATGATACCATATCAAACCCTGGGACTAGCAACTTCCGCAAATCAGTGCTTACGGTTTTGAGAGTGGAATGGTCATATACTACCCTTGCCATAATTAATACAGTGTGCTCCGGACTCCTCAAACCTTCTGATTGCGGATTTTAATCGCCTCCTACAAAATTTACAAATATTTGTCAATAGCTTACATTTTTTATTGGAAATGTTTGACCATTCAACAGTTTTAACTATTTCATTCAAGATTTCATAGACCTACATTACTTCATATTAACTTTACTTTTAGTAAAGTGTACTATTACTAGAAAACTGCCAACAAAAATGTTAAGCAACAGCTGCTGGGCCGTATAAGTTGCACAAAAAGTTACCGAAACTCATACTGGTAGGCATCAAGCTCATATAACAGTGCACCGCCGCACAGTGGCGCCTCTGCCGTTAAAGCATGGCAAAAATCAGAAAAATCATGAAAGCGTTCGCTAAATCTAATACATGTTTCTAATAGAGAATTTTCCAGAGATCAAGAATATACAATTCTTTTTTTTTACAGAAATTATAGTTTACCAGGTAGAGCCGCTCAAAGTTGACCAATTTTCAACATTGGGAAAAATTTGAAATTTTTCTTCTTTTTCGTTGTATTTAAAATGGTTTTGTGAGTAAATAAGGCGGCCGGTTGTCGTTTTCTTGTATAGCAATTAAAGATAATTTAATTTAGGATTGAAACAAAAAAAAAATTGTTTTTTTTTTGTTAAAAGTGGGCGGATATACCTGTTTTCGAAATACCTATTTTTAGGCCCTTTTTAAAACTTTGATGGAAAATAAAAAAAAATGTTAAAATATGTGCTCCGTCAAATTAACAGTAGTTATTTGTGAAATATTCAGTTACCTAAATTCATAAAGTCTACCTGCGTCCAGCTGCAACTTCACTTTTTACATTAAATAAAGTTAAACAACCTTGGGCATAAATACGCGCCTGAGCAGTTATATATAATTCAGTGCGGCCGTACATACATACATTTTTTTAGTTACGAATTGTATACCTGAAATTCATTTTAATGATTTGAGTAGGTACAGGGTGGCTGATGAATTTTGCTACATTAAGAAACTGAAATAATTTTTTTTTCAGTGTATGGAATTCATTTTTCCTTTATTCATGCTAAAGCTCATTAAATTTTATTAAATATAGCTTAATTAGTTTTAAAAATAATGGAATATAAATGCCCCCCCTGCTCGTCGATGCATGTGCGGCATCTTACCAAAAAGTTGTTCATTACTGCTTGGAGAGTTGAGACAGGAATAGCCGCAATTGTTTCTCGAATGGATTGCCTTAGTTCATTCAAATTTGTTGGTTTTGCTTTGAAGACTTCCTGTTTGCAATAACCCCACAAGAAAAAGTCAGGTGCAGTAAGGTCAGGCGACCTGGGTGGCCAACGGAATGTGGAGTTTCTGGATATCAGCTTATTGGGAAATTTTCGTCGCAATTCTGTCATAACAGGTTGGGCTATATGAGGAGCTGCACCATCTTGCTGAAACCACACAGAGTTGAAAGAAATTCTCATTCGGCGTAATTCTGGATAGAAAAACTCTCTCAATATGCTCAAGTAACGGTCTCCAGTAACCGTAACGGTGTGACCGTTTTCTTCGAAGAAGTAGGGCCCGACAATGCAGCGTGATGAAACTGCACACCACACTGTGACACGAAGTGGATGCAATTCCGTCTCATGGAGTATCTGTGGGTTGGAAGCACTCCATATTCGACAATTTTGTTTGTTTATGTTGCCGTTTAAATCGAAATGGGCCTCGTCAGACATGAAAAGACAGTTCAACATGTTTCCATCCTCTTCCACCATTTGAAGCATCTTCTGGCAAAATTCCAAGCGAATCGGCAAGTCTGCAGCGTTCAGTTTGTTGGCCATTTGAATTTTATATGGGAATAAGTCCAAATCTTTGTGCATAATTGACTGTAATGACTGTCTGCTTACACCCATTTGAGCAGATAAGCTTCTTGTCGAAACACGTGGATTGTTTTGTATGGCAGCAGCTACAGCAGCGATTGTTTCCTCCGTTCGAAATTGTTTACAAGTCTTATTATGGTCCATCTGCTCGGAGGATTGCCGCCAAACGTGCGCCTATACTCTCTTTGAACCGAAACTACGGACTCCAGTGCGTGATAGCGGCGGACAATCCAAATTATTGTTTCAGTGTCCCAGTTATCCATTTTTGTTAAATGTAAAAGTCAATCTGCAAAATAAAAAAAAAATTTACCAGATTCATTAAATAGAAAAAAAGTTATTTAATTTTTTTTGGTAGCGGCTTTCATTAGCCACCCTGTATATAAAGCTATCCATCATACAATGCACATTATCATTCGTCTTTTGAGGATTAAGGAACGTAGTATTCTGTTTACTTAAATAAAGTGAATAGTATTTTTAAATATAGTTCACAGTTTAATATTTAGTCAGATACACTCGAAGCCAATTCTAATATGTATCTAGAAAAGTCGAAACTATTTGCGGTGTTTAAATCTACAAAGTCAAGACGGGACTTCGTTGAGGCTATTATGAGAGAATTAGCGAGTGAAACAAGCATTAAAGAAAAGGAAGGCCTGGAAGAAAAAATTGGTTTACAATACATTATGATAGAAAGAAAATGGAAGGACGTCTATCGTAACAATTTAAAATTTCTAAGCAAGCATGAAAAGTGGCTAGCTAACAAAACTTTTTTGGACGAAGAAACGCCTAGCACGTCAACCAATCCAACTAGAGGCAGACCAACAAAACCCATAGAAGAGTGTTCTACCTACACAAGGAAAAGGAAGCTGTCTGATACCACAAAAGCTATGGCCACGACTCATCTTTCAGAAGCACTGGCTATTAAATATAAAAAAGACGAAGAAAACGTGAAGTCTCATATAACAGAAGCAGTTGCGGTAGCAAGTCCAGTGCGACTGATGAGGATCAAAAACAGCATTCCCACACCACCAAATGCGCTACCTAGGAAATACACTCCCGAAGAAACTTTGGCGCTGTTTATAGATCTCGGTTTAACGAAGAAAAAATATATTATATTGCCGATATTTTACCTGGATACAAAAAAATTACTCAAACCAAGAAAGAAGCAGTTTCTCTAAGTCCCAAAATAACCGAAGTATCAGCTGAAATTGAGCTACAAAACCTAATGGATCTTACGTCTACATGACTCCTTCAAAGTTTTACTGAAGAAAAGTTGAAATCACTGCCAAAGGAGCTAGCATTGATAACTAAGTGGGGCTGTGATGGATCATCAGGACAAAGCGCATATAAACAAAGAATACATTTAGACGATAAAACAATTACAGATAGTAATATGTTTATGGCTTCTATTGTTCCATTACGACTAAAAGATGAAGCTTCAGAATATTGGAAAAATCCACGTCCGTCATCAACTATATTCTCCTCAAAAAGATTTTTTGAAAACGATGAAGTGACTGCTCGCATAGCAGGAGTTGATAGAGATATTGTGAAAAGATTGGAAGTAATTTTAAATATTTTAAACTGCCATGAGCCAGTTAATTGACCCAAATTTGGAGAATATGCATATAAAACTACAGAGTTGCTGCATCAAGAGTATCCTGAGAAGAAACTTACACCAACGGTACATAAAATTTTAGCACATGGAAAAGATTTAATAGAGTACCAGTGCTTACCATTAGGAGAATTGTCTGATGAAGCTCAAGAATCTAAGGCCAAGGACTACAAAAGATATAGATGTATAAACACCTGCAAAGTATCACGAGTTAGACAAAACGAAGACCTTTTCAACATGTTAGCTATCTCTTCTGATCCAGTCATACCATCTATGAGGTATGTAAGAACACAAAAAGAGCTTACAGATGCGTATAGCTCAGAAATCGTTGCTTTGTTAGATATATGTTCCAGTGACGATGACTATGTTAAGATAAAATAAGTTTCTCACTTCTTGTCACAACAATGAAAAAGAGATTTACTAATCAATTTTGTTACTTTATTGAAAAATAAGATATCTATGTACAAGTTAATTTTTTATTTCAAATAAAAGAGTTTATTAATTTAGTAATTTATAAATATATACTTTTCGTTATTGCATTTCTCTAAAGTTTATCAAACTTATTTTAAAGCTTAGGCATTTCGCCTTCAAACGAGTATTAAATTTTTATAGAAATCAATACGTCTATCGAGTTTGGTACAAATTGGTAAATCGGTTACTAAGATCAAACTTTTTAGCATAAATGGGCAGTGACACTCCCCTTTTCAAAATTCGTTGGCTGTTTAATCTTTAGCTCTAATAAAATTTCGTTGAACCACTTTCAATAACATTTAGTTATTAATAAAATACATATTTGGCTTATAAATTAAAAAAAGAAAACATGTAAAATTTTACGATAAATTTTGAAGCACCTTGTTATTGTGGCACCAAAAACGGACATTTGAGTTTTATAAGAGTATTGCCATTTAAAAGAAACAATACGTCTATCGATTTTGGTAGTTATTGATTACGTGACTACTTAGATACAACTTTTTGTCATAAGTGGGCAGTGCCACGATATCTTATCAAAATCATTAGTTTATCTTATTTAATACTTAAATACGTCATTATAAAACAAATCTCATTTTATTTCTTTTATTTTTTACTAAAAACATTTTGTTTTTGCATTTTTCTAGAAATTTTCGACTTTGACGAATTTTTCAGAAGCACCCTGTATCTGTAACATTCTGAGCTTTCATACCATAAAACTTTAAATAATTATTTTTCATTTGCATTTGAAATTTTTAAAATATCTTCATTGGTTCAAAAGTTATGATTTTTGCAAAGAAAAAACTCAAAAGGCGCCACTGTGCGCCGTCTAGATGTTGTCTTCTCGCTTCACACGCGTAGAAGGCCTGTATTCTGTAGTCAACTGGGACTATCATTGTGTTGGTATGATCTGAAAGCCCAGACGAATGAGCCCTAATAATTGGCAATCCGTTTACATTTTTATGTACGAGTATATAATGAATGAGATGTAATTAGGTATAAGCTAGGCTTAATTAAGCTGTAAGAAATAAATATGAATAACAACCCGCCCAGCGAAGCAGAAAGCACTCCTCATAATTCAGTTCCTTAATAAAAATAACAATGTTTTTTATTACGTACCCACTAGAATTTTAGCGACCATTTTTTAGACCGCAACGTCACGGTACGTCGAAACAATGAAATAATACAGATTTTACTCCCAACATTACCAGCCTAAAGCTAACCCGCGCTAATAAGTAATTAAATGGGTATTCAGAAATTAGATCCATTAACTAAATCGAAACAGTATTTATCCATGTATAGTATATTGCTATTATTTCTCAGAAGAAGGGAGAAAAATACTGTGAAGGATTTACCCTTAACATTAATTTTAGTAAAGACATTTTATTATTAATATTAAAGTTGTTTTATACTGTTCTATTTTTTTTTTTACATCATTAAAGTAAAAAACTTGGTTTTTTATGTATTTTTAGTTTAACGTGTTTGTTTTGCAATTTTGTAACTAGGAAAAATTGAATGTGTTAATCGATAAATAAAGATTTTTAATGAGAATCTGACGCAATAAATAATAATATATCATGTTTTTAATTGCTCTTTCAAAACTTTCATACCTCAAGATAAAAAAACATTGAAGTCTTTTGTTTTTGGTTCTTGACCCAGGTTGTTCAGTCAAATTAATTATTTGCTATTTAACATTGTCTAGAATACTTATTTCTTGGTGTACCGGATTGTTAAACTTTCCCCATATATTCGCCCGTCGGTTTTGTTTTGAATATAAAAGTTGTAAATATTGCTGATATATCCTACTATTTAATTTAATATTATTAAAGATTTCGACTAGTCTGCTTTAAACAGATCATCACCGGAACTAATAGTTCTTTCATTAACTAGATGCCCAGTGGTACCTAGGCATTGAGTGAAATAGTAATGCACAGTATTTGCTGAGGATTCGAGAAGCAAATGAAAGAAACTATTTCTACATGTTTTGTCACATTTTTTCTTATTTTCGTGGTTCTCAATCTGTATAGTTGATATCATACTGTTTAGAATCAAAGCTCAAAAATCTACCATTTTGTTTAATTTCGAAAAAGAGGAAATCAACTTAGGAGCTGCGGGCTGATATTTTTGTTTCATTCCAAGCATTTATATTACGCTAGTAAATAAATACTGGTAGTGTATGTATAAACGTTAAAGCATCTGGGACGATACTGACTCAAGCGAAGTTACTTGCTTAGTATTAACATAAATATTCAGCGCTTCAACACTTAATTTATGCTCCATTGTCCTTCTTGCAGCTATTTTTAACCATTATTTTTCTTTGCTTATTGCAGATGGACAATCTGAGCTGGAAGTGCAATTAGTTGTACCGCGGTACGTGGAACGTGGCTCGAGTGCCACCATGCAATGCAGACACAATGTGCGACCGGAGATCCTGTACAAGGTAAAAGCAAAATAAATTTTTTTTATTTCAACACCTGCGCACACTTTTACTTACTGATGGCAGACAGGGACAGATTTTCGCAGTAGGTCGATTTATTCTCTACCCAAAGGGTCAAATAAATTTTCATAGTGTGCAAAATTGTGACTGGTGACTTTAAGGAAGAGGCGCACGAAGCATCACAACAATGGAAGATTGAGGGGGATAACTAAGTAACCTATACACTGAATGGCAAGCCTTCCCAGTGTATTTCTGCATTACCACTACGGCCGGTTCTGGCTACCTAAAAGAGTGGTCTTACCCGAACAAAGTAAAAAAATGGCGCAGCACCTCGCCCTCAATTCCAGGCAATTATTATTGTACTAGCATTTACCCGCGGCTCCGCTCGCATCAAAGAAATAAGCAAAATAACTAAGCTTCTTTTGGAAATATTTTTATTTATCAAACAGATAACTTTTAAAGTTCACATGTTCCTTAAAATAATGATATACAAAAAACCTTAAATAATCAGGTTACACACCAAATATTAAAAATTTCTTAGCATCACTTGTAAACAATTAAATTCACACAGAGCACCAACTTCTAATACAGGATTCTAAACAAAAGCCAAAGCTATTAACTATTTTTCAGATCAAATTGAAGAAGAGATACATACCGAACAAACCGTAAGAGCTTCATTAATTGTATTATTATATAAACACTCATAAAAGTTTAATTTTTACGAAACACCGAAGCAACCAAAATATGAAGAATTGCTAAACTTACTAAAAGGATATTTTCCGCAGAAACGATATCAATATCTTTAAAATGCACAACTATTAACGACGACAATAGCCCGGCCGACATTCAAAACGACGACTGCGAACGACAACGGAGAAAAACCGAAGCTTGACGATAATTGCCGCCAAGCACCGACGACATGATAATAATGAAAGCGGCAACGACAGTTCTGCATTAGCTCAAACAACAACAAAAAAATTTTGAGAAAAGTATTGCATGTGTAAAAAAAAACATAAAACTAATCAATTTCAACACATATTTAAAGCAATTTGCATATATTTTCGATTTAATTCACAAAAAGAAAAAAGGACGCCACGACCGTCGCTGTCAAATTAGAAATAGATCTAATCTGGCGACAGCGGCATTCATGAAAAATTCCTCTACATAAGAACATGTGTAAAAATAATTTGACAGATGCCGCACCGTCGTTGTTGTCTTGAATCTGTTTTCCCTAAGTGACAGAAAAAGTACCGAAAACGCAAAATAAAATTGGTATTGTATGTATAGCAAGGCGAATTCACTACATGAACGTTATTTTCTTTTGATCTGACATTTCTGAACATGCTAAATTCGCCTTGCGCTCACCTTATATGAATTCGCCTTGATGCATAGTAACTAAACTTTAAAATCATAGCAATTAGTTTTTAAAAGTATTTTTGTAGATATGGCGATGAATTTTTTAGGCACGTTTTGACCGATAACTCAGTTATCGATTAACTTATATAACAAAACATAGCATTATCGGTTAGTTTATTGAAATATCGAGAAGTCCATATGAATCTTTGGCCGTTCCGTTTCGTGTCATATTCATATTTAATGCAAATTTAGAGGTTTCAGGGCTTTTACATTTTGACCAATAGCTCAGTTATCGACTAACTTATCGAAATATTGCAATGTCCAAACGAAACCTGTGGCCTTCCCCTTTCGTTTGATATCCATATTGTATGCAAATTTAGGCGTTTTGGAGCAACCACATTCTGACCGATAACTCAGTTATCGATTAATTGATTGAAATATTGCAGAGTCCAAAAGAATCCTGTGACCTTCCCCTTTCGTTTGATACCCATATTGTATGTAAATTCAGGGGTTTTGGAGCAACCACATTCTGACCGATAAATCAGCTATCGATTAATTGATCGAAATATTGCAGAAACCAAAGGAATCCTGTGACCTTCCCCTTTCGTTTGATACCCATATTGTATGCAAATTCAGGGGTTTTTGGGCGACCCCATTCTGACCGATGAATCAGCTATCGATTAATTGATCGAAATATTGCAGAGTCCAAAAGAATCCTGTGACCTTCCCCTTTCGTTTTATACCCATATTGTATGTAAATTCAGGGGTTTTACAGCAACCACATTCTGACCGATGAATCAGCTATCGATTAATTGATCGAAATATTGCAGAGTCCAAAAGAATAACGAGGCTTTCCCCATTCCTATGATACCCATATTGCATGCAAATTTAGGGGTTTTAGGGTAACCACATTCTGACCGATGAATCAGCTATCGATTAATTGATCGAAATATTGAAGAGTCCAAAAGAATAACGTGGCTTTCCCCATTCGTTTGATACCCATATTGTATGCAAATTTAGGGGTTATAGGGTAACCACATTCTGACCGATGAATCAGCTATCGATTAATTGATCGAAATATTGCAGAGTCCAAAAGAATAACGTGGCTTTCCCCATTCGTATGATACCCATATTGCATGCAAATTTAGGGGTTTTAGGGTAACCACATTCTGACCGATGAATCAGCTATAGATTAATTGATCGAAATATTGCAGAGTCCAAAAGAATCCTGTGACCTTCCCCATTCGTTTTATATCCATATTGTATGCAAATTCCGGGGTTTTTGGGCGACCCCATTCTGACCAATAACTCAGTTATCGATAAAGTTATCGAAATATTGCTTGTTACCTATCCGAGACATCGGGAAATAAGTGTGCAAAATTTCGTTCAGATCGGTGCTGTAGTTTGGGCGTGAAAACGGTTCAAACACACTCACTCACAAACTTACGCATTTATAATATAAGTAAGATTATTCTACAAATATGTTTAATACAAACATATGTATGTACAAGGTGGCGCAAAAGTAAGCTTCCGATGTTCAGCATATCGGTTGTGGCACGTGCAGTGTGTGCTGTTGCACCGTCTTGTTGGAACCACATGTTTTCCAATCCCAATTCATCAAGTTGCGGCAAAAAGAACTCGTTGATCATTGCTCTGTAGCGCTCACCATTCACAGTAACCGTTTGGCCCCGACCGATTATTGGTCAAATAAATAGTCAGCAATATTCCGCGTTCCGGAGCAGTGTAGCGTAACATTGTTTATTAACGTGTATTTCGCATGTGTTTACTACCCAAATGTCAAAACAGAACTGACTTTAGGGGCCAATCGCAAAATTTATAGCATTTTCTGATAGGAGGATTACTTTTGCGCCACCTTGTATATGTGGACAATTTTATTATTAAAACTGTGCTTTGAAGTGACTCTGGAAATGCGGCCGATCAACCTTTACAAATTATTTTATTTTCGTTAAAGAGTATAAAAATTCGAACAATGTCTAGATGTCACTTATGCTTGAGGAGTCCGAGCATTACATACTTCCAAACAGTCTATGCTTGACTGTGTTAGTTTTACTGAATACTCGGCATTGCTAGTTAGGCGAAGCATAGCCGTGTAACGTTTAGTAGGCGATAGAGTGTGGCCATAGTATATGTCTACTAGTAGCGCAACTTCCCTGCAAAAAACGGAAATACTCCGTTTCATACTCCATAGAATACTCCTAAAGGAGTATCAGAGTACTCCAATACATATCCTCATTCATATAAAAAAGGTGGTCCAATTTACATGGCAATGTCCGGTGATTGGATCACCTAATCCATCTCGGAGTACTCCGTTTCTTTGCTTTTGAATACTCTATAGACCACCTACGTGAGAGTACTCTCAAAATACTTCCATGGGATTACTCTATAGAGTATTCAACAGGAAAGCGAGAGCGGGAGTAGGTGGTTCTCAAAAGAACACATACTCCCTTCTCGCTTTCGTCTAGAGTACTCTATAGAGTAATCTTTTGGCAGCATTTTCAAAGTACTCCATAGTTACTATAGAATGTATATTTCAGTTTAAATTGAAGTTTTTAGTTGCAGTTTTTACTTTAAAACAACTCTGAACGCGATTTCCTTCATTACACTCTCTCGGAGTACATTCATCCACTGCCTTCCACTCCGATTCCCAAAAGAAGATGCCAAACTAGTACGGGTAAACACTGAGTGTGGCCAAGCTTGCTCAAGTTAGTCAAAGTGCAGTTAAAAAATACCTAAGCAAGCATGATGCTAAATAATTGTTAAAATACTTAGCAACTATGATTCCAGGTCTCTAACATAGGCCACCGCGCTATATGACAACCAAATAAGTATGTACTGTTAAAACAAATATAACAATTGCGGACCTCAGCTTTGCAAACTCCGCTTAAATAACGAGCTGTCAAATTACCACTCTGCGAATTTGGAAGCGTGGCGCTAGAAGATGGCCGGTGAGAACTACAAAACTTACTCCAAAGTAGCACGAGCTAAAGTAAATTGCCTTTGACTGGCGAAACATTTTGATATTTGACACATGAATAATTACCGAACTGAGAACGTAGCTCCGTTTCATTCCTTCCCCGCTTCTGCATCTAACCTTTTGAGTTCAACTCAGTAAACCTTAAATTTTTAGCAAATATTATTCCCTTGGAAAAACAGAACAGAACAGACAATTTTCTACATGGAGATAGGATAGTTCATTAGAACGTTGCAGATAAGCCCTTGTGTTAACAACTTGTTGTTGTACAACCCTTCTTCCTTATCTTCTTGCGAATTATCTTTTTGTAAATTTTCAAGCATACCGTAAAAATATCTGATGGTACTCCTATGAACTATCCACAGCAGTGTTGAGCTTAAATTAAACAAGCAACATCATTGAAAAAGAAAGGAGTATACATGTATCATCTAAGATTAAATTTTAAACTACTTTGGAATTCTGCTTGTTAGTCAACAGTTTAGCATTTTTCTTTTTAGCTTTTCGCAACCTTATTCCATTCAAATTAAAACGTTTTCCTTTTTCCTACTCAGCCATCTAGAGGTCATAGCGCTAGTTGGCAAGAAACTTGCCCGAAAAGTTTTCCTCTAATACTTCAAACGCAAATGTTTAGCGGCGTACGGCAGCCAGTCGAAAGCAGGCAAAAGAGTAAAGTAGACAATAAGCAACCCGTTCCATTATTTAAGGTGCATTAAGAATTCAAGAAAAGCTAGAGAATGCCATTCCAACTGCCAACAACGTTTGTTTGGATAGCTCTTCTGACACGGTTTTATTCGGTCACCACAATCAATGCCATCAATTACCTGAAATGTATGCACGCTTTAAAGTTGCACGCCAAAGTCAGCATACATCCAAAAAAGAATCCATTTATATCGCTTTAGTCAGCTAAAGTTGAAATCAATAAAAAAGAGGAAACGCGTTTGAAATATAAAAAAAAGTAGAAGATTCGATGACAACCGTTTCTTTAGAGCTCACGGCCAGTCGTTCTTTGTTTGAGTAGCAACATAAAAAGGAAAAGTGGGAGTAAGTGTGAGACTAAAAACGCACAAAGTAAACGACGTGTAGGGTTGATTTGCGGATATGAGGCCTTTCACCTCTTATCACCTATCTTCTTCTTTCTTAATGAAGGAGTGGTGACATGACCCAGAAGACCAAAACTTTTCCGCCACAATCGGGCAAGTACCGCAGCGTACTGGGCCCATATCCGACAGGATGTTGGAGTAATGTTGAAGATCTAAAGATGCGATGTACGCACTAGATCGCCCAAGGTCCGACTGAATTTTTTCTTTTCCCATCACATCAGACTTTATATGAGTCGGTATTTTTAGCAAGGAATATGACCGAACAGATTAGCGTCGTTAACCATTTCAGTTTTCATAACCGACACCGGAAACGATATTTTTAAGCCTGCTTACATTTCGTGAAATTCAAAAAGAATCAGTTGTAATATCTTTCTTATATCACATTATTTTCTAACCGTAATATTGGTTGATATCACGAGGGGTCTACTCTTTGCTCCGCTCCTCCCTCGATAGTTATTCACTGATGAAGATACCAGTTCGCAGAAAGCTACCTTTTAGTAATATGTCACTTTATTTTAATTTAATTGGTCATACAGTCATGAATCCAAAACTAACGTTGTCTCCGAATATCTCTCTTTAATGGCAAATGGAAAAGGGAACGAAACCGAAACTAATTTCGAAGGGCCCCAAAATCGTAAAGTAAATTAGCCGTGGCTTCAGAGAAAGAGTGGTGGATTAATGTTAGCGTTATTTTAATTACAATCCGCGTTTAATTAGTGCAATTTTCCGCATATTGGAACTCACATTAATTGCGCAAATTTGCTCATGAATAAAAAAAAGCAGTGGACTTTGTTATGGTTGCTGAATGACAGCAAAAAGGCTATTAAAGGCATAAAATAACAGTGGGTAATAAGCAAATATAAAAGAGAAAACAAACATGTCGAACCGTATGCATGCATATATAAATAAATATTCGGTGGACCCACAAGAAATGGACATTATGGTGGATGTAGGGGACAAACAATTGTTAGCGGAAATGCACAAAATGCTCAACAGATGTTTGCGCTCCGGTCTAATAATTTTATTCATTTTGCCTGCTAACCATCCTGCAGTACACTACATACATATTTTGAACATTTTTGATTAGCAATGGGAATATGAGTTTGACAAAGAAAACCATACACGCGCATAGTTGGTTTAATGGTGGTCAAATAGATCAATACTATTAGGGAAGGTTTGTATGCATTTTTCCATGTTTCTTATGAAACTGTCAGAATTATAATACAAACAAGTAAGGAAGTCTAAGTTCGGGTGGAACCGAACATTATATAGTACCTAGTAGTGATCTATTTACGCAGGTCTATTTTAATACTTTCAGTTCGTATTTGCGCTCAAATAGACAGACGGACAGACAGATAGACGTATCGAGAGACGGACATGGCTACATCGACTAAGCTCATCCTCCTGATCATTTCAGTATACTTTTTGATGGGACTATCTCTTTTTCTTCTCATACGTACAAACATTCCATGTTCATGAAAGGTATGAAAATCAAAAAAGATATACAACTTCGCTTTTGCAGTGGAGTATTAACTACTTGCCCGGATAATTTACTTTTCATCCTGAACGATTTGATATACATTAATAAATATATATCTCGATTCGTTTATGCCGAATGAAGTAATTTACCTTGTGTGCGTAACAAAAATAGATATAAACAAGTAAGGACGGCGGTGTCTTCGGCTGTGCCGAAGGCTTTATACCTGTCATGAATACGTGCAAACTTAAATACTCATTGTTTAAAGTTCTCTAAAACTTTGTCAGCAATGCATTTAATTTTCTTTTATAATAAGCTTTATTTGTTTAAGGGAAGTTGCCATAATCCTCTTATCTGAACGATCGGTTGTATGGGATATATACTATATATAGCTCCGATCTTGCTGACTTTTTTACGAAATCTTTTACTATCCATAAGAAAATATCTCACCAAGTTTCAAGTTTTAATCTTTTAAAATGAGGGAGAAATGGTCATAATCCTCTTATCTGAACGATCGGTTGTATATGATATATTCTATATATAGCTCCGATCTTAGCGATTTTTTTTACCAATTTTTGTATGATCTGTAAGCAAATATCTCACCAAGTTTCAAGTTTTAATCTTTCAAAATGAGAGATAAATGGCCATAACCCTCTTATCTAAACGATCGGTTGTATGGGATATATACTATATATAGCTCCGATCTTGGTGATTTTTTTACGAAATCTTTTTCTATGCATAAGATAATATGTCTCCAAGTTTCAAGTTTTAATCTTGAAAAATGAGGGAGAAGTGGTCATAATCCTCTTATTTGAACGATCGGTTGTATGGGAGATATATGCTATAGTGACCCGATTATACCTTTTCCGTCAAATGTCTAATATAATACAAAAATACATCCGTGTGCCAAATTTCATCGAGATATCTCAATAATTGAGGGATTAGTTTGCGTTCAAACAGACGGACGGACAGACGGACATGGCTGCATCAACTCAGTTCATCGTCCTGATCAATTTGGTATACTTAATGGTGGGTCTATATCTTATAGTTCTAAACGTTACAAACATCGGACCAAAGTTAATATACCATTTCATGTTCATGAAAGGTGTAAAAATTTCTGTCTTTTATAGGCGCCAAAGAACTCAACCGCTCTTTATGAAATTTTCACAATACATACTTGGGTTCACTGGGTACAGCATAGACAATATATAGTTTTGGAAAAGTAGGCGGAGCCACGCCCCCCAGGCTTCGTCATAACTCCGAACTTCTTTGGTCTAAATTAATGAAATTTGGATATATGTGTCACTTAGTCAATATCTACATCATTTTTCAAAAGTGGGCGGTGCCACGCCCACATATTTTGTGTTTTGTTTTGCTCTTGAACTTTTACGATAAGCTCAGAAGTTCGCTGGGCACGACACAGTCTGTATATAGCTTTTGGAAAATCCCCCAGGTCATAAAAGATGCAGTTCGGTATAGTTAGGAGTTTATTTGGTTCAAGTGAATGAAATTTTATATATAGATGTGTTCTATATATCAAAACGTCAAAACAACGTCTATCGGGTTTGCTAGTATATTATAAAACAGCCAAAGCAAACCACGAATTTCAGCATTCTTTTGTAAAACTGAGAGACTAGTTTGCGTTCCAATAGACAGACGGACAAACAGACAGACGGACGGAGAGACGGGCATGCCTAAGTCGCCTCCGCTCAAAAATCTCAATCTCAATGTATTTACCAAATGTTATCCTTATAGGTGTATTATGTGATGAGTAATCACTTTTTTTGTGTTTTCGAAAATATTCTATATATAAAAAGTGTGCGTGGCTATCATCCGATTTCGCCTATTTTAAATAGCGCTCGGAGATGAGTTTCAAGGAACCCGCATACCGAATTTCATTAAGATATCTCAAAATTTGCTAAAGTTATCGTGTTCACAGACGGACGGAGGGACGGACGACCGGACATGGCTTAATCAGTTTCTATTTTCATCCTGAATATTTTGATACATATAAGTCAATATCTATCTCGATCCGTTTATGCCGTTACGTACTGCCGTTAGGCGACTAAAGTTAATATACCTTGTGTGCGTAGCACTACTAGGTATAAAAAAGTTTGTCTTTTATAGGCGCCAAAGAACTCAACCGATCTTTATGAAATTTTCACTGGGTACAGCAGAGACAATATATAGTTTTGGAAAAGTGGGCGGATCCACACCACAGGCTATATAAAGTTTCAACTCGTCATAACTCCGAAGTTTTTTGGTCTAATGATATTTGGATATATGTGTCACTTAGTCAATATCTACATAGTTTTGGAAAAGTGGGCGGTGCCACTCCCATATATAGATTTTATTTTTTTTTGCTCTTGAACTTTGAAGATAGGTGCAGGAGTTCGCTGGGCACAACACAGTCTGTATATAGCTTTTGGAAAAGCCCCCAGTTTATATAATCGACTCCGCTCATCGTGGTGATCATTTCAGTGAACTTATTTCTTCTTCTTCTCATACTTACATACATTTAATGTTTATGAAAGGTATGAAAAACAAAAAAGATATATAACTTCGCTATTGCAGTGGGCTATTAACTACGTGCCCGAATCTTTTGCTTGTGTGTTTAGCAGAAATTTTATGCTGAAAAGTGGGCGGCGCCTCGCCTACTTCTTCAAAATTGACAACATTTTTTTGCCGTGGACATGAACTGATTTCGCCCATTTTTACAACAAACAGTTACCTTTATATATTGAACAATATCGCGAATTTCGTTTCGATAAATAAATTTTTGTCGGAGTTATGGCATAAAAAGTTTTGTGGAATAATTCACTATAAAAGGGGTGGGCCCCCTCCCATTTTCGAACATTTCTATTTTTTGAATTTCCTCGGACACTTTGAAAGTGAAATAGAAATGATATAAAGCTTTTGTACGCAAAGTTATTGCCTATTAAATATATATATGGTCCTTTCAAAATCTTTCGTATGAAAGTGGGCGGGGTTCTTACCTGATTTCGACCATTTTTTTCCGGAACATACCCCGTATTAACATGAATATGTGTGCTAAATTACCTTTCGATATCTTGAGCGGTTTTTGTTTTAAAATTAATATTACTTCTTAATTTGACTTAATCAAAAGTGGGCGGTGCCACACCCATTTTCAAAAATTTCCTGAAAATTTTCATTAAGATATCTCAAAATTTACTGAAGTTATCGTGTTAACAGACGGACGGACGGACGGACATGTCTTAACCAATTTCTATTTTGCTCTTGAACATTTTGATATATATAAGTCACCATCTATCTCGATCCGTTTATGCCGTTACATACCACCGTTACGCGACTAAAGTTAATATACGAGTACATTGTGGGCGTAGCACTACTAGGTAGGTATGAATATATATGCAATCTGACAGAAAGCAAAAGCAAGACACATGCAGTGTGTGCGTTTGTATACAGCAGCGAATTCGGCTTGACGTGACCTTATTGGGCCACGTTTGCTGGTATACTAAATTTGTATCGCTTATAATTTTTTATGATTTCTTACTTTTTTATTGATTTCAATTCAAAGAAGTAAGGAGAGCGCTTCATACCTTTCATGAATACGAACACGATTTTCACTTTTCAACCCTTATTTACAAAAAGTACAACCTGTACGTTCATAAATATTAAATTGAAAAATCCAGGCTTATTGGAACAATCGAGTTTGTGGTGGTTAAATATTATATTGGTCCAATCTTACTTTCATCGACGATTTGTAACAAGTACAAAGGTGGTCACTATTTCCTAACTATTTATACCGATGTAGTTGGTTCCGAAAAATTATCAATGTAGGCTGAAATGGCAGGCTCGTACCAAACGGACGTATAGACGGGCATGGCTAAACCGACTCAGCTCATCGTCCTGATCATTTCGTTATACTTATTTTTGGGCCGATTTCTTCTTCTTCTCATACTTACAAACATCGGACTAAAGTTATTATACCATTTTATGTTCATAAAAGGTATACAAATTTATCTAAATGTAGTCGTATGTATCCTAGTATGTATGTTTCTATGTGATATCAGCAAGATGTTGAAATAAAAATGAAAGGAAAAAAGTATTATATGGTAAACATTACATTCACTTTAGCACTTTTCAGAAGTTAATTTTGTGGCTCATTTTACGGCAGTGTCCTCGTGTTGGCACTTGCACGAAGCAAAAAGCCATTTATAATTCAATAGATCATCGTCAATTTACTTCACCATAAACTATTAATTTAAAAACAAAACAACTTTCCCACCTATAACATGCAACATTACTGGAACTTTGCACATACATATTTACCAGGGAGGTTAATCCCGTGGGAAAAGTGAAGAGAAAATTGTAAGCTTACGGAGAGATATATTGAATAAACTTTATGATTTATAGAGATCAAAGATTGGCAAAATGTTGTATTTCCACAAGGCTTTCACAAGTTTCATCTGAAAACTTCAATTGATTCTCGATGGAAAGTATCCACAGTTCAACATCATGTGCTATTCATTATGCTCTCCATAAAAACCATGACTCAACTATCGCTGCCCTTGGCAATTGTCCTAGGGCCATTTTAACAGTACCGAGTTAACTTATATTCCACAGTTAACTCCCGTTTTTCAGTTTTCCTGTTGAGTTATGCCCTACTGCTGTACATAGTCGGGAATTTTTTGAACAAATTAACTCCGACCTTCTTCATTGAGAGGGGCCTAATGTTTAAACCCAGTTAGTCATTTGCAGAAGTAAATTCTTGAGAATCTATTGAATATTTAAGATAAGAGATAGCGTAAATCGACGTATAAAAAATCTCGGAAAAAGTGGCATCCCTAACACATATGTATGGGCATGCATACGTGCAGCTAGACACAGATGTGACCAACATATTTATTATGACACTTAACAATTACGGATTTTTCCGCATATTGCATTATAGTGTGTTGAACCTGATTACTAAGAGCGCAGCGCAATCGCGTGGAAAATTAAGTGCTGCTATACGCTCCTATTAGCTCCGATACAACACGTTTACCAACAATTTCATGTCCGTTTTTATATTAATAAACAACTATTCATAGATAGATAACTGTTTTAGCCCCGTCAACCTATCAAGCGCTTTAATGTGGGTGAATGAAAAGCAAATTTAGATTTTATTTACACATACGGCATTATTTCATAGTTGACTTAACGGTTATTTAAAGACGATGAAGAGGATAAAAGGTGTCCTATACAATCGTGTTTTAATTTTGGCAGCCGTTATAACAGCTTCTGGGGAGCATCGACTCCAATAAGATGGGGCAAAGAAATTTAATGCAAAACAGATAAGAGTCTCAACCTATTACATAGCTTTATATGTTATCTACATAGCTTTCCCAATCCAATTCTCAACCATCTCCAAAAACATCGGGAAGATTTTTGTCGTTACTCAAACAAACAATCAAACAAGCCAAAACAAAAGTGTTAATAAATTTTGTCTGTCTGGCAGCGTGTGTTGTTGGAGATCTGTCTTCAAATATAGATCACATTTTTCCCTTGCTTCTGTATGCACTGTTTTTATATGCATAAGTGTTGGAGCCTCACATCCCTGCAAAAACCGAATGACTGAAACTCCAATTGGTATTCATTTCGGTAAAATATCCCGTCATTTAACGTACGACTCGTATATAATCAAATGGCTAGTAGCTGTGAACCCGGTGTGAGCAGTACAGATATGTTTATCTTAGGTCAAAAAATAAATGAGAAAGAGCGTAAAACCTCACACACAGGAACGCGAGGAAAGAAACAGTCAAAAAGTCTACCGATGCTCTTAAAAACGTGATGGGAGAAATAAGGAAACTTTCGGTATGGCTCCGGGTAAATTGACTAATATTTTACCCGTATCGTTTTTGCAGGGATGACCTTACGTATGTGTGTATTTGCGATGGTGTTATTGTATAAATTTAATAACAATGCAAGTATTTCTATCTACATGTCCTATGTGAATACAGAGCCATCCATTCAAGCAGCTTATTTCTTTAAGGTTCACTCTCATCAATGCCACTGTCAAACTTTATCAAAATATTGAGAACGAAACTAGGCATTGAAAATGGCAGAACGCCGAAACCGGTTTGTTACAAAACCAAACTTGACAAGGGATGACGGAAAATCGTTCCAACAAAAATCAGCTTTATCAAACCCTTCAACCCAAATTTGAGAGATTGCGACATGAAAAATTTACGAGTTGCTTTCGTTGTATAAGTAGGCGTATCTACCCCTACACATTTGTACATATTTAAAGTATTTTTCATAATTATAGCTCCAGGGACTTGACCTTTTAATCTATATATATTTTACCTTTTAATCTTTAAATATATATTATAAATAGTGTTGACTTTATCACTCTAAGGGTACTTCCCTGAGTTAAAGTTTAAAACTATCTGTTCGATAATCATAATCTTTGTTCACAAAAAAATGTTTTTGTAGATATATCTTAGAGCTAATATGAAAAAACGCCCTAAGTAAAACTATTTTAACTAAATTTTTAAAATGCAAGAAAATTTTAAAAAGTTATATGAAATTTCCAAGAACTATTAGAAAGCTTTAAGTACACAGTTTTAAAAATATGTTTTTGCATCTTGTGAGGAGTGCCTATCTCCTATCTCGATTAAGACACTTCATCATACCGCACTCGAAATAGATTTTAAATTTAATAAAGAGAAAGTCTAAAAATGTCACCTATGTACGTGACTGTTACAATCATAATATGGATGAAGAGAACAAATGAATTGAAAAAATAGAATGGTCGTTCTTGAACACCCAAAGCGATCCTGTAACTTCCTATAACACTTTTTGTTGTCGAATCTCTTATATAATTTCTAGTTGCATTTCGAACAGGAAATTGGCTTTTGGAAATAAACCGCCTTGGTTTAATACAAGATTATGACAATTAAAAAACGCAAGAACGAAAGCTTTTACGAGATATAGAAAATCGACGAAAGTTGTAGATTGTCAAGTATTACCTCGTTTAAGAAAGAAATTCGACAATCTATCAAAACAAAACCGATGATTATCCGACTAGTTTCTTCTTTGAGAATTTATTTTCTGAGAATTCTGGTGATTCTTGTAATCGGTTTGCGAATTTCTTTCAGAAAGTGTATCATAAATATTATGTTATTAGCAAATCATACAATTCCACCTTTGCCCTTAGAAAATACTGACAGCTTTACGATCTTTTCGGATGAAGTGGAGATTGCGTGTACCAAATTGGACAAAAGTACCTGTCTAGATCATGAGGGGTTTGCCCCAATATACTTTAAACTGCATTCAGCGTTCGTATCAACTCCCATAGCAAATCTTTTTTATATATGTCTGGATAAGTCAACCTTTCTAGACTGCTGGAAAGTTTGTTCAATAATCCCTATCTGCAAATCTGATCCATTGTTTAGAAAAGCACGATTTCAAAGCTTTCGGCTTCGTACTTACGAAAAAAAACTAATGGATCACTTATTTTTCGCAATATGGAAATTTCAACATGGCTTTATGCCAGAGAAATCGACTTGCACTAATCTTATGCTTATACAGCTTGATGTAATCTATACCGACTTTTCGAAAGCCTTTGATGAGGTTTATCATATAATTTTGGTTATCAACCTCTGGGCATTCGGTTTCAAAGAAAAAGTTAAAAAATAACAGTAAAAATTCTATATGTCATAAAAATTATTATTATTGGCCTTGAGCTCGTTTATAGTCATGGATAGTTAAAAAAAAGTACAGGGCGTAAAAGCAACAATTCAATTGAATTGTTGGTACACAAAAAAAAACAAAAACAAAACAGGGATCACGTCAGAAAGTGAGTGTTGTTGTCGATAATAAAGGCACACAAACTAACAATCCATCATGATCAACTACCGACTGTCAGATGGGCCGGGGTTGCTCATAGTTATGGTAAAGTGAATAAAAATAGGAGTTTAGCTGACAGCGCTCTGTTAGCTTAATAGTTAGCAGAGCGTGACAAAATGTCTGTGATGAAGAAGTCTATCAGCTTCCGATGGATCTATTAGAAAAGCTATGCCGGTTGTCTCTAAAATTATCCTTTTCTATTTAATCAAAAACAATAACGATTTTCATGAAAATTAATATTCTTGGTTTGTAGTAACGGATACTTTAATATAAAAAAAAAAAAAATAAGACTTCACAGTGCAGTTAGGGAAAAAACCTTCGTCAGATCAGCAAAACTTTGGGAAATATTCAATAATTCAGGTGCTATATTTATGAAAAGCACCTTATATACGGATCTATCCCAACAAACATAACACTGGAAATACACGTTGATTCTTTTAATTTTCAGATGAGAATATTTCTTATTTAATGATGGAGTTGTCATGAGAACTTATGGTAACCTTGGTTAACCTTTCTGTACATGTGGCTAAAAACGCATTTCTTTTATCATTATTTATTTTTGTTTAAGTGCAGTCACGAAAAAAAGCTTTCGAAGTTTTAGCGATAATTCATTCGCTTAACTTGAGCTAGCCAATTAAGGTCTTGGGCTTTAAGCTACTATGGTTGTTTGCTCTGGTACTAGCTACAGCGGTATCCTATAATAGGTAAGAAAGGTTGATCCACACCGATTATTTAAAATTTCCCATCTGTGAATTCACAGGGTGCAATACAAATCATCTTCTATTGATATAATAGCCTCTCTAATCGTGAAGGTAAATAGTTGGCAAAGCGGCGAAAGCAAGTTTATTGATAATGTTGTTTCTACCTTTTCGTAGTTTTCTATTCATAAAAGAAACCGGTTTTAAACTCGAAAATATAACACTTATGGGGTCATAAACTAAAACGCAACGAGTTACTTCTTCTCGATTAAAGAAAAAATTTTATTATATGAAGACTGTCTGTAAATGGGAGTTGATATGCGAATTGGTTTGGTATTACATAAGGGTGAAAGGTAATGTGAGTGACTGCGATGCACAGTGTCATGGTGACATACATACATAATCCGCCCCCTACAATTTAAAACTTATAAAAAAGTTGAATATAACCGTTATAATGTTCATCTAATACCAAGAGTTCAATAAACATGTAAAATTTCATAAGCTTACCAAAATTTTTGATACATAAAAAGAGAATAGGAAGGATTCGTGGTTGTCGCACAATGTCAATTCCATCTAACAAAAAGGTAAAATACTCTCCCAGCGTTTTAGTAACCCCTGAGAAGAAGTTTTTGATGGCTACATTTTCTCAAGTTGAAAAACTTAATCTTCTCCAAAAACAAATCTTTTGTTTAGGCACAGTTTAGAACAAAACGCTTTAAATTTCGGAAATAACTTAGCTCCTCACTAAATATCAAATTAAACGCAAGCCTAGATGTTTATTGGGATGTGTGGCTATGTGTTTCCCTTTCGTAACACAAATAACTGTCAAGCAATAATATGTGCGTTAGCATTTATTAAATATTCGTATTTTTCCATCAATTGCAGGTGACGTGGCTCAAAGTTGACAAGGGTAAATTCTTCGAATTTATTAACGGAAGAAATCCACCGTTTCGGAATACGTCAATAGGAGGTGGTGAAATCGATGTAAGTTGAAATCTCCTTTTTTAAACTTTTTAAGTATTTTTCAACAAAGAAGCTGATGCAGGGCTGGCTAATATTAATGGTAATTTCTAATTTTTTTAAAACTACGACTAATGTAATCGTTAATTTAAATACCTACCATTACGATTAAAATAAACCTAATTTCGACTGATGATTATTGTGATTGTAATTTCGAAACAGCTGGAACTACGAACGTGTCACTGATTGAGCCGCATATAAAAGAGAACCAAAAACTTTTTCATAAAACACTAAATTTTGAGCAATTTAACGAATAATGTGTAGGTACTTAAGGGTTCGCTAAAAATGATCAAATATACATATGTATGTAGGACGGTATCGTCGATTTTACTTTTACGTTTAATAGCCCCTTAAGGCTTGATGAGCTTCACGGGTAATTTTGTACCTGGAGATTATCTAACCGAAAGTCGGAAGCAATACAGTTCATATAATCGCGATCCGAGCGTACATGTAAACAATGTTAAAAACAAACAATGCGCAATAGAGAATCAAACGAAAATGCCAACGAAACTTCGTGTAAAAAAGTGCTTATACTGTTTATTAATTGTTGCTGCTGTGGGTCAAAGGTTGCCAACTTATTTATTTGCCGGTAATAAGAACATTGCAAACACACTAGAATTAAGGCGTTAGTGTTGAAAATTTCTTGATTTTAGCTACCTTAGTGTGGGATTGGGTTTTGCATAAACTTGATGGCAACCCTTTCTCAAATGTCGTTTTGTGGCGTGCAACGAACGAAGTTCAAGTATCAAGAAACACGAAGAGAGAGAGTTGACGACGGGCATTCAAAGCGTGAAGACGAATCGACGTGTGCTGTAAAACCATTTTATTTTCATTAATTAAATTCCATTTAATGTAACTTTAAATTCAACATTTCTTAATTAAACTTTGTATACGAACTAACCTTTATTAAAACATTATAATAAACGTTAAAAAACAAAACCTAAATAGTTAAACTATTCATACAAAATTCCACATTTTGGGGGCTCAACCTAAAATGAAAAATATTTGAGTGCACGAAGAGGCTTAGCCTAAAGAAAAATCAAGTGCAAAAGTGTAAAGTACTGAGTCGTTATTTCGGTAAAATAACAAGTAATTGCATAAGCCAAAAATGTCGTGTCTAAATGATTATATGCAAAGCAGCCTGCGTAATAAAGGGTGTTTTTTTAGGGGTATAGAACTTCGAATTGAAATAAAACACAAGAAAATCGTTTTAAGGTCCATCAATTTGGCTTTATTGGAAGGATAATTTTATGCCATTAATGTTTAAATATGATTTCGGGCATATGGCCGCCGCGGCCGGCTCGAATAAAACCAATTCTACAGGTCCAATTTTGAACCACTTTTTCGAGCATATGGGGCCGTATGTCGGCAATAACGCCACGAATGTTGGCTTCCAATTCCCCTAACGTTTCTGGTTTGTTGGTGTAGACGAGCGACTTCACATATCCCCAAAGAAAATAATCCAATGGTGTCAAATCACACGACCTTGGTGGCCAATTGACAGGTCCATTCCGCGAAATTATGCGCTCATCGAATGTTTCCTTCAATAAATCGATTGTGACGTGCGCTGTGTGGCATGTAGCGCCGTCTTGTTGGAACCACAACTCATCCACATTCATGCCATCCCATTCGGGAACAAAATAGTCGGTTATCATGGCTCTATACCGGTCTCCATTAACGGTAGCTGCCTCTCCAGCATTATTGCGGAAGAAGTATGGCCCAATGACTCCACCAGCCCATAGAGCACACCAAACAGTCAGTTTTTGTGGATGTAATGGCGTTTCAAGGGTCTCATGTGGATTCTCTTCACTCCAAATGCGGCAATTTTGCTTGTTGACGTAGCCATTCAACCAAAAATGAGCCTCATCACTGAACAAAATTTTGCGATGAAAATCAGCATCGAAATCAATCTCATTTTCGGCCCATACACCAAAATCACGACGCATTGCATGGTCTCGCGGTTTTAATTCTTGCACAAGCTGGATCTTGTAAGGTCGCAAGCCAAGATCTTTGCGCAAAATCTTCCATAAAGTTGATGGACAAAGCTCCAATTGCTGTGCACGGTGGCGAATCGATTCATTCGGGTCCTCTTCAACACTTTGCTCTACAGCGGCAATTGTTTCTTCGGTGCGCACTTTTCGACGTCTCTGCGGATGCGTATTATCACATAGAGTAAACGTAGTGCGAAAACGATCCATGGTTAACCGAATTAATTGCTCTGATGGACGATTATGTCGACCATAAAATGGACGGAGCTCACGTTAAACTTCACGAACTGAACCATTATTTTCGAAATAAATTTGCACGATTTGCAAGCGTTGTTCTTTTGTCAACCTATTCATGATGAAATGGCAAACCAAACTGAACATAAATGACTTTAGAGTTGCCAGATTTGACCACAAAATGCCAGTTTTATCTCTATTCGAAAAACAAACCTCTAAAAAAAACACCCTGTAGTAGCAAGGCCAATATTGTAACGCTGCATAAATATGTATTTGGAAAAGAAGGCGATAGAAATAACCGACGTAGACTTCGGGAGTTTTGCGGTTTTGAATACGACGAAAAAAGTGATGAGTATAAGCAAAAAGAGATGTACGTTAATTCAAATTTCAACGAACGCGACCTAGGAACAATATGCAACATGATGGGAATCGACTACAACGTAGACGATGTGAAGCTACACATTTTTCTCAATTTACGACGCAACGAATTGTTCACAACGAGAAACAACGACGAAGCTGACGACGATGATAAAGAGGAGAACAACGACGAAGTGAACAACAGCAATGAGAGAAACGACGGCGAGACAAGTGAAGCAGAACAAAATAACGTGCGCAGCTCAAATCATGAAACGACGCATTATTACGAGTTTGCTACGAAGGACAACGAAGTTGAAAACGAGAGCAGAAAAAACGAAAGCAGTGCAGTACACAAACGTATACGCGTATCAAACGAAATGCCAAAATTTGCAATAACATTTCGAGACATGGAGGACTCTATCAGAACATTTGACGGTTCCAATAAAATTTCAGTTGATATTTGGTGCCAAGAATTCGAAGAGATATCTGCTTTAATGCAGTGGAACTCTTTACAAAGACTTGTGCTTGCAAAGAAGTCTTTGCGAGGTGTTGCGAAATTCTTTGTGTTAAATAAGAGAGGGTTGAATTCATGGCAAGCATTAAAAGATGCTTTGCGGAGCGAATTCAAAGACAATACACACAGTGCACTTCTCCATAAGCAATTGTGTGAGCGTAAACTAAAAGACAGTGAAAATTTGCAAGAGTATTTCTATAACATGCGTGAAATTGCTAATAAGGGTAAAATCGAAGATGAAGCATTGATTTAATATGTAATTGATGGAATAAATGATTTATCAGTGAACAAAACAATATTGTATGGTGCAACTCAATTGAGTGATTTCAAAGAAAAATTGAAATGTTATGAGAGGATGCGTACACAAAGAAAAACAAAGAACACAATGTCAGAAAACATAAAGAGTGAGCGAAAAGAAATAAAATGCTACAACTGTGGTGAAAAAAACAAAGAAAAAGGGAAAAAGTGTTTCAAATGCAACAAGTATGGACATATTTCCGCTAATTGTGAACAAAACAAAAAAGATGAATCGAATGTAAAGGCGAACACTCGCCAAGTAATAATAAAGCGCGATTTAGGCCAGAAAGAGGTGAAAATTGGTGATAAAATTTATAATGCACTGTTCGATACAGGCAGTCAATTTAATATTGTTACACAAGAAGTATACCACGTCGATTACCTTTTTCTGAAATGGCTATCGTTGATGCTCAAATTGATCAATGGCTTGAAGAAGGCATAATTGAAATTTCAAGTTCAGAGTTCACCAGTCCCGTGGTATTGGTAAAAAAACGTGACGGTTCACCTAGGCTGTGTATTGACTTTCGTCAAATAAACAAAGTAATCGTAAAAGATCATTTTCCTCTTCCCCTAATCGATGATCAGCTAGACCGTATACAAGATGCAAAAATATTTAGTACGATGACTTGAAAAATGGTTTTTTTCACGTCCCGGTACATGAGTCAAGCAGAAAGTATACCTCTTTTGTTACGCAACGGGGGCAGTATCAATTCTGTAAAGTACCATTTGGATTATCCAACTCACCAGGAGTATTCCAACGACATATAAACGCAATTTTTAGAAAACTGACGCAAGAGAATATTGCATTGCCATACATCGATGATGTCATAATTCCAGCAAAAAGTGAAGAACAAGCATTGAACAATCTCGAAAAAGTAATAGCCACTTGCAGTGATTATGGGTTAGAGTTGAACTTTAAAAAATGCCAATTTTTAAAGAAAAGAGTAATCTTTCTTGGCTATGTTATCGAAGACCACACAATACGTGCATCACCTGATAAGACGAAGGCAGTGCTTAATTACAAAATGCCAAATACGCAAAAACAGCTCTTAAGTTTTTTAGGGGTGGTAGGTCACTTTCGAAAGTTTATCCCGAATTACGCTATTATACCGAAACCATTAACAGATATGACAAAACAAAATATAAAGTTCGAGGCTAGTCCTTCGGCAGAGCAAGCTTTTAACGAACTCAAGAATGCATTAGTCAGTAACCAGGTACTTGGTATGTACAATTGCACTTATGAAACCGAGCTACACACAGACGCATCTATAGATTGATTTGGCGCAGTACTACTGCAGAAATCACCACACGACGGCCAACTTCCTCCTATCTTCTATATGAGTAGAAAAACGACAGCAGCTCAACGAAAATTCACCAGTTATGAACTTGAAATACTGAAAGTAATTGAAGCATTAACGAAATTCAGAGTGTACCTCCTTGGCATAAAATTTAGGCTCGTTACAGACTGTAATGCATTTGCCAAAACGTTGGAGAAGAAAAATTTATTTATTTAGAAAAACGACAGCAGCTCAACGAAAATTCACCAGTTATGAACTTGAAATACTGAAAGTAATTGAAGCATTAACGAAATTCAGAGTGTACCTCCTTGGCATAAAATTTAGGCTCGTTACAGACTGTAATGCATTTGCCAAAACGTTGGAGAAGAAAAATTTTTGCTCGTTGGATACTGCTACTACAAGAATTCGACTATGTCGTGGAACATAGGGCAGGCACCCGTATGAAGCACGTGGACGCTTTAAGCCGGTACGCAGTCATGACGATACGCAACGATGACGTAACCATGCGAATAAGTCAAGCGCAACTAGAAGATGATACTCTGAAAGCAATACGCGAAATCCTTAAGAATGCCGACACTTATGACGATTATTTATTAAAATCCAATGTACTGTATAAAATAGTTAAAGATGACGAACTAATCGTACTACCAGAAAGCATGCAAAAACAAATCATTAGCCAAGCACATGAAAGAGGTCACTTTTCAATAAAGAAGACGAAAGAACTCATCTTAAAAGATTATTTTATTCCGAATATTGACGAAAAAATCAGACGACACATAGCATGTTGAATACCCTGTATTCTTAGTACTCGCAAACTAGGCAAGCAGGAAGGGTTACTCCATCCAATACAGAAAGAGGAGCTGCCACTTCATACATACCATATAGATTTTCTAGGTCCATTGCATTCAACTAATAAGCAATATCAACATATTTTGGCGATAATTGATTCATTCACTAAATTTTGTTGGTTGTACCGAACCAAGTCAACAACAGCTCTAGAAGTTACAACGAAGCTCCGTAGTCAAAGCGTAGTATTTGGTAATCCAGCAATCATCATTTCCGACAGAGGCGCCGCGTTTTCTTCAAACGATTTTCAAGAGTACTGTAGTAGTGAAAACATCAAACATATAATGATTACGACAGGTTTGCCAAGAGTCAATGGCCAAGTAGAAAGATTAAATGCAATTATTATATCAGTTCTGACAAAGCTAAGTATTGAAGACGCAACAAAATGGTTCAAACACGTTAACAAAGTTCAACAGGCGATCAATTCAACGTTTACAAGAAGTATCAACACAACACCATTTGAACTTTTATTTGGTACAAAAATTCGAACGAAAGATGATCAACATATACGCGAACTCATCGAGCAGGAATCTATAAACGCGTTCAATAGCGATCGAGACGAACTACGAAATATAGCAAAACAACAAATTTTTAAAATTAAACGAGAAAATAAGGAACATTTTAATAAAAAACGTAAACCTGCACACCAATATAAAGTCAACGATCTGGTCGTAATTAAACGAACGCAATTCGGTAGTGGACTTAAGTTGAAGTCTAAATTCTTAGGTCCATACCGCATTACTAAAGTCAAAGACAACAACTCGTACGAAGTCGAAAAAATTTCCAACACCGAAGGCCCAGTAAAATCTTCAACTTGTGCCGAATATATTAAACCGTGGGTTCAAGACAACAATAATAACAACGACACATTCGGGTCGAATGTATAGCAGAATGGCCGAATGTGGGATTGGGTTTTGCATAAACTTGATGGCAACCCTTTCTCAAATGTCGTTTTGTGGCGTGCAACGAACGAAGTTCAAGTATCAAGAAACACGAAGAGAGAGAGTTGACGACGGGCATTCAAAGCGTGAAGACGAATCAACGTGTGCTGTAAAATCATTTTCTTTTCATTAATTAAATTCCATTTAATGTACCTTTAAATTCAACATTTCTTAATTAAACTTTGTATACAAACTAACCTTTATGAAAACATTATACTAAACGTTAAAAAACAAAACCTAAATAGTTAAACTATTCATACAAAATTCCACATAAATATTAGAATTATCGCTGAGCCCCTCTTTTTCAGCACAATCAGTTGTAGGGGAGCTTTATATGTATATTTGGCAGAGTTTCGACAAAATATTAAGAGAGCAGGCAGATTTTTCGAAAATTGCAGAACTAGATTGCCTTGGAGAACGTCTAAGCTTAATTTTCATACAATTTTATTTAATCGAAAGCATTTCTATTTGCATCGCAATAGAGAGTCTACTAACCAAGTTGAGAGAGCTATTAGCTCAACCTACATATTTATGCACCGATAATACGGAACATATCTGAGCATTTGTTTCAATGCAATAAATGAAGAAACATGTTCAAATCACACATTAACTACCCACAACAAATCAAAAATCTTTCTTCCACAAAACTTCAGATTACTTTGGCACGTTTTTGTAATTGCTTACAAATCCGTACTTATTTCTTATGCTTGTGTGGTTCTCTACTCCGGGCGCATATTGAATTGCTTTTTTAATATGTTTTAAGAAAAGCAAGAACTTACTTACATTTATGCTTGTGTGCACGATTTGCCGTTGTCTCTGGTCATTTTTCGTTATTTTTTGTATTTGATAGGTGACATGACACGGGTATCTGAATGTTCCACAGTTGAAAAAATTTGCATACACATATACCTGTTTCATATTCAAAACAGGATTGCTTTGACATAACTTGTTCATTCACATGAAAAGTTGATTCCGAATTGGGTTCGTTTTTTTCTTGTTGAATAACTTAAAAATATTTATAATAATAACTTTTTCTCCAAGTCGGTTTTCCCCTTCCCTGCCCTTTAATTTGTTATTTTAAGAGCTATATAGAGGTTTAGACAAAGTTTTCTGATTAAAATAGTATTAACCAAGAAAACTTGACGCTTTATTTTATGTCTTTATCTCTAGCATTTCACAGAGTTTTCTTCTAGAGTCGCTCCTCAATGAAAACCGATTGTACGTTCTAACAAAACCTTCCTTAGATTTTGCTAGATTAATTGTGTTTACTCAGTTGCGCCAAGTGCTTTTTAAATTCAAATCAACGGTATCGGTATCGACCGATTATTGGTCCGCGGTCGGACCTTACCTTACCTAAGCATTTCTTTCGACGTGGTACTAAACTATACTACAAATTTAGTACGCTGTATCTTAGGATGTTTTCTCCACGAGTCAAAGTTTGATAAAAATTCGTTCATGACTATCAACTTTACAAAGTTAATGTACTCCAACGTTCATTGATTTAAACAAAATCTACAACTTACACAAATGATTTTTTAATGTTATTACATTATCCACAAGCCTACAACTTGCCTTTGAGGTAAAACTTCTTTTTTGATGTATACTCTTATGTGAATAAATGAACAAGAAACAGGGGAAAATATAAATCTAGTTATTAGTAAAAAAAAATGATCGGAATACAAAATATTACACAGCTCGTAGAAATAGTAATATGGCGTAATATTAATTTAGTTTATGTATATCAAAAGGTGTCACGGCTCCTTCTCGTTATCATTTCAATGGGAGGTGCCCCGCCCGCTTCTTTCGACCCCCGTTTTTTTTCTTGAGATTGGTCTTATTTAACTCCTTACCAATTTTCAATATTCTACCATTATGGGAAGAATCTAAACCATTATCGAGTCCACTTGAGATCACACAAAAAATTTCATCAAAGTGGGTCTGGGGTTTAGAAGGCGGTCAATGATAACCAAACACACAAAAGATTTTTATGTATAAAAGATTACTCACTCATGCAAACGATATGCTCCGTTTTTCAAACCGAGATACTTTATTACTTATGTAATACTAGTAATACTTATTATATTAATAAACTTGCATGACTGTGCCTAAATTTCTTGTTTTGTTCTATTTACAGTGGGAGAATTCCAACGAGACACAGGTGACACTGAAAAATGTTGATTTTGATTTATCTGGCCAATTCTTCTGCGAGGTTTCAACGGATGCGCCAATTTTTACAAAGGCTTCTGTGGATGAATTGTTATCAGTATTTTGTAAGTTCAAGTAACATTTATATAAAAATATTATGATTAAATCGGCAAACGGATAGCATAAAATGATAAACAAGCAAGGTTTCAGCCCTACTTGCAGGGGGGTAGAATTTTAGATTGCTGAATACGCAATGCTTATACATAGAGCGATGGGGTATAAACCAAGGAAGAACCAGTTTATCTCCAAGTGATCTTGTCAGGGCAGCGTCACCTTCTTCTGCTCTCTGAATAGGGTCTTCTTCATTCATTCCTATAAAATGGATCAGCGACGAGTTTTTGGCAGCTAAACTAGCCCTACGCCTGCAAAAACTTTAGATTAGATCGGACACGTAAATGAATCCTTCGAAGAACTTTTTTCTTAAATGCCAAAAAGGTCATCTCATCTGATGTTGCCACCGACCAAGCTTCATATCTAGTCAGTTTTGGCTCACCTCAAAACCCAAAACTTTTTGAACCACCGTTTCTGAAGTATTTTTCTGTCACACGGACCGAGATGTTTGGAAATTCGAAATATTAATAGGAAACGGAAGATATAAAATGAACTATACATTTAATAAAATTGTAGCAGATGTCTGTACAATGCAGATATTCAAGAAAAATTAATAGGAGGGATCATTATTAGGCCAATACAAGTCAAATCAACATATTTGTGTCTGTCCGTCTGTATGTTTGGACGAACGTCACAAAGTGGCGCCTTTTGAATTTTTTCTTTGAAAAAATCATAACTTTTGAACCAATGAAGATATTTTAAAAATTTTAAATGCAAATGAAAGCTAATTATTTTAAGTTTTATTGTGTGAAAGCTCAGAATGTCACAGATACAGGAAATTAGATTTGTCTTATAATGACGTATTTAAGCATTAAATAAGATAAACTAATGATTTTGATAAGATAGCGTGGCACTGCCCACTTATGACAAAAAGTTGTATCTAAGTAGTCACGTAATCAATAACTACCAAAATCGATAGACGTATTGTTTCTTTTAAATGGCAATACTCTTATAAAACTCAAAAGTCCGTTTTTGGTGCCACAATAACAAGGTGCTTCAAAATTCATCGTAAAATTTTACATGTTTTTTTATTTTAATTTACAAGCCAAATATGTATTTTATTAATAACTAAAAGTTATTGAAAGTGGTTCAATTAAATTTTATTTGAGCTAAAGATTAAACAGCCAAAGAATTTTGGAAAAGGGGAGTGGCACTGCCCATTTCTGCTAAAAAGTTTGATCTTAGTAACCGCTTTAACAATTTGTACCAAACTCGATAGACGTATTGATTTCTATAAAAATTTAATACTCGTTTGAAGGCGAAATGCCTAAGTTTTAAAATAAATTTGATAAACTTTAGAAAAATGCAATAACGAAAAGTATATATTTATAAATTACTAAATTAATTAATTCTTTTATTTGAAATAAAAAATTAACTTGTACATAGATATCTTATTTTTCACTCTCTCTCTCTATGGCGCGATATACAACAGGTATATCATCATAAACCTCCTAAGAGATTTTTGCGCCAAGCTTCTCTTCCAATTTGTGGTGTGCCGATTTGAATTTTTCCCTACAAATTGGTGGGACCTACAGTTTTTTGCCGACTCCGAACGGCATCTACAAAGGAGACGAATTTTTCCTGAGAAGCCTGTCATGGCAGAAATACACTCGGAGAGTTTGCCAAACCACTGCCGAGGGGCGACACCGTTTTGAAAAACTTTTTTTTTTTTTTTTTTCAAATCACTTGTGATGTTACCTGTACCAGGGCTCGAACCATGGACCTTCGGTGTGGTAGGCCGGCAACACTACCTTCACACCACGGCGGCTAAAGTAACAAAATTCATTAGTAAATCTCTTTCATTGTTGTGGTAAGAAGAAAAAAACTTATTTTATCTTAACATAGTCATCGTCACTTGAACATATATCTAACAAAGAACCCATCTCTGAGCTATACGCATCTGTAAGATCTTTTTGTGTTCTTACATACCTCATACCACAGGTGTTCATACATCTATATCTTTTGTAGTCCTTGTTCTGAGATTCTTGAGCTTCTTCAGACAGTTCTCCTAATGGTAAGCACTGGTACTCAATTAAATCTTTTCCTTGTATTAACATTTTATGTACCGTTGGTGTAAGTTTTTTCTCAGGATACTTTTGATGCAGCAACTCTGTAGTTTTAGATGCATATTCTCCAAATTTGGGTCCATTAACTGGTTCATGGCAGTTTAAAATATTTAAAATTACTCCCAATCTTTTCACAATATCTCTATCAACTCCTGTTATGCGAGCAGTCACTTCATCGTTTTCAAAAAATCTTCTTGAAGATTTACCATCATTTTTATATCCGTATCCATACTTTGGACAGTCAACTCTAAGGCCTTATATGTTGTATTGTCGTCGAAAACTTCTCCGTGCTGTGGTAGTGTATGAGCCATCTTCAAAACAAATTCCATTCATCTTATTCTAGCATACAAAGGAGATATTCCATACTCATAATTTAGTTCGTCAGTTATTGAATCATTAAGATTTTCAAAGTCCTTTTGGCTCTTCTTACAAATTGGACATTTCATTGTAGATGTCGTATTTGTTATTAAGTTCAAAACTTTTCCGTCGACCGTTGTTAGAAGAAAATCATGCTTTATTGTAATGACATTCCTCTCTTCAATTTCAATTATTGTTGGTTCTAATTTGGCAATTTGATTTTTTATGTCACTCACTGTAGCTTTTATGAGTTCCGAAGACTCCTTCTCGTATTTAAATAATATCGGGCGGCACAATATAGTTGATGACGGACGTGGATTTTTCCAATATTCTGGAGCTTCATCTTTTAGTCGTAATGGAACAATAGAAGCCATAAACATATTACTATCTGTAATTGCTTCATCGTCTACATTTATTCTTTGTTTACATGCGCTTTGTCCTGATGATCCATCACAGCCCCACTTAGTTATCAATGCTAGCTCCTTTGGCAGTGATTTCAACTTTTCTTCAGTAAAACTTTGAAGGAGTCGTGTAGACGTATGATCCATTAGGTTTTGTAGCTCAATTTCAGCTGATACTTCGGTTATTTTGGGACTTAGAGGAACTGCTACTTTCTTGGTTTGAGTAATTTTTTTGTATCCAGGTAAAATATCGGCATTACGTTGCAATAATGACTTACGCAATATAATATATTTTTTCTTCGCTAAACCGAGATCTATAAACAGCGCCAAAGCTTCTTCGGGAGTGTATTTCCTAGGTGGCGCATTTGGTGGTGTGGGAATGCTGCTTTTGATCCTCATCAGTCGCACTGGACTTGCTACCGCAAATGCTTCTGTTATATGAGACTTCACGTTTTCTTCGTCTTTTTTATATTTAATAACCAGTGCTTCTGAAAGATTAGTCGTGGCCATAGCTTTTGTGGTATCAGACAGCTTCCTTTTCCTTGTGTAGGTAGAACACTCTTCTATGGTTGGTCTAGTTGGATTGGTTGACGTGCTAGGCGTTTCTTCGTCCAAATAAGTTTTGTCAGCTAGCCACTTTTCATGCTTACTTAGAAATTTTGAATTGTTACGATAGACGTCCTTCCATTTTCTTTCTATCATAATGTATTGTAAACCAATTTTTTCTTCCAGGCCTTCCTTTTCTTTAATGCTTGTTTCACTCGCTAATTCTCTCATAATAGCCTCAACGAAGTCCCGTCTTGACTTTGTAGATTTAAACACCGCAAATAGTTTCGACTTTTCTAGATACATATTAGAATTGGCTTCGAGTGTATCTGACTAAATATTAAACTGTGAACTATATTTAAAAATACTATTCACTTTATTTAAGTAAACAGAATACTACGTTCCTTAATCTCCAAAAGACGAATGATAACGTGCATTGTATGATGGATAGCTTTATATACCTACTCAAATCATTAAAATGAATTTCAGGTATACAATTCGTAACTAAAAAAATGTATGTATGTACGGCCGCACTGAATTATATATAACTGCTCAGGCGCGTATTTATGCCCAAGGTTGTTTAACTTTATTTGATGTAAAAAGTGAAGTTGCAGCTGGTCGCAGGTAGACTTTATGAATTTAGGTAACTGAATATTTCACAAATAACTACTGTTAATTTGACGAAGCACATATTTTAACATTTTTTTTTATTTTCCATCAAGGTTTTAAAAAGGGCCTAAAAATAGGCATTTCGAAAAACAGGTATATCCGCCAACTTTTAACAAAAAAAAAACAATTTTTTGTTTCAATCCTAAATTAAATTATCTTTAATTGATATACAAGAAAACGACAACCGGCCGCCTTATTTACTCACAAAACCATTTTAAATACAACGAAAAAGAAGAAAAATTTCAAATTTTTCCCAATGTTGAAAATTGGTCAACTTTGAGCGGCTCTACCTGGTAAACTATAATTTTCTGTGAAAAAACAGTTGTATATTCTTGATCCCTGGAATTCTCTATTAGAAACATGTATTAGATTTAGCGAACGCTTTCATGATTTTTTTTGATTTTTGCCATGCTTTAACGGCAGAGGCGCCACTGTGCGTCATTCAAAAACCACCAATGAGAGACCAAGGTTACACAAAATGTGTTAGTACGATATCGGTATCGAAGGAAAGGTGATAATGAGTGCTGCAAAAAGCGATGTAATTAAAATCCATATCTTATCTGGTATAGGAGACATAGTTATTAAAACCGAACTCAGTCTCTTAGATTATACTCATAAGGCTCTGAGCAGTGGCAGATCCAGAGGGGCTGATGGGGGCGATCGTTACCTCGTTTCTCTTTTCCAATCACCTTTGAACATAAGCAGATACGCGGACAATATAATTAGCATTACTATATGTTTTTTGTTGTTGTTGTTGCTGCATGAGTCGCTGGAAAAAAATTTAGTGGTTAGTTGAATAAATCCTAAGTAAAATTCAAAAAAAAGGATAAAATATGCACCCATATCTTTTGAAATAGCATACTCTGCTGTACTATTCTATTTGGTTGGTTAATTGCTGTGCTGCTCGGGAGAGGAGATACTCCCGAGCTCAAGTAGCGCTCTGGGCGCTATATTGATGCACTTCCTCCTGGAACCATATGTGGATGCTGCTGTAAGTTGTGTTGGGCTTAGCGTTAGTTGTGTCACGAACAAACCATCGAGTTCTTCCTATATAGTCGCTAATATCCCTTATAGAGCAATTCGCGATGCCGTTAAGGTCTGATATTATATAGCTGCCCAGAGTTGCAAACTTTATGTGCATTAGAGCTGGACTCTCACATAGGAAGTGCTCAACTCTTTCTCTGCACCCTTCTTCGTGGCAGCTCCTGCATCTGTTGTTGAACGGGATGCCCATTCTTTCGGCGTGTTGGCCCAGAGGCCAGTGCCCCGTTAGTGTGGATGTGATTCTGAATATTTTCTTTCTTGACCTCTTGAGTAGGTCCTCTGTTCTCTGTTTGTTGTAGGTGGGCCTCGTTTGTTTAGAGATTTTGCAGGCATCGGTGGAGAGCCAATTGGCTGCCAATTCTCTGTACTTTCAATGAATGTGCCTTTTAATGGATGTGATTGGTGGATGTAACATCACCGCATCGGAGACCTCTACCTCAGCCCCCAATTTAGCCAGTTCGTCTGCCTTCTCATTACCCGTGATGTTTCTGTGGCCGGGAACCCAAACGAGAGTAATGCATGAGAAGTCTGCAACCGCCTCTAGCATCTTCCTATAGCTGCTGACCGTTTATTTAGTTTTTTGGTGTTGTATTGGTTGTCTAAGGCAGGCCACCAGTATATATGTTAGTATGGGTGTAACCACGGCGATGTAGAGCCACATCATGAGGTTGGGCTTCAAACCCCAGTGTCTGCTGACTATTCTTCTACACGCGTAGTATGCTGTGTAGGCCTTTTCAATCCTGCTTTCTATATTATTTTTCCAACTTAACTTACTATCTATTTCCACGCCCAGGGATAGTGCAGTATCTTTTAGTGTGGGCATTCTGAAATGCGGTATCTTGGTTTTGTTGGTGAACAGCATCAGGTCCGTCTTACTATGGTTAACGCTGAGACCGTTCGCAACTGCCCATGCATGTAGCTTGCGGAGCGCTCCCTCTAGCAAGGCCACCAGGGTTGTGGGGAAGGGGCCAGATACTGCAATGACAACTTGGCGGGTTGCGGACACCGAACCCATATTAGCTAGTATTACCCTATTTCTAAGCATTGACTGGATCCAGCTGCAGATAGGGAAGCTAATTCCCGCCCTTTGAAGGGCACCAGTGATCGCGTTAACTTTTATATTGTTGAAGGCTCCCTCTATGTCTAGAAATGCTGCGAGGGTGTATTCCTTGAATTGTAAAGATCTTTCTATGGTACCGATGAGTTCGTGCAGGGCGGTTTCGGTTGACCGGCCCTTCATGTACGCATGCTGTGCCAGAGAAAGCTTAGGTCCTGTTAGAGCCGTCCTTATGTGGATGTCCACAAGCCTCTCTAAGACCTTCAGCTTGAAGGAAGTTAGGCTTATTGGTCTGTAGTCTTTGGCATTCTCATGAGTTCTTCTACCTACCTTTGGTAGGAAGATGACCTTCACCCTCCTCCAGCTTTTTGACTGATTCCAACCAGAGGATAATTGGCTCACCAAGCTTCTGAAGCACTACCGGAGTAACACCGTCAAGGCCTGGTGACTTGAAGGGGGCAAAGCTGTTGAAAGCAAATCTTATCTTTTCCCTGTTGATGAGAGACTCCGTCACTCCATCGCTGAGAAGCGGTTGGCTAGTTCTTGCCATTGGTGCTGGTAGGCTATCGTCTCCAGGAAAGTGTGTGCTTAGCAGAGCATCTAGTGATTCTTCCGCAGATTCCGTCCAAACACCGCCTTCCCTTCTGGCAAAGAGATCACTGTGGTGATTCTCGGCTATTTTCTATTGATGAGCAGAAATTCTGCCACGACTCCGTCTTGGCTTTTCTAATAGCGTTTTTGTAGTGTTTGGGTGCCACTTTATAAGGCAGCCACAACTTGGTTTAGAAGCACTCATTGAATAATTTTCTGACTTCCGATCTCTCCATTCCACCATGGAGGGGATTTCTTCTTTTGGATGCTTACCGGAGTGGATTTGTTGAAGGCTGCTGTGAGTGCGCACTCTAGTTTTTCGACCGTTTCGTCCAACTCTTGCGGGTCGTCGATACAGAGTCTAGAGTTAGCTTCTGATATAGATCTAGATGTTAAGCGTACGAATTTTTCCCATTTTGTTCTCTTGGGGTTTCTGTAGCGGAGAGGGAGGCCTGATTCGCACCTTTTGTCGAAGAGAATCCAGCGATGATCCGAGAATGACGGTTGTTCTGACACCCTCCAGTTGTCTACCATCGTCGTGCCATCGTCCGAAACCAAAGTGAGATCCCGAACCTCCTCCCAGCCTTGGTATCTTACGGAGCTTGGAAAAATAAAGTGGGTGTGGACCCCCTATTGCATATACGTAGATTCGAGTGTAATATGTAGTTAAAAAGGGACTCACCCCTCTCGTTCGTAGTGCTGCTCCCCCAAATAGTGTGTCTGGAGTTGGCATCACAGCATATGATCATATGCGATCCTCGCGTGAGGTTGACGAATCGTGCGAGCTCGGGGGCAGGGCGTCCCTGTCATGTGCCATGTAGACCGACACCAAGAACATTCCTCGATTGCCATCTTCCTCAAGCTTTACGACTGTTAAATCTGGTGTGCTGTAATTGGAACATAAGAATGCATTGAAACTTTTTTTGATTACAATGCATGCTCGTGGGTTACCTTCATTCGTCTTGTAGACCAGATTGTGTGTGCTGCTGTTTAACCCCTTAATCAACCCATTTTTGACCCAGGGTTCTTGGATGAAGCTGATGTCGATGTCTTCCTCGAACAGGAGGACGTTCAGATCGTCTGTAGCACTTTTTGAGTGCTGCAGATTAATCTGAACTCCCTTACGGGGTCTTGCTGTCACCCCCATCATTGATGGTGACCCCCTGCAGCAGTTGGCTGGCGCCATCTACCTCTTCATGCTCGTCCTTACTATTCTATTTACTTCGACTTATGATTCTGCACACATCAACACTGCCGGGTGACTATTTCGAAGTGTTCAAGTAATAACTTTCCTAACTATACTCATGATATTTTCAAAAATTCATTTCATAAGAAATAAGCTGTCAGCCAATAGTAAGATAGAATAACCCCTGAGAATTAGGGGGTTAGAATATGCTCGAGGTAGGTATACGTGTCGTAAGACGTGACTACAATCCCCTCCGACCCAGGCTCTGGGGTAGACGAAATCTCTACCACGACAGTCGGGCTGGTACCACAAGCTTGCACCGGAGCGTACCGGATTCATATCTCGCAAAAGACTGTCAAACATCAGTATAACCCTGTTTGAGCCATCACGTCGGGCGAAGTAATGCTACAATAATAATTTTAGTGATCTCATAGTTTTTATACCCAGTAGTCCTACGCACACAAGGTATATTAACTTTAGTCGCCTAACGGCAGTACGTAACGGCTTAAACGGATCGTGATAGATATTGACTTATTTATATCAAAATGTTCAGGACAAAAAGAGAAATTGATTAAGCCATGTCCGTCCGTCCGTCCGTCTGTGAACACGATAACTTGAGTAAATTTTGAGATATCTTAATGAAACTTAGTATGCGGCTTCCTTGGCACTCATCTCCGAGCGCTCTTTAAAATGGGCGAAATCGGATGATAGACACGCCTACTTTTTATATACAGAATATTTTCGAAAACAAAAAAAGTGATTACTCAGTACATAATACACCTATAGCGATAAAATTTGGTGAATACATTGAGATTGAGGCATAAAGAACATTTTTTAAGAAATTTTTGAAAATGGGCTTGGCACCGCCCACTTTTGATTAAGTAAAATTTAGAAATAATATTAATCATAAATCAAAAACCGTTCAAGATATCGAAACGAAATTTAGCACGCAGGTTTCCAGGTATGCAGGGAATGTTCCAGGAAAAAATGGGCGCGATCAGTTAAGGTCTACGCCCACTTTTATATGAAAGATTTTGAAGAAGATCGTAGATATATTAAATAGGCAATAACTTTGCGTAAAATAGCTTTACATCATTTATATTTCACTTTTAAAGTTTCCGTAAAAAAGAAAATTTTCGAAAATGGGCGTGGCCTCGCCCCTTTTATAGTGAACACAAAACTTTTCATGCCATAACTCCGCCAAAAATTGATTTGTCGAAACAAAATTTGGGGATAATGTTCTATATATGAAGGTAACTGTTTCCTGTAAAAATGGGTGAATTCGGTTGATGTCCACGCCCAGGTTTTTAACGTAGTTCTGAAAAATTTTTTGTAAAATTTAAAAAGCGATATTTCTACAACTAAGCAAGTTATATCAATCAGATTTTGCACACGTAATAAGCTTTTTAAGAAAAACTCGGTAGCAAAAAAATGATGTCAATTTTGGAGAAGTAGGCGTGGCGCCGCCCACTTTTCAGCATAAAATTTCTGCTATTTTCAAAGGCAATAGCTTATAATTCAATCTTGATATTTCTATGAAAATTGGTCAGCTGCTTCTCAGTAGTATGTATTATACTCCTGCTAAAAATTAGCCAAATCGGGAAACACACAAGCAAAATATTCGGGCACGTACATAGTTAATAGCCCACTGCAAAAGCGAAGTTATATATCTTTTTTGATTTTCATACCTTTCATAAACATTAAATTTATGTAAGTATGAGAACAAGAAGAGAAAAGTTCACTAAAATGATCAGCAGGATGAGCGGAGTCGATTTAGCCATGCCTATCTCTCCGTCCGTCTGTCTGTCTGTCCGTCTGTCTATTAGAACGCAAACTAGTCTCCCAGTTTTACAAAAGAATGGTGAAATTCGTTGTTTTCTTTCACCATTTTACATTATACTAGCAAACCCGGTAGACGTTGTTTTGACGGTTTGATACATAGAACACATCAAATGTCATTAACTTGAACCAAATAAACTCCTAACTATACCGAACTGCAGCTTTATATAATCTGGGGACTTTTCCAAAAGCTATATACAGACTGTGTCGTGCCCAGCGAACTCCTGAACTTATCGTGAAAGTTCAAGAGCAAAACAAAACACAAAATATGTGGGCGTGGCACCGCCCACTTTTGAAAAATTATGTAGATATTGACTAAGTGACACATATATCCAAATTTCCATAATTTAGACCAAACAAGTTCGAATTTATGACGAATTGAAACTTTATTTAGCCCGGCTCCGCCCACTTTTCCAAAACTATATATTGTCTATGCTGTACCCAGTGAACCCAAGTATATGTGAAAATTTCATAAAGGTCGGTTGAGTTCTTTGGCGCCTATGAAAGACACCATTTTTTATATCTATTTTTGTTACGCACACAAGGTATGTATATTACTTCATTCGGCATAAACGAATCGAGATATATGTTTATTAATGTATATCAAAACGTTCAGGATGAAAAATAAAATATCCGGGCAAGTAGTTAATACCCCACTGCAAAAGCGAAGTTCTATATCATTTTTGGTTTTCATACCTTTCATAAACATGAAATGTTTGTACGTATGAGAAGAAAAAGAGGAAGTCCCATTAAAAAGTGTACTGAAATGATCAGGAGGATGAGCTGAGTCGATGTATCCATGAACGCAAATACCAAGTGAAAGTATTAAAATAGACCTGCGGTAATTGGGATGACATAATAGATCACTACTGGGTATATAATGTTCGGTTCCACCCGAACTTCGACTTCCTTACTTGTTATTGGTAAAGCTGTTATGAAATATACTGTATGGTGACATATTATGGTTTAACGGGTAGCTAAACATTTCTATGTAGCCATCTCTATATCTTTCTGCCCAAATTGAGTACAATGACAACATTTTTTGATACCGTTTTAATGCGATCTTTTTTTTTCAGTGCCCCAAACTGGACCGCCCATCATCAAATTCAGGAAGCGAATGCCATTTGTCATTGGCGAACGTTTATTTGCTCTATGTAATACCACGCGCGCCTTTCCCGCACCGCACATTACGTGGCTCATCAATGGTAAAAAGGTAAGTTTATAAATTCTTGAGTAAATAGTATTAAGCCTTAAATCGTCAGGATGATCGTCTTGTGGAAAATATAAAGAACTAAATAACTAACATAATTGAGGGGTGACCCTCTCCGCTACTAACACAGCTTGTGTCGAGCGGAACATGGTTAGGGCTGTCGCTTTCCCATCCGTTTGCGTGACATGAACCATCATATCACCAGACCTCGGAATCTCGCTTAGCCACCCGGATTTCCAAAGACCCTTTTTCAACGGAAAATTTTACCAGGCCCTGGATATTATGATACGTACTAAAAAGCGAATGGCGTTGTGTAATTAACATTAAAGTGAAATCAATGGCTTTACTCATCAGTCCTCAGAGATTAACGGATCGAATATCAGTTGAGATTTTGTTCTTCATCCGATATATGTAGGTGTTGTGATGTTCCGTTGCTTGCTGATTTTACATTCTGATCAAGACATTTTAGTTTCACTTTTGTAGAACTAATGCCGATAATTTGCTAGCTATAGGTTTGCATTGAAGTAGGGGCAAGAATGCTCTCAAAATGATGGACTTTTTGATAGGGATACATCGACCATATTCAAACCCCAATTCATTCCGGTATAGAATCGAGTGTGCATGGCAACGTACAAGGCAATTGGCCAGCCGGTTCGGACCTACGCGTCGCCAATATGGTCGCGGGGGAGACCACCAACTGGAGGTAGTTGCAGGCCTGCCAGAACACCGAACTCAGAACTGCCACCGGAATGTGTCCTTATGTCACCAGAACATAATCTTCACAGTGAGGCAACAGTGCTCGGTGTTAAAGAGCATAATGAAATGCTTACCAGCCAATTCTTGTTCAACTGTTACAAACCGCAATACCCGAACAAGTACCTGCTTGAAGAAAATCGGTCTCCCTGGAAAGTAAGGAAACAACTGCGTAGACAATATAGTGAAATCCGGCACAACATAATCTCGCTGTTATATCCAAAGGTGTATCCACAGGCCCTGGACCTGGTAAGGCCACTCCGACATAATCGGTTTAAGGGCTTGCTGGGGAGTTCAAACAGCAGCGTCTGATCACCAGGTGGTGCGGCTGCAAGCGGGCGTCTGTCTTGGATCAAGCGGCTCGCTATACAAACGTGTAATAGAATTCAACCTCCCGTGAAGCGGGTTGTGCGTTGGGTTTGGGACCCACCACATAAAACAACGTTCCAATGAAATTCAACAACAAAGCCTCGGATATGAGAACCCCTTTTTTAGATAACAACACCCGCAAACGAAATAAGGATTATGAGATAAGGGCATGTACCTGGAATGTCCGGTCCCTTAATAGGGAAGGTGCCGCTGCCCGGCTGGTTGAGGTCCTGAGGAAAGCAAAAGCTGACATCACAGCCATACAAGAAATGCGATGGACGGAGCGAGGAAACACGATCAAAACACCTTGCAACATCTACTGAAGTCGGCATGAAGACAAGCGCAGATTCGGCGTGGGATTTGTGGTGGGAGAGAGACTCCGTCACCGAGTACTTTCGTTCACACCTGTGAACGAGCGTCTCGCTGCAATCCGCATAAAAGTACGATTTTTCACCATATCGTTTATCTGCGGTCATGCACCGACGGAAGAGAAGGACGACGTGGAAAAGGATGCATTCTACGAGCGCCTGGAAGAAGCATACGAGCGCTGCCCCCGTCATGATATCAAAGTCGTGCTTGGCGACTTTAACGCCAGGGTGGGTAAGGAGGGTGTATTTGGCCCCACTGTCGGGAAGTTCAGTCTCCACGATCAGACTTCGCCAAATGGATTCAGGCTGATCGACTTTGCCGGTGCCCGAAACATGGTCGTATCCAGCACTAGGTTTATGCACAAGAAGATCCATCAGGCTACATGGCTGTCCCCCGATCGAAAAACACGCAACCAGATCGACCACGTTGTGATAGACGGACGGCATGCTTCCAGCGTTTTAGATGTTCGCACAATAAGAGGACCTAACATCGACTCTGATCACTACCTAGTAGCAGCCAAGATTCGTACCCGCCTCTGTACGACAAAACAGGTGCAACAAAAAACGCAGGGAAAGCTGGACGTCGAAAAGCTGCAATCGCAACAGACCGCCAATTATTTCGCAGATCGCCTCTCACACCCGCTCTCCGAGAGCACAATTCAACCTAGTGGAATGCATGAGCAGTGGGATCATATCTCAGGAGCACTCCGTACCGCAGCCGAAGAAGTAATTGGATTCCGGCGAACGCGAAGAAACAACTGGTATGATGATGAAGAGTGCCGCGCTGCAACGAAAAGAAAGGACGAAGCCTACAAGGCAACGCTGAGATCAAATGCAACGAGGAGTGTGTGTGAACACTACCGCGAGTTGAAGAGGGAAGCGAGGCGGCTTTTCCGGGCGAAAAAAAGAGAGGCAGAAAAGCGCGAAATAAAGGAGCTTGAGATGCTGGCCAACGGGAATAATGCCCGAAAATTCTATCAAAAAATTCGGCGAATGACAGAAGGTTTCAAACCCGGGGCAAAATCCTGTAAGAATGAGAACGGCGACCTGGTGACCGATGTTCAGAGAGCACTCAGAATATGGAGGGATCACTTCTCTGCCCTTTTAAATGGAGAAACTGAGCAAGAAACCAGAGAAGATGCCGAACCCGAGCCCACAATCGAAGATGATGGAATTGACGTTCCACAACCCGACTATAATGAGGTGCGAATAGCAATATCCCGATTGAAAAACAATAAAGCAGCTGGCGCTGATGGTTTGCCTGCTGAGCTATTCAAACACGGAGGCGAGGAGCTGGTAAGGCGCATGCATCAGCTTCTATGCAGAATTTGGTCGGATGAATGCATGCCTGAAGATTGGAATCTAAGTGTTCTCTGGCCAATCCACAAGAAGGGCGATCCTGCAAACTGCGCCAACTATCGCGGAATCAGCCTTTTGAATATCGCATATAAGGTCCTATCAAGCGTAATGTGCGAAAGACTGAAGCCTGATGTGAACAGACTGATTGGACCTTATCAGTGTGGCTTCAGACCTGGTAAATCTACCATCGACCAGCTTTTTACAATACGCCAAATCTTGGAAGAAACTCGTGAAAAAAGAATCGACACGCATCATCTCTAACTAACGATGTTTCAGACAGGGTGACCCCCTATCGTGCGATTTCTTTAATTTAATGCTGGAGAAAATAATACAAGCTGCAGAACTTAACCGCGCTGGAACAATATTTTATAAAAGCGTGCAACTGTTGGCATATGCTGACGATATTGATATCATTGGCCTTAACAACCGCGCCGTAACTTCTGCTTACTCCAAATTAGAAAAAGAAGCGGAGAAAATGGTATTGGTGGTGAACGAGGGCAAAACGAAGTACCTTCTGTCATCATGCAAGGAGTCAGCATTCGCGCCTTGGCAACCAAGCCACTGTTGGCAGCAATAATTTCGAAATAGTAAAGGACTTCGTTTACCTGGGAACCAGCATTAATACCAACAATAATGTTAGCCTAGAAATCCGACGAAGAATCACTCCTGCAAACAAATGCTTCTTCGGACTGAGTAGGCAATTGAAAAGTAAAGTCCTCTCTCGACGAACGAAAATAACACTCTACAAGTCACTCATCGCACCCGTCCTGCTTTATGGTGCAGAAGCGTGGACACTAACAACATCTGATGAGGCGGCTCTGGGAGTATTCGAGAGAAAGGTTCTTCGAAAGATTTGTGGACCTCTACGCGTTGGCGACGGCGAGTACCGAAGAAGATTTAATGATGAGCTATATGAACTTTACACAGACGCCGACATAGTTCAACGACATAGTTCAGCGAATTAAAACACAGCGGCTTCGCTGGCTAGGCCACGTAGTGCGAATGAGCGAAGATGCTCCAGCCCATAAGGTATTCTTATCGGCACCCGCCGGTGGAAGCAGAGGAAGAGGGAGACCACCACTCCGATGGAAGGACCAAGTGGAGACCGATTTGCGATACCGCGGTGTTTCCAATTGGCGCCAGTTGGCGCAACGAAGAAACGACTGGCGAGCTATGTTGGACGGTCAAAATCGCCCAGGCGGTTAGATGACCATTTAAAGAAGTATCCACAGGCCCTCAACAACATCCACACAGAGTCAGTAAACTCCATTGTCAGCTCTCGCTCAGTGAATGCCGTCATTCAGGCAAAAGCTCCACCTGTTGCACGCAGAGGCACAAAAACTCCCAATTGAGGCAAGAGTAACCCTGGCCCAACTTTGCTCTGGATACTGTAACAGATTAAGTTCTTATTTATCCGGACTGAACCTTGACATGCCAAAGGTTTGCCGGCACGCTTTGTGTCTCCCCATGACGCCAATTTGTTAACCTGCTCGCCAGAGCAGGCTCTTCCAGCTCCAATCTCACTAACAGAAGATTTTTATGACACTGCTATTTAAGGAAAGTGACGACTAGGCAGGGCGAAACATCGTTACAACCACAACAATGATGGACTGTAAATGTGAAGTCGCCTTCATTACTTTTTGGTCGAACTGGGTTGTACCCGGTGCTGATTTGTAGATCTAACATGGGGATGAGTTTCCATTATAGGGATGTTGGGCGGCCGCTCGTCTTTAGTCGTTTAAGCTTCCTCATTTGCCTATGAATACTTTCTTTATCTTTAACAATAACAACTACTCGATTCTAGTACACACCCAAGGTTATTTCGCGAAAGTTGATTTTCTCGAGTTTATTTTGAGTTCGACATGGGCCACCAAACTACATTCGAAAATAACTGCTGTCTCGAACATACCTCGAACGCTTTGATCCTGCCACTTATTTCAACCAAATGCTCCTAATCATAGTTTACTACCAAGACGAAGACAAACTTTTTTTTTTTTGATACCATGGCTGTTTCTTTACAGTAGCGGATACAGGGGGGCGATGGGGGCGATTACCCCCTCAGACCTGAAGAAATATTGGACGTGCTTAATTTGCCCGAAATTCAAATACATTTTTTTTAGATTTTTGAATTGAATTGAGATCGAATGAAATCTTTCTTATCTTCTTCTGTCTGCTTGTCTAGCGTTAAATGTAAATGTATAATAAGTATATTCTCTCAAAAAACCCCGACAAAAAATCAATACCAAAATCGGCTGTAGAAGTTTTAGATCACTGCGACTGAAATGCTTTTGCACATTCTGGCTACACTGCCAGTCAGTAATGCTTCTCCAGAAAGAAGTTTTTCTACCCCTCGGCGATTAAACACATGGTTTCGAACAACTATGACTGAAGAGAGGCTCATTGGTTTAGCACTTTTACACGTACATTATGATATTAAAATCGACGTTGAAAACATTATAGAAAGATTCGAAAAGAAAGGGAAGCGAAACATTGATTTTATAATATAGAATTATATCATAACAGCTTGACCCTAATTTATGAAAAATAATAAGGTATACTGTTTCAAAAACATCTTTGTAACAATTGCACTTAATTTCACTAAACATTATTGTTCATCTCTTTTTTGTTTTTTTTTTTTGCATTGCTCCAATAAATATAGATAGATTCAAAATAACTCCGCTTAGTTAAAAGACACAAGTGAAACTCGTTTATCAGAAAGAACTAGTTTCTACCCTTGACCTGTATAAAACCATTTCCTGATTGCTTTTTGTTCGAAAGCTAATTTGAGTGCTTCAATATAAATTCGTTACGTTTATTCGTAATTATGTCAAATGGTGTTTAATCATTCATTTATATTACTGACTTTCATGGAAATTTGTGTTTTGAGCTTTCTGCCATGATCGCCCCCCTCAACTAGAGACAAGACTACAAAATAGACAAGCGCGGAAGCCAAAGCATGCAGTTCTTAATGAGAGGATTGTAACTATATACATAAGTATGCAGTAAATATTCTACATAAATGCCAAAAAATATTCGAAACTTGTATGCATCAAATATGAAAATATACAAAAAATGTGCAAATATGTAAAACATACTAGCGATATATTAAATCCTTGCTTTACATAACCAGCATAGAACTTGGTCCGGGGTTTCTATCAAGTCAAATAAAAATATGCACTTGCACACAATTCCGAGCTCTGGTTATGATATCCGACTTGAAGAGAGTAATTTTGTAAGTCGAGAGAAAACTTTACCGTTCCCGATGCACAAGCAGCACAACTCCCAATACAGGACTAGCATCAACAGTGTGACCAGGTGATAGGAAAAAAAAAGGCTAAATCGGCAAAAAAAAAAAAAGATTAGAAAAGGCTAAAATTAAGAAAAAAAAAGAAGTTAAAAAAAGGTTAAGAATTTTTTTTCACGAAATCCTTTTCAAACTTTTTATTTTAGTTTGAACTATTTGTATATACAGCTGTAGACATAACTATACTTGTTTCAACACACATCACGTACATTTTCCTTGACTAGGAATTTATTCAAAGAAATACATACCCGTACTATAGAAAAATCACTACAAAGTAATTAATTTTATAATATTTTCTTCGTCTGATGAATCAGAAGGGCTTGAGTCTGCGTACAAAATTTAGGTATTTATCATAGAGATGAGATCATCGGTAATTTCAAAATCAGTGCAAAATTTGGATAAGCGTTTTAACGAACATCTAATATTAAGGAGCGAGTTAAGCATTTTAATTTTTAATCTGCTCCTCAACTTAGTTTTTCAAATGTTCATGGCACTAAAAATTCTTTCAACCTCCCTATTACTGAAAGGTAAAACCAAAACTGTTTTATTTTGTTTTGTTGTTTTTCCGACAGGGTGAATAATTGATCCCTTGACAAGGGATGACGGAACATCGTCCCAATATACATCAAGTAATACCAAAAAGCTAAATACGAATTCGACCAGTTCCAAAAAAGGGGGTTCGTTTAATGAATTTTTATGTTCTCGGACTTCCGGCCAAAATTCTATGGTAGAGGTCACACTTGTCCGCTGCAGCTCAATCAATGCTACTTGACTTGGAGAATACCCAGACTTTTCTTCTTGAAAGTAAGAAAGTAAATCCGGCTTTGTAACTTTCAAACAATTATCAATTGAAAAAAAAAATCATATTTTTGGAAGAGTTCATATTATCAGGTAGGCGATGGTGCAATTGGGTTATCAACTCCATTAAAAATAGTTGACAATTTCTGTGAATAATTTTCTGTATTTTGGCACCAATACTACCTTCATTTAACTTTAATTTTATATATTGCTCTAAGTTGTATGAAAAATATGGTTTTGGGACCAGAAAAGGTTGGGAGTAAAAAAAGGCTAAAAAAGAAAAAAGCCACGAAGCTAAAACCAAAATTATGAGACTAAAGGACAAAAAAAGGCTAAATCTAGCCTCGAAAAGGCTAACCTGGTCACACTGAGCATCAACAGCAACGCCCGATTCTATCAAGAAGCGTCTAGACTGTTGTCCATAATGCTGCAACAGATAACGTTACAGGCGCTATAATGTAGTTTTTAAGTCAAAATCCGATTCATGACACTTTCATAGTGGGTTCAGTTGTCCTATAAGGAGGGGATATGGGGTAGGGGAAAAAGTAAAAGAAGAAAAAAGAGGTAGATAGCCAGGTAAATGTTCGGGCAAGACAATGTCTGTCAGGTCTGCCAGTAGCATATAAAGCAACATATACTTTTCTTAGTATTTTCTTGGTTGTGTGCTCCAAGTTTAAATGACTCGAGATAACCAAAAGAATTCCAAAACCTTTGTCTAAATCTTTCGACATATATTTGGTCTTTTATATTATAAATAAAATAATAGCGCGACAGTCTCTCTGCCAACTGGAGCTTGGTCCTTCCATCGGTGTGGCGGTCTCCCTTGTCCTATGCTTCCACCAGCGGCGGCCGATAAGAATCGCACAACAGCAATTTCGATTTCGCTTATTTCCCTTGGGCAAACTTTCAACAACAATAAACGATTCTGAAGTTATTAACAATTAATTTGTTCACTCATATGTGGGCGGTGCAAAGACCATTTTCAAAAGTAAAAGGAAAATTGTTAATAAGATCATCAGGTCATTGTAACTACAAAATTTTAGCACTCTATCTGCATCAGTGAATTAGGTATGGCATGTTTTGTTTTCCTACCTCCCGCTCAGAAAACTTTAGTACAAAAGGGGGTTTTTTCGTCCACCGATTTTGCTTATTTTCCGCGGGCGTCCTCTACACGTACATAATATACTTCGTGTCGCGTAGTTCCATCGTACACGGTTCTGAAGTTATTAGCAACCGAATTTGAAAATTGCTTGATTCATAAGTGGGTGGTGCCAATCGCATTTCCTAACATTTTGCGAAAATCGTATAAAAAATAAGAAAATTTATCTAACTGCCAAATTATATCATTCTACCTGTATCAGTCATTGAGATATGGGCAGTGCAGTCTTTCTACCTATTTTCAGATTACTTTTATGAAAAAGTAGGCAATTTTGCTTATTTTCTATCGGTATATGTATCACAATATCAGTATGAGTCCGACCATGTTTAGCTATTCCAGAATAAATGGTTCTGAAGTTAAGCTTGAAAATTTGTTTACTCATATGTGACCGGAGCCAAACCACTTTTCCAAAAATTTGGTCAAATCGCCCATAAAATGATCAATTCAATAAAGCAACCAAACTCCATTTTTATATTTTCTTTTATTATTGAATTACATAATTTTATACGTTTTCGAAATTTTCGATATCGGGAAAAGGGCGTTTCACCCATTTTAAATAGCACCCTACCTTAGCCGGAAAGTAACCCGTGTGCCAGATTTCATTTAAATATTTCAATTTCACGTATCCACGCACAGCCGGATGTCTTATTCGATTCCTCTGTTCAATTTAAGAACCTTGCCGTTACAAACTACCCTATGTACCAGTACAGCTGGATATACAGGCGTCTGCACTTATAGCAATTTTAGTAATGCTGGAGATAGAGTTTTGGAACTCACGAAAGATCGTGTTCGAATGGGCCGGTCTGGAACCCTAGGCTCTTGTATTAGAGACCTTGCAACGAAAAAGTGTGTTTTCACTTTTAACAACTGAATATTTCAGCACCTGAATCTTTTCTCTAATCACCCTATATTTGTGCGTAATATATTTCAGGTTGATGATAAATATGTCCGTACGCATCATGCCTATTCAATGACAAATAAAAGCCATAGGCGAGCGCAGCAGCAGCATCAAATACAACAACAATTACTGCAGCAACAGTACTATCAACAATACTACAATCAGTATCAGCAACAATACCAAGTGCCACATTTGATCGATCGGTACGACAAAAGTTTGCGTTGGAGTGGAGGTCGGCCAGGTGAGTCCAATAATTAATTTCATTTAAGCAATAAATGAAAATGATTTAAAACAAAATCAATCTCAATATCAACCCATAAATTAACCATATTATTAATCCTCAATGAGTCACTTTCTTAAAAAATTAGATTTTGGTTTGTTCTTTTAGAAATCAGTCTTCTTAAATAATACTTAGTATTATCTCTAAAACATTAAGTGCACTGTTGTTGAGCATAGTGAGCTATCAACTTTCGTAAAAAGTGTGGACAACAGAAGTAAATTCAAAGGTGACAACGCCAATTAAATTTATAAAATCTGAACTAATATTCCCAATTCTTTTCTTTGATACAAAAATATTAAAAGCCCATTGACCACATTTATTTTATTATAGTCAATCATGGCGCTCGTTATTATTATATATGGATCTTATGAATACTCCTAGTCACAGCTTAACATATGCCATAAAACCGACTCAAAATTTAAAAAACAGTTTTCTATCCCGTTTCATATATGACGAGAGACTATATTTGTTTGCATCAATACTTAATATGATGCTTCAAGAAAGTCTGTGGGAGCTATTGCTTCTAAAAATAAATAATTCCTGATAAGTTTCAATTTGTTTTTATTTTGATAATAACTCAAAGCATATTAACAGGTTATAATTGTAGAGTTTATCGAATCCTCCTTAGTACTTTCCTCTAGAATACTGCACGTAACATCCATCGTATTTGGTTTGTTTAGAGAAAAATAGGCAGTCGTCTTGTTCGTCGAGACAGCACCTTTACTTTTGTAAAGTGTGGCACATGCTGTCATAAGTTGTTTTGAAATCAAACCAGTAAGGTAGCCTAAGTAGTGACCTATTATAACATCCCAATTTATGCAGGTCTATTTTAATACTTCTTAGTTCGTATTATAAAGCCACCTGATTGTTTTCAATAAAAAAACTTGTCTTATGAGTTCTGAGTGGGAAATTTATTTATTTGTATTTAAACAGCTTCCCTACCAACCGCTCCTTACCACATTTTTTCAAAATTCCACTACATGCACATTTTATGCTTGAAAAATTTGCGTTCAAATAGACAGACGGACGGAGAGACGGACTTGGCTAAATCGACTCAGCTCATCGTCCTAATCATTTCAATATCATCTCTTCTTCTTCTCATACTTACAAACATTTCATGTTCATTAAAGGTACACAATCCAAAAAAGATATATAACTTCCTATTTCAGTGGGGTATTAACTACTTGCCCGGATATTTTGCTTGTGTTTTATCCCATTGGTCAAATTTTTTGCAGGAGTATACTACATACTATTGGGAAGCAGTTGACCAATTTCCATTGAAATATCTAGCCGAAACTACAAGCAATCGCCTTTGAAAGTATCACAATTTTTATGCTGAAAAGTGGGCGCCACGCCTATTTCCCCAAAATACACAACATTTTTTTGGCACTCGAGTTTTGCTTAAAAAACTTATTATGTGTGCCAGATCTTACTGATATAGCTTGCATAGTTATAGAAATCCCGTGTTTTACATTTTACAAACAAATTTTTCTGAACTATGTTGAAAAACTGGGCGTGGCCGTTGACCGATTTCGCCCATTTTTACAACAAACAGTTGCCTATATATATTGAACCTTTCCGCCAAGCATCGTTTCGATAAATCAATTTTTACCGGAGTTATGGCATAAAAAGTCCACTATAAAAGGGGCGGGCCCCGCCCATTTTCGAAAATTAATATTTTTGGACTTTCTTCGTTCACAGACTCTTTGAAAGTGAAATAAAATGATAAAAAGCTATTGTACGCAGAGTGTTTGCCCATTAAATATATCTATGATCCTTTTCAAAATCTCGTCGTATAAAAGGGGGCGTGGACTTGAACCGCTTTTTCCCATTTTTTCCTGGAACATTCCATGTATTAATATAAATATGTGTGCTGATTTTGGTTTCGATTTCTTGAACGTTTTTTTATTTATGATCAATATTATTTCTAAATTTGACTTAATCAAAAGTGGGCGGTGCCACACCCATTTAAAAAAATTTCTTGAAAAATTTATTTTCTGTCTTAGCGATAATATACAAACCAAAGTTTATCCTTATAAGTGTATTATTTACTGAATAATCACTTTTTTCGTATTTCCAAAAATATTCTATATATAAAAAGTGGGAGTGGCTACCATCCGATTTTGCCCATTTTAAATAGCGCTCGGAGATGAGTGCCAGGGAACCCCCAGGCCCTTTTAGGGTGGATTATTCCACAAAACTTTTCATACCATGACTCCGGCAAAAATTGATTTTTCTAAACGATATTTGGCCAAAATATTCAATATGTAAAGGTAACTGTTTCTTTTCAAAAATGGGCGAAGCCGGTCCAAGACCACGCCCAGTTTTTTCACATAGTTCTAAAAAATATGTGCAAGACGCGATATTTCCATAACCATGCAAGCTATATCAATAAGATCGTGCACACAAAATAAGGTTTTTAAGCAAAACTCGACTGCCAAAAAAATTTTGTGGATTTTGGGCAACTAGGCGTGGCGCCTACTTTTCAGCAAAAAAATTGTGATACTTTCAAAGGCGATTGCTTGTAGTTTCGGCTAGATATTTCAATGGAAATTAGTCTACTGCTTCCCAATAGTATGTAGCATACTCCTGCAAAAAATTAGACAAATGGAATGAAACACAAATAAAATATCCGGGCAAGTTGTTAATACCCCACTGCAATAGGGAAGTTACACATCTTTTTCGATTTTCATACCTTTAATGAACATGAAATGTCTGTAAGTATGAGAAGAAGAAGATATGGGTCCATCAATAAGTAAACTGAAATAATAAGGACGACGAGCTGAGTCGATTTACGCAAATTTTTCAAACATAAAATGTTCATGTAGTGGTATTTTGAAAAAATGTGGTGAGTAGCGGTTGGTAGGGTATATACAAATAAATTAATTTACCACTCAGAACTTATAACAGAATCATATCATAATCAAACATAATCTTATTACTTTAAACGAGCTATGCTTGTATATTTGTATATCCAGACTATCTCGAAAACCGCTCAACCGATTTCTATGAAGTTTGCTATGTAGATAGTGTACCACATTCTAAGAATTTTTACGTAGGTGTTGCCACATAGGTTATTTTTTAGGGGTTGTCACCTATCTAAATTTGTTTTTATATGAAAATAAATATGCTAATATGGATATCATACGAAAGATATTTTCATTCGTATTTCCAAAAAAATTTTTCTAAGTGGGGTTGCTACTTAAGGTTGGCACTTATTGAGGTTTTTATATCAATTTTTTGTTTAGGGTAACTACTTAACAACTATCTCGAAAACCGGTCAACCGATTTCGATGAAGTTTGGTATGTAGATAGTGTACCACATTCTAAGAATTTTTACGTAGGTGTTGCCACATAGGTTATTTTTTAGGGGTTGTCACCTATCTAAATTTGTTTTTATATGAAATAAAATATGCTAATATGGATATCATACGAAAGATATTTTCATTCGTATTTCAAAAAAAATGTTTCTAAGTGGGGTTGCCACTTATTGAGGTTTTTATATACATGTTTCGTTTAGGGTAACTACTTAATAACTATGTCGAAAACCGCTCAACCGATTTCGATGAAATTTTGTATGTAGATAGTGTACCACATTCTAAGAGTTTTTACGTAGGTGTTGCCACATTGGTTATTTTTTTAGGGTTGCCACCTATCCACCAATGTGGGTATCAAAAGAAAGGGTTTCCCTGCGCTTTGAAAAAAAAAATACATTTCTAAGTAGGATTGGCACTTATTGTTGCCATTTGAGCTTATTATATCTTTGAACTTTTAACGAGCTATTCCTATATATTTGTATAGGGAACCACATTTTGAGAATTCCTATCTAGGTGTTGCTTTATAGGAGTTTTTACGGAGTTGCTACCTATCACATATTTTTCAAAGAAATGAAATATGCCAATATGGGTATCAAACGAAAGGTATTTTACTGCGTATTGAAAACAAATATTTCTAAGTAGGGTCGCCACTTTTGTTCGACAAGAAAAATCCGCCAAAGAAGTTCATATACCGAGAATCGCACTCATCCAAGGAGTCGCTAAGGTGCAACTTCCAGTAAGGCCAACATTTGCCATGACTGCGCATAAAGATCAGGGATAAACTTTTGAGTTTGTCGGAGTGGAGCTAAATTCATCGATGTTCATGCATGGTATGTTATATGTGGCATTTAAAGAGTTAAGTGACCAAATACATTTAAAGTAATGTTTCCGGAAAAAAGAAACGTACTCGGAACATGGTATGGAAGGAAGTGTTGCAATAGATTTCATATGTATTGAATATAAAAAGTTTTTCATAGTTCTATCATTAAAAATAAAGAAGAAATCACAGAATGTTGACCGATATATGGAGCTCTAACACACAAATGTACCCATGTGACCCTAATCTTTCTCGATTATTTGATAACAGTAGACAGCTGCTAACCATACAATTCAGCAAGGAGTATTTATGTGTATTCAAACTTTGTTACTAATACAACATTTTAAACATATTTTTATTATCAAGATATGTCTTTAGAACGCTTCACTGCTGGTAACTAAAACTATTCATACAAACAACTAGAATATATTTATTGATGATTATCTAAATAAACTAAATTGTATGGCAACCTATGAAAATGCCGAGCAAAGCTCTCTCGCCCAGGTACTAATAATTAACTAAGAATTAGTATCAACTGCTCTTGAGCTCGTTAAACTTACAAAAATATGTAAGAAATTAACAGACTATAAAACCAACAACAGAAGTGTTTTTATTGAAAACAATCAGCTGGCTTTATAATACGAACTGAAAAGTATTAAAATAGATCACTACTAGTTATATTATGTACGGTTCCACCCGAACTTAGACTTCGTCACTTGTTTCGTACTGTATAAATCAGAGACTGTTATAGATATTTAAGCCCCAGCGCAACTGTTGTGGAAAATAAAGGTGTTTAAGGTTGAATTAAATTGATGAAGATCTCTTAAATATGAACTCGGTAGAAAAGTTGTAGTGAGTCTTCTCTGATGTTTTGCACAATTTAATTTTTGAAATGCTGGTGATTCGTGTTTAATGACTCTACAAGCCATATTGTTAAGTAAAATTATGTTTATATTTTTTTCCTAAATCTGACTGTACTTGGAATTTTTAACTAGCATTGAATATATCTTTTATTAAAGTAAGCACTTCATTCCATATTAGTTCATTTATGATAATGAACATAAAACTCATTTCCGATAATTTACATAAAGGCATTTATGTATTCACTTAGCCCCATGGGGTATTAATATTACAAAAAGTTTATTAATTTGATTATAGTGTACGCGTTTGTATTTAATTATTAACGTTTTTTTTATCACAGATGATTTTGCTTCGCATAGTTCATACCACCACGATGGCCATCATCATTCTGCGAGTGTTTATAATAATCCCTTTAGTTCCTTGGCCAATATGCACGAAGTTTATGATACCCATGAAATTCATCAGCGCAACTACGACAATAAACAGAAAGAAATTAAGAAACATATGGAAATGAAAAAGCACAGGTAAGTCCATATTACTTGTGATTCCACGAGTAGGTGAATAAATTTAGATTACCTCAGTCCCAATCTAGGATAGTACACATTAAGTATATTATCGCAAATAACCGCTCAGACTCATATATAGCAAACATAGATATAAAAAGCTATAATAAATACGTTCAGTAATTGAGAAAAGTTGTCTGTGTCTAACATTTGAGCTTGACAAATTTTAGACTGCTGTGGTAGCGATTTTGATGACCCCTGAAACAGGGTCGATGCAGATTTTAATATTTTGAAAGCTCACTGCTTTCCCCCGAGTGACGAATTCTATTAAAAGCTTTAGGATCTAGTTTTTTTTGAGTTCATTTGTGTGTTAAATCCTTATTGATATAGATTTGTAAGAAAATGCAAGCTCCGTTAATCTTCCCTTTCTTCGGTACAGAAACATAGGTTGTGTTTGCCTCTTTACTTAAAGTTCACCAAATATCATTATATGGAATGTGAGCATAGTTATCGGTATCGATAGATATCATTTTTGGCAGTTTATAATAGAGAAAAAGCGAAATCGCAAGTTCAAACATGGATGCGATAAAATTGTATGACGTACGACGAAATGCATGCTGAATATCTGTGAAAAAAATGTCCCCTTTTATATCCCTTTTCTTTTTTCGCAGTATAAAGGCAAAACAAAATCAATACATATTGTAATGATCATGGATAAAATTCAACTCTTAATTTGCAGCCGTCTGCCTATTCCGACTAAATTTACTGTAAATACTTTGGCAGCAGAGTGTTTTTGATCTATTAGTTCTTTCCTTTGTATATTGCCACAATTTTCTGATAATTCGATACCATACCGGGGTCTAAATACTCGATGCGAAAAAGTATTTATTTATTTATTTTTATTTATTTTCTAATTTCATTGTACAACCAACTAACACTAGTCAGTCTTTTATATGTACATCAACAATTGGATACATTCTTGGTATTGATATGAATATTCAATAACATTGCTTATAAAAACAGATGAACAAAATAAAGGATGCAAGGTTAACACTAGTGCGACGTCATATAGCAGATTAAAACAGAACATGGGATAGATAGATAGAAAGCAGAGAAAGATAGAAAGTAAAAAGGCAAATATTAACAGATTATTTGTATTTAGAAGGCCAGATTACTAAAATATTTGCGTATTAGCTTTCTGAAGTTGTTTCTATTTAGTTGTGCTTTTAAAGTTTCTGGAATCGTGTTCCACATTTTCACAGCGCTAATGAAAAACAGTCGGCTAGAGGTTAGTGAACTATATATATACAAAATATCGGTGTCGAAGGGCAAAAGGATCTATATGGTATCGTATCGTATCGAAATTCGTGTCAAATACCCACGCACGGTACGGAGGTATCTAATTATTTTAAATACTTATACAATAACTCATTTATACATTTGTGAAAATTCAAACTTGATTAAAATTATTGAGTTTGATTGAAAATGTCTAGGGCTTAATAACAAAAGGAAACATTCATGAAATATCTTGTATGTAGTAATATTAACTATCTTACGATATCTTTATTCAATAAAATAATCAAATCCATGCCAGAATTAAATAAAATTAGTCGGCTTTGTGAGTTAAGCTCACAGAAGAGGTCACACATACAGATACCATATACGATATTAACTCGTTATTTTGGGTTAGCATTGAAAAACAAAAAAACTGGATTATTTCATAAGCTTTCGTGTATCGCGGTTTTCCCTTTTTGTGTGCTTAATCGGCCAACTGTTTTAATGTTGGTAAAATCAAATGCGTTAATATCTTCTACAAAAGTAACAGAAGGACACGGTCAGACCGGTATGCAGCAAAGGATAGACAGCCAAACTGCCAAGATTTATGTAGGCCATTGTAAATTTTAAAATGCCGGCTAAACCTTTAAAAAGGTGCAATATTTTGTTTAAAGATCAAAAGGTTCTCCAAAAACTGATTGCAATCAAATGATTTATCAACCATGTTTTTAGTCAGTAAGATTCTGCCTTGCTAAAAATTATTTCGAGAGTGCGTATGCGGCTCTGTGTTGGTGCATCACGATTGATAAAACACTTTTGGTAAAATTGTGCGAAGGCCTCGGTATTTCCATATTATTGTCATCAACAAAAATTAACAGATCTCAGAACGCTGCAAATAAACGTGCTGGTTTCAGAAAAGTACCTTAGTCATTCCAATTATACTAGTTCCTGTTCAATTCATTGATTTCAATTTCACAGCAAAGTAATTAAACACAAATTCTATACATTTTCAAGCCACAAAGTCAAAATTGTCGCCATATTTTATTTTCGCTTTTAACTTTCAATGTATACAGAGTGCATTAATTTGCATATGCTCATATCGGTATGTAGCTGCTAATTTATATTTATATAAGGGTGCCACGCCAATCGACGTTGCGTTTTATGAGGGAATCACAAAATTTACTATGCTAGGACTCTTATCAAATTAATCCGGAAAAATATTTGGACTTCCTTTAACTGGACCGAGTTTAAAAAAGCACCTGAGCTCATACTTTCCTATTTCTATTATGGAAATCTTTTAAGCCTCAGCAGTTGAAGTATTTTTTTTAAACTACTTTCATAAACAGGAAAAATTTTTAAAATGCAATACACTTTACATTTCTTAGAGTGAGCCACTCTAATGTAGCGTATGTACGGTACGTACATATGTATATACGAACAAGTGCAACAGCTGATGCAGAAAATTGCTAATTTCCCTGCATCCAATAAACCTTCGTTTTGCGGATTCATATATGCATGGATGCGTGTTCTTCTCATCACACTTTGACTGCTACAACGTCGTGTATAGATACCCTGCAGTCAAACCAACTAATTACAAACTACTTCCAAACTAGTAGTTACAGCAAGCCCAAATAGTCAGGCAACTGTCTTTTTTCCAGACACGCAACTGGTAGTTTTAAAAAGGCGATGTCCTATAACATGTCAATTTCGGAAAGAAATATATATAACTAGTTTAAAATAGACCAAACTTTTTTGTCAATCTTGGTAAGCGAAAATAATTTAAATGCCGTTGTGCTCAGTGGATAAGTACTCGATTCAGATTGGCGAAGTCACTGTTCTAGTTCCAGTGAGGTGAAAAGTAAAATTTTTAATAGAGAGCTTTACTCGGCTTATTCGAACTCTAGTCATTTTAACAGTATGCAGTCTTTTTTGGACTGTTTCGGTATCAGTTAGAAAATTCTACTTATATACTGGTATGATTCCTGAGTAGCCTGTTGCTTCATTTCAGGGTACCTATGTTCGGGTATACATTTATTTATGCAGATATAAGTATGTTTAAAGAGTCTGCTTGCACATTTAGTTTAATGCGTCGAACTACACCGCTTGAACACCACAATATCGACGCAGTTTTTAAAAGTTTACACGTGCAAAAATGCGCTCGTAAGAATGCACACTAGACTGGGGAGAAAATTAAATTTATTTTTTGTAAATATCACGAGTATAATATAGGAAAAATTTAAAAAGAAACAAACATACCAAGCTATAGTTAGGTAAATTACTATTAACAACAGCCAGGATTTCCCTTCGGACAATTTTTATACCTAGTAGTGCTACGCACACAAGGTATATTAACTCTAGTTGCCTAACGGTGGTATGTAACGGCATAAACGGATCGAGACAGATATTGACTTATTTATATCAAAATGTTCAGGAGGAAACAAGAAATTAATTAAGCCATGTCCGTCCGTCCGTCCGTCCGTCTGTGAACACGATAAATTGAGTAAATTTTGAGATATCTTAATGAAATGTGGTATGCAGGTTCCTTGGCACTCATTTTCGAGCGCTATTTAAAATGGGCGAAATCGGATGATAGCCACGCCCACTTTTTATTTATAGAATATTTTCGAAAATACAAAAAAAGCGATTATTCAGTACATAATGCACTTATAAGAATGAAATTTAATGTGTACATTAACGTTAAGACAGAAAATAAATTTTTCAAGAAATTTTCGAAAATGGGCATGGCACCGCCCACTTTTGATTAAGCCAAATTTAGAAATAATATTGATAATAAATCAAAAAATGTTCAAGAAATCGAAACGAAACTCAGCACATATATTTACATTAATACCAGGAATGTTCCGGAAAAAAATGGACAAAAGCGGTAAAGGTCCATGCCCCTCTTTTATACGAAAGATTTTGAAAATGCTCATAGATATATTTAATAGGCAAAAACTTTGCGTACGATAGATTTATATTATTTATTAAGTATCTGTGAACGAAGAAAGTCGAAAAATATAAATTTTCGAAAATGGGAGTGGTCCACCCCTTTTATAGTAGATTATTCCACACAAATTTTTATGCCATTACTCCGGCAAAAATTGATTTATCAAAACGATATTTGGCGCAAATGTTGAATATATAAAAGTTTTTTTTGTTGTAAAAATGGGCAAAATCGACCAAGGGCCATGCCCAGTTCTTTGATATAGTTCGGTAAAATTTGTTTGTAAATTGTAAAACGCGATATTATTTATAGCCAAGCTATATCAATAAGATCTTGCACACATAATAAGCTTTTTAGCAAAACTCGACCGCCGAAAAATTGTGTAAATCTTATGGAAGTAGGCTTGGCGCCGCCCACTGTTTAGCATAAAAAATCTGCTATTTTCAAAGGCGAATGCTTTTAGTTTCAACTCGATATGTCAATAAAAATTAGTCAGCTGCTTTTCAATAGTGTGTAGTATAACTCCTGTCAAATCGGATAACACAAGTAAAATATCCGGGCTAGTTGTTAATACCCCACTGCAATAGGCAAGTTATATATCTTTTTCGATTTTCATACCTTTCATGAACATGAAATGTTTGTAAGTATGAGAAGAAGAAGAGATGGGCTCTCAATAAGTATACGGAAAAAATCAGGACGATGAGCTGAGTTGATTTAGCCATGTCCGTCTGCCTGTCTGTCCGTCTGTCTATTTTAACGCAAATATTTAATTTTTTTGAAAAAATGTGGTTAGCAGTTGTTGGTAGGGAAGCTATTTATATACAAATAAATGAATGGTGACCGCCGTGATGTGGTGGTAGTGTTCCCGGCCTACCAAACTGAAAGCCCAAGGTAACGTCAAAAGTGGTTTGAAAAAGTTTTTCAAAATGGTGTCGCACCTCGGCAGTGGTTTGCCAAACTCTCCGAGTGTCTTTCGGCCATGGAAGGTTTCTCAGCAAAAATTCATCTCCTTTGTAGATGCCGTGCGAAGTTGCCAAAAATCTGTGGTTCCGCCAATTTGTAGGAAAAAATTAAAAACTGCACACCACAAATTGGAAGGGAAGCTCGGTGCAAAAATCTCTTAGGAGGTTTCTGATGATATACCTGTTGTATATCGGGCCATACATTTATATATTTTTTAAATTAATTACCCCTCAAAACTCATAACAAAAGTGATTTTATTGAAAACAATCAGCTGGCTTTATAATACGAACTGAAAAGTATTAAAATAGACCTGCTTAAATTGGTATCCCATAATAGATCACTACTAGGTATATAATGTTTGGTTCCACTCGAACATAGTCTTCCTTACTTGTTTTTCTATAGTTTCCTTTCAGACTGGGGCAAACCTTACCAAATTAAGTTTGCAACTTTCACACGAGCTCTCGTATTGGAAAAACTCAGTTTTCTACCCCAAAGCTTTACTCATGCAAATTAAAAATTGTAGTAACCTAGGTTGAAAGTGAGAAACCATCTTATTTCCCCAGTACATTTTAAGGAATAGCTTCCTTATTTTAAAAGTAAGAGAGAACATTTGAAGGCACAACCCTTAAGCCTTAAAGCTTTACTTAATCAGCCGGATTTCTTTTTCGGAACCTCACAAATTTTAATTGTTTTTTAAACTATTGGGAGAAAAATAACAACCACGTACAACTAATTGGCAGCTGTTTCGATGATACCACGTTACATCTATTCAAATGTTTTCTTGGGAGTTGAATTCGAAACCATCCTCGGACGTTGATGGTCAATCGCTTTGACAGCTTCGACCCCTACGACCTAGTTGGAATTTGTTCTTTATAAACAAACTTCAAAAGTAGTAATAAGGGAAGTATAAATGAAAAAATCTATGGAGAAACATTTACAGCCAATGGGTTTTAATGCAAAAAGTGTAATATTCTGCACAAACTACAATAAACAAAAGTAATCTTTACACCTTCAAATTACGTAAATGTGATTTTAGAAATTTTTTACAAGCTAGGTGGGTCAACCCGAGGCCTTCGGGATAGTAACAGCAGGTGGTATTAGTCCGACTCATTCCAACAAAGAGTAACGCATTCCGCAACCCTTGTGTGGCTGTTGGTGTTATATTATTTGCAACGCCAAAACACTGCCCGCAAGTTTAGGGAGTGTCTCCCATGAGGGCAGTTTTTGGCGCGCAGGTTGTGCGCTGCGGTCCTAGCACCTTCTGCATACCTGTATCCTAAGAACACTAAACTGGGTGAAAATACTCGATCAATAACTTTCCAGATGATGACGAATAATCAAAAATGTATTTGTTAGTTTTATAGAAGACAATTTTTAATCAGTCTAATGTAAGAGTATGTGAAAGCTTTGCGCAACAAATTTTTGTGATACGGAAAGAGTAACCACGGTGATGTAAATGGGAAAGTAAGGTTACAAAAGAAGACGCGCTCAGGTCTTTCCCCAAGTATTATTGACAGCATTGTAATGTGCTATTGGGAATGATATTTCTGATATCCCAATTAATAACAGTACTACGCCATTACGCCATTGTTATTATATGCATATTGATACTTCATTAAAGCTAGGCAAAACATGAATCATTTTCTGGATCTCGCTGAAATCTAATAAGTTCCATAGTGTGGATATACTACTCCCCTAAGTTATCCTCCCATTCTTTGCTATCGGAACAAGTTTGCTCTCATCATTTTTCGCAGCAACATCGAAGAATACATATACTCGCACATAAAATAAAGGATAGAGTCCAAGCAACCTGCAGTCTCGACTCTTCATCCTCGGATTTGTGAGCGCATGGTAAACCCGGAAATTAAGCTATACGCCTCTTTCAATGTCATTGATCTAATTTAATTTAAAAATTTGGGACTGGATATGACCATATGTCGGGAGCCGATCTGATAACGCAGGCTGAATTTTCCGAGGGGACCTTTGCTCATTTTACGGTTAGGGCAATGTTCGTGTGTGAGCCCGAAGCCAACTCGGAACAAACTTGTACATTATTACACTGAAGCCAAAACAGTCGGTCTGAACATTGACTGGTGACTTTACTTGCTAATACACCTTAAATTCAATTCGTGAGTAATTACTTGAAGTTAGTCTAGTGACATGCGCCTTTTTCTTAAAATATTTTCACATGCCTGATTTACTGTGCAATACTTAAACTCACAGGGATTTTGATTCACACAATAACCTGAATTGGCGCTTCTTTGATCTCGTTATCAGCACTAGTGTTCGCATTGCTGCGATATGGAGTTATGACTACCAAAACGTTAGAGTAGATTCGTCAAAAAAAAACGGCGCAACACCCATTTCCATAAAATTTGATTTTTTCGCCTTTCTTCTTACAACCACACTTCAGAAGTAACACAGAATTGATATAAAATTACTTTTCGTCTATGATCCTCTTAAAAACCGGTTTATTACGTGAGGGTGGGCCTTGAATCGGAACAAACCTTGTAATAAGGGTAATCTGGGTAGCGAGGTTTGTCAGGACATCTCAAACTATTTGGAATTTATGATCAAAAATATTTGTAAAATTTAGTTAATCAAAACACAATTTCAATCTACATACCAAATTTAGTCATTATACGTGCATTATGTACTGAACTTCAAACGTTTTATACAGCGATGGAAGATGAGTGGCAAGGAATCTGCATACCTAATTTCGGTAAGATATCGCAAAGTTTGCTAAGGTTATCGTGTTCACAGGAGAGGCTTGGAATGGCTGAATCAATTTATTTTTTCTTCCTGAGCACTTTTATATGTAAACCTATTTCCATCTTGCTTCGGTTATGCTGTAGTAGTAAAAGTACTATATTGTGTGAGCTATTGTCAGATGAGTATAAAAAATCTGTTAGGGTAGCGCTGTTTAGGTTACTTAGAAGATACGCATTTGGAGAAGCTATTAAAATGCATATAACACCATAATGTTTGCTGGGTTGTAGCTAGTGTATGTTATTTCATTACAAATATGTTTGTACGGATATATGTATGTATGGAGTTTGGTAGTTCTTAGTTTCCTGGTTTCGTTTGCCGCTTCTTGGAACGATTGCATGGGTGACTTGAATTAACGCCATAAATTATTTATGTACTATGTACATACATCTACCTGTTATGTTAAAAATCAACGTCAAACTTTTCCAATATAAAGAAGTACGCGCTTCAGCTAACTTTAATTTCGATGTGGAATGTGAAAACATACTCCTTTGGAAATTTTTATATTCTCCGTTGCAATAAGTATGCATGTACATGTGTATGCGTTTATAAAATAATGTGCTAAAACCGTTAGTATTTCGATAGTGTTTTCTTTAGAGAGTGCAATTTAAATCTGGAAGCAGAAAAATAATTCCCAATCGCTTGCAAAAGGTAATAATTTGTGTATGCATTGCATTGTACTCGAATGATCTCAAATAATCTCAAATAAAATGTCACTCTTCTCCTTTCTCCTTCTCTTCTCACACTCATTATCTACTTCTTATATGCACCCTGATCTGCTCAGCAGATTAATTTTCTTTACCTCTTATACTTTCAATGCCTCCTCTTCCACTCTCTCTCTCCCTATTCCAAATATTATATAGCCTTTTTAATAAGTTTCTAAGCTATACATAATTCCGTATGGGGCGTGTCACCGCCATTTTTTTTACCTTGATGTACCCGTGAACTTACTGTGAAAAGTTTGGTTCCTTTTTGCCCATAACTAACCTATATCTTATTGTTGTAAATAAACCAAGGCTAATTATTTTCAATACGGGGTTCTGTTTCTCAGCTTAAATCTTAGGCTTATCTTGTTGTTATTTCTGTTATTGCTGCTATTTAAATTACCATTCCTTATCTCGTTATATTTGTCCATATTAAAAAATTTGCATGCAACATAAGAGAAGGGAGTATTGTGTGAAATTCTCAATATCGGCATGGAAGCTCGGTCTTAAACCCCTCAAGAAAATAAGCCTTGGTGTAAAAATAATTTTGTTTATAACCTTAAATTAGCCAAACAATATTAAATTCAAGCTCAAGGTAAATTTTTAGTAACATTTTTTACTTCTTAAAGTTAGGCACTGGGTTAGCTATTTGAATGAGGCTGAATTGGCTTGTTTTGAAAAGTATGTCAAATAATTTGTGACTCCTGTGTGAAGTTTTTGATAAGAAAAACAACTAACAGAACTCCACTTTATTCAATGAATTTGGTTTTTCGTCTTTATGAAACGTTACAAAAAAGTCAAAAAGTTGTTATTGTCCTTTATAGGAGTTCCCGTAGTATTTCATGTTAGTTACGCAATATTAGAACTTTGTTCCAAATATATACCACGATTGCATTTTAACTTCTATGAAGTTAGCTAAGAAATATGAAACAATGACGCATGTCCTACCTGTTGTTAGAAAAGGGTTAATGTTGCTAGTACAGAGAAACCTCTCCTAACATACACTTATATTAGACGGACTTCTCCTTTGGGCGGACATTTTCTTATGCACCAAGTTTAAAATAAAATTTTTAGAACAAATTTCCCTCCCTTAGCCGGACTCTCTCTTGGACGGACGCGGACAGTCATTTGCTATAAAATTCAACCAAAAACCTCTATAGAGCGGACGCGAGCCTCTTGTCAACGGACAAAGAGATTTCATTTCATAACAAATCTCTCTTAGGCGGACGCGATATATGTAGGTTTATATAACAAAACAAAACGAGCCAACGAAACGTTCCTTACATTTATAAAGACGTTTAAAAGCGTCGTATTGCTTGTGTACATACTACGCATATAAATGAATAAGGGGATTCTCCGTGTTTCTTTAAAATATTTTTTTAAAGTGCATGCCTAGTTTGGCTTGCTCAGTGAATTATGTTGAGTGCACTATAAAACACGTAAAACAATGGCGAGGTCGAACCTGAACTTAAAAGATAAAATTGAGATCATACACGTAAGTGAGGAAAACAATTTGTCTGTACGCGCATTAGCCGAAAGGTAACTTAAATTTATTCTCCATATGTTAAATCATTTTCAAGCTAATAAAAATGGACTTAATTATGTATATAAAGCTTAGAGAAAATTTATATTATTTCTGTTATCAGGTTTAAAATTGGAAAAACCCAAGCCGGGCTCATTGTTAAAAATAAAGAAGATATCCGAGCAAACTATATGTCTGGAAGCAATGTTGAAAGTAAAAGGTCATTCATGAAAGTAGATGGAAAATAAACTGGACGAAATGTGCTTCGGGTGGTTTTGCAAGGCGCGAAACCAAAATATTCCTATATCTGGGCCAATAGTACAAGAAAAGGCTAAAGAAATCGCTTTAAAACTCGGTGCCAATGATTTTGTGGCTTCTAACGGCTGGCTACAAAAATGGCGTATTAGACATAACATAACTTTTCGGTACATTTGCGGTGAAAGTGTTGCTGTTGATATGCTAGATGTGAAGCTATTTTGGGAAAAACTACCATCAATGCTGATTGGATATAGCCCTAGGGATATTTATAATGCTGAAGAGACAGGCAATTTCTTCAGAGCTTTGCCAATCAAAACCTTGGCTCTAAACAACGAGGTATGCCGTGGAGGCAAACTTTCAAAGAACGTCTAGCTGTCCTATCTTGTATAAAGTTTGAAAGCAATAAATATACACATATCTTGTTCGATCAATGTTTGAGTTCCGCCCAAGGGAGGTTTCACTGTATTCATTATAATTAGTATCTTCCGTGGTCGAAATTCGACGAATTTAAATTAGTTTAACTTGTTAAATCCTCTGTTCATATGTTTCTGCAGCATTGTCTAGAGGCCGAAATAGTTGAAAAATATTTCTTACTGGAATTTATTATGTATAGTTGAGGGTAGGGCCGCATTCATAAAATTCGGTTCACAATAAACAGTGGGTAATTTGGCAGCTAACCGAACAAAATAAGTAAATTTAACCCCGGTAATCGTTAATAGGAGCTGGTGAAAACGCCCCATAGGAATGTTTGAAAGCCCACGATCAGTGCTATCACTCCTTTCAGATTCGTTCAATATTTCAAAATCTCACGCGTAGTAAAAACATTGGATTCCCTACTAGACGGACCTAACCCCTGTAAAAAACGTTGGAGCATCAGAGTACTCCAACACTTATCCTCATTCATATAAAAAAGGTGGTCCAATTTACATGGCAATGTCCGGTGATTGGATCACCTAATCCTATTCGGAGTACCATTTACTTTGCTTCTGAATAGTCTATAGAGCACCTACGTTGGAGTACTTTGAAAATGCTGGCAAAAGATTACTCTATAGAGTATTCTAGACGAAAGCGAGAAGGGAGTATGTGTTCTTTTGAGGACCACCTACTCCCGCTCTCGCTTTGCTGTTGAATACTCTATAGAGTAATCCCATGGGAGTATTTTGAGAGTACTCTGACGTAGGTGGTCTATAGAGTATTCAAAAGCAAGAGAACGGAGTACTCCGAGATGGATTAGGTGATCCAATCACCGGACATTGCCATGTAAATTGGACCACCTTTTTTATATGAATGAGGATATGTGTTGGAGTACTCTGATACTCCTTTAGGAGTATTCTATGGAGTATGAAACGGAGTATTTCCGTTTTTTGCAGGGAACCACACTCACTAATACATGCAAGCGAAAATTGTAAATTACTAACACACACAAAGCCTTTTTTTTCTTTGTGTATCTTCTCCTTTGGTATTGTGAGCGAAATGTTAGTGCGTCGTTAAAAAATGTATAAAATATTTAATAAGGAGTTTTGCAGAGAAATTGCAGCTAATACACCTAGATAAGGCCAGTATATAGTGCTAATTATTGTTATTAAACAAGTCCTGATTTATATATTTATGCACCAAAAATTTCATATTTTCAGGTGGACGAGCAAAGGAATTTTTAACTTGCGGCAAATGGAGTGAAATTATATTTTGTAAATGTTTAGTGGTATAAATATGTATTTATAGATCTAATTGACTGTTGTGAACGTGAAAGTTGTGTGATTTTAAATTATATTAAACATTAAAAACCAAATCTAATAATAATCCCAATTGTATTTTTATTGTTAGCTATATATGAAGTTTCGATCATTCATAACCATTCGGCCTGGCCCATGTTTGCCGTACTTATAACCATTAGCGATGCCGTGCGTTTGCATTATACCTGACTGTTAGCGCTAACCCAACTTTTCATTATGGATAATGAGAGTGAAGAGAGCAGACAGATGTGGTTTTACATGCGCAAGAAAGGGATGCCGTATACTGTACGTGTGCACACGGACAGCAAACACATGGTTAGATTTGGCACACTGCTCTTCAGAAACTAATTGCGAAAAATAAGCAAAAATAACGCAAACGCAAGTCAGGCCGAGAGGTTATCTGACCAACCATTTAACTGGTACTTGTCTAGTACGGTTTAATGGACATATACCAACAATATGGTTACACTAATAATATATGTAATAGTTACTTTAACTCAATGTGCTCAATGAGTGAAAATATGTCCACCGTTTGGAATGGTATGTGTATTAGGGTGGCTCGATTTGTATGGACGAAAGTTAATCGATATTGCGCCATCGATTTTTCGATAGGTTTTGGGCTCAGGAAAAAAATGTTCCACTACGCATACCCAAAAAAATAGTTCTCGAGCCTGCGAAATTTAATTTTTTTTTGACTTTTTTCGACTTTGATTTTTAAGGGTTTTTTTCACGACCTACTAAAAAAATTTTCATTTTATTTTAAAATTTTCATGTATACCCTGTCCGACCCAAAAATGTCCGCTAAAAACGTTCGCGATAACAGTTTTTTGAAAAAAAAAAAAATATTTTTTGCGTTTTGGGGAGTGTTTTGGTCAAAAAATTTACCCTTTCGCAATTTTTTTAAGGGTTTTTTCAGCATACATGCAAAAATGTTTTCGATGAAAACGAATTTGTCTCATATTTTCAAGTTGAGTTTGTTTTGGTCGAAAAATCGACTTTTCCAAAACCAGAAAATAAATATCGATGGCGCGATATCGGTTAATAAATCGAGCCAGTCTAATGTGTATACATATGTTTATGGTTGCCATTTTTAAATAATATATGCATATGGCTTTTGAAAATGAAAAAGACGTTAATTTTGAAGTTACGCGTATTTCACAATGTGAGCTCGACGCCGGTTACCATTTTCGATTTTGTTTTGTTTGGTAAACAGGCAATGTGTTAATTTAACCAGGCGGAGGAAAATTACATATGTATTCAAGATTTGAAGGTTTTCTGGCATTTTTTCCTTAACCACACCTTAGACATATTAAAAATGTCATTTCATTTTGATTTTTAAAGAAGTTTCTCATCATAACGGGTCAAATTTAATCTACATCTGTTTAGGGTTCGAGTTTGTGCTTACCTTAAGTCTTAATTTAGAATTTAATTAAAAATTTAATAAAAGTAAAGATAAGAAGTATTCATATATTAAAAAAAAAAATTATGTTTAATAAAAAAATTAAATCAGTTGACCGGAACCTGTTCTCGAGCCTTGGAGTGCACGCGTCCCATCCGAGACGCTTGCCACCTGCGCTACTGCTATACTCGTATGTACAACACAACAGTCAAATGCTGTACTTAAGCACTATGGCTTTATGCAGAAAACTTTAACTGATCATTACAAATAAATGAAGTATTATTTGTTAAATATAATACTCATATGCACCGCTCCTGACCCTTACGAACATATTCATATATATTTTATAGCAATTTATGCATGTTTAGATATAGATATTGCCTGGCAATTGATTGTATGGAAAAAATGTGATCCTATTAATATGTAGATACTAAATAATGTTCAACAAAAATGAAGAAAAACGCCAATGAAAAAATTGTAACTACTAGTAGTGCAGGTACCATCAAAGCCCTTACATCTGAATAAAAATTTTAGCAGGTGAAAACTTTTTAAATTTAATGGAACCAAAATTAGTTCCGCCTATGAAATGAACTCATGGAGGGTTTCCGGTTTTGCCTCTTTAGGCACTACTAGATTTATTGTAAATAACTTTTTTCAGCGCTTCAAATACACACGTGTCCCACCCGTTACAAGGAACCCTCCCGCCCATTACACTTACTTTACTAACTTTTCGGATTGTAGCAATAAAAACATTTGGGGAAAATAAATTATGTTTGCATTAATATATTCCATATTTGTCCGTACGTATTACGTACGTAATTTTAAATTAATTTAACGTATATTTAAATTAAATAAACTACTTTTATAAATTCGCAGAGCCTTAGTAATATATAACTTGATTACGGATAGCGTTCATATTTTGTCCCAGCCGTTACAATTTTAAAACTAATATTAATTCCAACAAGTAAGGAAGTTTAAGTTCGGGTGGAACCGCACATTATATACCTAGTAGTGATCTACTATGGCATCCCAATTTACGCAGGCCTATTTTAATACTTTCACTTGGTATTTGCGTTCAAACAGGCAGACGGACAGACAGATAGACGTATCGAGAGCCGGACGTGCCTAAATTGACTCAGCTCAACTTCCTGATCATTTCAGTATACTTTTTGATGGGACTATCTCTTTTTCTTCTCATACGTACAAACATTTCATGTTCATGAAAGGTATGAAAATCAAAAAAAGATATACAACTTCGCTTTTGCAGTGGGGTATTAACTACTTGCCCGGATATTTTACTATTCATCCTGAACGTTTTGATATACATTAATAAATATATATCTCCATTCGTTTATGCCGAATGAAGTAATAAACCTTGTGCGCGTAACAAAAATAGATATAAAAAAGGGTGTCTTTCATAGGCGCCAAAGAACTCAACCGATCTTTATGAAATTTTCATAATACAAAAAAAAGTAATCCTCCTATCAGAAAATGCTATAAATTTTGCGATTGGCCCCTAAAGTCAGTTCTGTTTTGACATTTGTGTAGTAAACACATGCGAAATACACGTTAATAAACAATGTTACGCTACACTGCTCCAGAACGCTGAATATTGCTGACTATTTATTTGACCAATAATCGGTCGGGGCCAAACGGTTACTGTGAATGGTGAGCGCTACAGAGCAATGATCAACGAGTTCTTTTTGCCGCAACTTGATGAATTGGGATTGGAAAACATGTGGTTCCAACAAGACGGTGCAACAGCACACACTGCACGTGCCACAACCGATATGCTGAACATCGGAAGCTTACTTTTGCGCCACCTTGTATATACTTGGGTTCACTGGGTACAGCATAGATAATATATAGTTTTGGAAAAGTAGGCAGAGCCAAGCCCCCAGGCTATATAAAGTCTCAATTCGTCATAACTCCGAACTTTTTTGGTCTAAATTAATGAAATTTGGATATATGTGTCACTTAGTTAATATCTACATAATTTTTCAAAAGTGGGCGGTGCCACGCCCACATATTTTGTGTTTTGTTTTGCTCTTGAACTTTCACGATATGTTCAGGAGTTCGCTGGGCACGACACAGTCTGCATATAGCTTTTGCAAAAGCCCCCAGGTAATATAAAGCTGCAGTTCGGTATAGTTAGGAGTTTATTTGGTTCAAGTTAATGACATTTTATATATAGATGTGTTCTATATATCAAAACGTCAAAACAACATATACCGGGTTTGCTAGTATATTATAAAATGGAGGAAGCAAACAATAAATTTCAGCGTTCAAACAAACAGACGGACAAACAGACAGACGGACGGAGAGACGGGCATGGCTGAATTGACTCCGCTTATCGTACTGATTATTTTAGTGAAGTTTTCTCTTCTTCTTCTCATACTTAGATACATTTAATGTTTATGAAAGGTATGAAAATCAAAAAAGATATATAACTTCGCTATTGCAGTGGGCTATTAACTACGTGACCGAATATTTTGCTTGTGTTTTTCCCGACTCGGATAATTTTTGGCAGGAGTACAGAAATACATACCACTGAGAAGCAGCTGACCAACTTTCATTGAAATATCAAGATTGAATTATAAGCGATTGCCTTTGAAAATAGCAGAAATTTTATGCTGAAAAGTGGGAGGCGCCACGCCTACTTCTTCAAAGTTGACAGAATGTAAAATTTTGCAATGGCACAAATTATGTGTAGCCAGTCTGTAAAAAAATAGGCTATTATCACAATTAGAAATTAATCAGAACCATTTAAACCAAATTCCGTGTTCAGCAAATAAAAAATTGTAAATCGTATTCCCTCCACCAATGTTTTCGATTGTTATTTTTACTTTAATAATATAATATATTAGTGGTATGATGATGAAGAGTGCCGCGCTGCAACGAAAAGAAAGGACGAAGCCTACAAGGCAACGCTGATATCGAATGCAACGAGGAGTGTGTGTGAACACTACCGCGAGTTGAAGAGGGAAGCGAGGCGGCTTTTCCGGGCGAAAAAAAGAGAGGCAGAAAAGCGCGAAATAAAGGAGCTTGAGATGCTGGCCAATGGGAATAATGCCCGAAAATTCTATCAAAAAATTTGGCGAATGACAGAAGGTTTTAAGCCCGGGGCAAACTCCTGTAAGAATGAGAACGGCGACCTGGTGACCGATGTTCAGAGAGCACTCAGAATATGGAGGGATCACTTCTCTGCCCTTTTAAATGGAGAAATTGAGCAAGAAACCAGAGAAGATGCCGAACCCGAGCCCACAATCGAAGATGATGGAATTGACGTTCCACAACCCGACTATAATGAGGTGCGAATAGCAATATCCCGATTGAAAAACAATAAAGCAGCTGGCGCTGATGGTTTGCCTGCTGAACTATTCAAACACGGAGGCGAGGAGCTGGTAAGGCGCATGCATCAGCTTCTATGCAGAAGTTGGTCGGATGAATGCATGCCTGAAGATTGGAATCTAAGTGTTCTCTGGCCAATCCACAAGAAGGGCGATCCTGCAAACTGCGCCAACTATCGCGGAATCAGCCTTTTGAATATCGCATATAAGGTCCTATCAAGCGTATTGTGCGAAAGACTGAAGTCTGATGTGAACAGACTGATTGGACCTTATCAGTGTGGCTTCAGACCTGGTAAATCTACCATCGACCAGATTTTTACAATACGCCAAATCTTGGAAAAAACCCGTGAAAAAAGAATCGACACGCATCATCTCTTTGTTGATTTTAAAGCCGCTTTCGATAGCACGAAAAGGAGCTGCCTATATGCCGCTATGCCTGAATTTCGTTTCCCCGCAAAACTTATACGGCTATGCAAAATGACCTTGAGCAACACCGCCAGCTCGGTCAGAATTGGGAAGTACCTCTCCGAGCCGTTCACAATTAATCGAGGTTTCAGAAAGGGTGACCCCCTATCGTGCGATTTCTTTAATTTAATGCTGGAGAAAATAATACAAGCTGCAGATCTTAGCCGCGCTGGAACAATATTTTATAAAAGCGTGCAACTGTTGGCATATGCTGACGATATTGATATCATTGGCCTTAACAACCGCGCCGTAACTTCTGCTTACTCCAAATTAGAAAAAGAAGCGGAGAAAATGGGATTGGTGGTGAATGAGGGCAAAACGAGGTACCTTCTGTCATCATGCAAAGAGTCAGCGCATTCGCGCCTTGGCAACCAAGCCACTGTTGGCAGCAATAATTTCGAAATAGTAAAGGACTTCGTTTACCTGGGAACCAGCATTAATACCAACAATAATGTTAGCCTAGAAATCCGACGAAGAATCACTCTTGCAAACAAATGCTACTTCGGACTGAGTAGGCAATTGAAAAGTAAAGTCCTCTCTCGACGAACGAAAATAACACTCTACAAGTCACTCATCGCACCCGTCCTGCTATATGGTGCAGAAGCGTGGACACTAACAACATCTGATGAGGCGGCTCTGGGAGTATTCGAGAGAAAGGTTCTTCGAAAGATTTGTGGACCTTTACGCGTTGGCGACGGCGAGTACCGAAGAAAATTTAATGATGAGCTGTATGAACTTTACGCAGACGCCGACATAGTTCAGCGAATTAAAACACAGCGGCTTCGCTGGCTAGGCCACGTAGTGCGAATGAGCGAAGATGCTCCAGCCAAGAAGGTATTCTTATCGGCACCCGCCGGTGGAAGCAGAGGAAGCGGGAGACCACCACTCCGATGGAAGCACCAAGTGGAGACCGATTTGCGATCCCGCGGTGTTTCCAATTGCCGCCAGTTGGCGCAACGAAGAAACGACTGGCGAGCTATGTTGGACGGTCAAAATCGCCCAGGCGGTTAGATGACCATTTAAAGAAGAAGAAGAATATAATATAGAAATAACACCAACAAAATGATGGGTGGTCTACCAAATATGAAAGCATAAAAAAATAGCGTATTTGCTAGGCTGTTAAGCACCCATACAAAATGATGAATATATATTTTAGGCACAGAAAATGTTCTAATTTGTTTTCAACGCTGCAATGGTGTACATACATATCGTTAATCTTTTGACCACATGAACAATATTCATGCCTAGCATTACCTACTACTGTTTTAAGAGCCAACACGACATCTGTTCACTGAAGTACTGAACCAACTAACAACACCAATGAATACAATTTCTACCTCAACAGCATTTATAGCTGACCTATACCATGAATTCCCTGGCAAGGTGTTAAGGCGTCATCACACTTGTTTTGGTGGTTGTAGATAGCTGCTATTGCTTTCGTAAATGCCGGTTGTATTCAACAGTTACCTTAGCAAAAAAATCTTCCTACATTTTTACTCCTCTCAACTGTTGCACATTGGTTGCACACGAACTGATTTTTCTTGCATTGTTTTATTTGATTTGTGCTAACTGCTTAAGCCCGTGAGACAAAATGTTTTTATATTTATTACACATATTTAACTAAAATATCCTTTTTCAATTGAATCATTGAGCATCTAATATGACTATCGAGTACTTTCAAAGATATAAATAAGCTCAAGCAATCAGCAAGCAAACGAACAGACTTCATCAGAACTCACGCAACCAATAAGCTCACAGCATCAGATATGGTGGCTTGTTCAATCTACATTTCTTTCGAGACTCTATGACAAATGGTTAACAAGTTGGCGGTCTAGTAATGGAACTTCATATCAGTTAACTGAACATGATTGACTCATATGCGGCCAAAGGCTGAGCTGCCAAATATATAATAATGAATAGGAAGAGGCAGAGAAAAAGGAAGAGGATATTGGCGTATAAAATTAGGAAGAAAACGAACTGAACAGAGAAAGTGGAAGCGAAATATCAGGAACGGATAGAGTACAAGCTTTAAAATGTAGGCAGGTACGAATTCAAACAAGACAACATTCTGCCGGGTCTGGTTGTATATATCTGATGTATATGTAAAAGTAAAAATCTACAAAACTAGGTTAATCAAAGCACGCCAGTTATCACTTTTAGCGATAATTGACGTTAATTGGAAACACCAATGGAGATCAAGTCACGCTCCACCTTTTTTCCCTTCTTAGTCAAGGCCTACTCCTTAAGCTGATTGCCCGTTCACATAACATGACCCAGCTAGCGAAACGTTTGAGCTTTCACCTCCTATACTATGGTCGTATTTTAGTGGAATGCATCATTAGATTTTCTGCGATACCCTCTGTTTGAATCACGTGTGCGAGGATTTTTTTATTCAAATGTATGCAAGGGAATATTTGGACAGTACAACGTCTGATGGTACAGCTACGAATAAAACAAGAGTATAAAAATAATTAGGATATCCTCTATTCCTGTAGCTTACAACAGGAGAACAGAACCACTTGGAGGATAATTTGAAGATGTTTCGTTAATGGCGTCTTACATAAGCACAAAAGAAAAAACCGCTGAGAAAATAATAGCCGGATAGCCTTATACCCTCACACTTAGTACTTAAGTGACCATTACATAAAATCATCGTTTGAAATTTTTTACCTCAAATAAGATTGCTCAGATTAGATTTTAATTAATCATAACGAAATACAGATGAAATACAGATCGTGAAACCGGCAACAAATGCTGCTTTGGAGCTGCCTGTAACTGGAAACCGATTCTCCTGTATCTATATATTAGCACAAAAGTAACATTCAAGAAAACCAATCATTTAATGAACCATATATTTTACGACCGCTTTGCAATATTCAAAGTCTTATGCAAAATCTAGCTGTTATTATGGGTCACTCTCATCATCTACATGTTAGCCAAACTTGGGAGCTAAAAAATAATTAAACTGCTTACTTGATATCGATAAAAGTACTTGTACTAAAAAAACGAGTACAAAAAGTATTGTGTACTTCGGCAAAGAATCTAAGAATACCTCATAGTTACTCGTAGCACCAAAACAGCAGATACTCTTCGAAGAGAACTTATCAGAGGAGAAAATGCAAGTTGTCGGTATTTTCTTCTTTTTTTTTGGTAAAAGAATGGTATTCCATGAACACAAAATTTTTTTAAGTCATTTCTTTTCGTTGTTTGTTACAGATGTGGGCAGTCATTTGTCAGACAGGAAGCCGGTACACTTAGGGTATACGTTCTGTGTTATTACTAGCCCGTTCTCCGCGGGAACGTTTTGTTTGAACCCCGCTGGATCGTGGATCTTAGTCCACACTTATGACAGCATACCTCACCGTTCCATAATCCGCTGGGTTAACTATTGCAACTCCCTTTAAAAACTAACCTAAAGTCTACGAGTGCAATAATATAACACTAACTAAAATCACCTATTACTCCGTTAAAAATCAAACTGGAAGCAATAAAAAGGGAAACAACCCACAGACACAAAAAAAGAAATAAACAAACGCTTACAACATGCCCTCACTAGACTATAACACAAACGATAAAAAGCACAGCAGGAAGCGTACATGATGTAGAACCATAAATTGTGCAACAACGTGTAAAGCACTTTTTGACCGCTTTAATACAAAAACCAAACGACAAGCAACTGCGCTGCACTTCCCCTTGTGCAATGACTTACGGTGCACGCAGATTCTTTTTTTTTTATTTTCCACACGCCTTGCCACAATTTCACTTTGAAAAAAGAAAAACAATTACATCTACACGTGTCCTTATAAAATGACGTAAGTGTGTAACATTAGCCGTGTTTTTTTTTATCCGCATCTGCGTTTGCGCTTAATATTTGTACTATTTCATAGTTGCAGATAAAGTTGTGCGCTTAGCAGTCCATACAAGGATTTGGAGGATTTAGGCTTCAATGTTTGCTCCAGAGCTTATCAATACGAGTACTGTATACACATATCAGTATATAATATATTTACCTACATATTAAAGTGCTGATTTGACCTTTAATTTTCAAGATTTTGCATAAACAATGAACTTTTTGTTCGGCATTCACCTTTCCAATTAACTGGTTTAGCTTTTGTTTGCACACATCATTGGATATACATACATATATCACATTGACGTTTGTTATGTAAAAATCAAATAAAATTAATGCGGTTTTATTGGTTAAATTAGTTTAGTTTTTAATCAGTCATGGATAGAGCCAATAATGTCACTTTTTGTTGAAATTGAATCTGCTTTTGTTAGCTTGGTTTTTATTTTGTCCTGTGTATATAGCCTATTAAGTAAATGAACAATATCCTATCTGTGCATAAGCTGATGGGCATATCTTATGTGTTTGTTATGAACAATTTGAACACATATGCATGTACGAGTATATTATGTGCTTTTTTAAATTGCTAAAGTAAATATTAAAACTACCCCCTTTACATACAAAGTATGTGTTTACATATGTACAAGTACATGTGTATATATAATGGATGGTTGCTAGTTGGTAATTATTAAAATATATCGATGTGAGATAGCTGTAGAAAATAATTGAAATACTTCAATATTTTAGGAATCGGATGTTTTCTGTGAAATTAATAGGTATTGAACAGGTGGAAAAAGTCTTATTTTATATTTCAATAGCAGTACTCCCACTTATAGTTAAAAATCCTATATGACGTAATAGAATTTAGTTTAAAACTAAAACAAAAACTATTCAGGTATTCGTTTATAGAGTTTCAAAGCTCTTAAAATTTTCAGCCTAGTTCTTTTTACGAAACTCGATAATCAAACTTGTTCAGGGATAACTCAGATACCTCAGACCAGAAGTTAGGGAATAGTTTTTTTAGTTTTGTTATTGTACCAGTAATTTGCGCTGGTAAGTCCCCAAGCCAGACAATTGAACAGTTTTTTACGGTAGTATTATCCCTTGTCAGGTAGAACCAGCCATCATGTTAAAAAATACCAATATCCTGTATGCTATCAACTTTTCCTTGCGTAGCTGGTTTTACAAAAAATTTCCAGTAATTTCTGTTCCCAAGAAATAACCAATATCAGGAAGTCTTTTTGCAAAGCAATTCATAAATGGGTTAATGAAGTGACATTGTAATGCAAATTTATTAATGTTTCAAATTTAAATGCGTATTGAGTACTTTGTGGAAAAAATGTTGCACTCTTCTATTGAAACTCGGTAATTAGCTTACATGGTCAGGAACCAATATTTTTTGAGCTCAGACGTACAGAGCAACATTATTTTTAGGAATTAACAGTATTTTAAGCAAAAAGATGTATATGATTACGCAAAAAGTGAAAGCGTAGCATAAAAAATTTATCAAATGAAATAAATGAAAAATGTGAATGCTCAATTAATCCGCACAGTTACGTCTGAATACCACATATTCCAATTTTATGAATGAGTGAATTTGCATATCTGTCATTTTATTATACCCTGTAGCTAATTAAACTAATTCAGATTTGCATAAGCTAAGTTAAATCAAAACAAATCATGGGACTGATGTCTTCTCTACATAAACCCGAGTGGCATTCGCAAACCGTTTAGAAATAAATTAAACGGTTGTTGTGCTCATACCGTAAACTGGATTTTATAAACGCACTAGTTTCCGGACACTTCCTCTAATTTGACTTCGACGCATTTTCTCACTATAAACGCTGCCGCGAAAGATATACTGTTTATAAAAACATAAATATTATTAAAAATTCAAAAACGTCGCTTTGATCTAGTTTCCGGATAGTTTTAGTTTCCGGACGCTTTGGTTTTACTTTCCGGACACCCGAAATTTTTTAATGAGATTTGTATATACACTATATTTTTGTAAAGTATTTCTGAAACATAGAGAAGGCCTTTGAATACAATAAATACGTCTTAATCATACTCACATCTCTAAGGATGGACCTCTCTCTGATTTGGACACTGGTCATACACCAACTGTTCGATCGGTGGCTCGAGGGATCAGCCAAACTTACGGCGTACGCAGTTGTTATTTTGTTTGTCATAATTGGTAGATTTTTGCCTAAATTCAGCTTTATGAAGGTCCGCGAACTTTAGGTCCATGTCTGGGCAGCCGACGTTGGGTTGATCACAAAATGCGGATATACGTAGTCTTAATTTCTAGGAGCTATAAGATCCCCAATTGGAATAGGCCTAAACTAGGAGGGGATTTCCTGCAGGAGCAACAAAGTGAAAGTCTAGGAAATAATTTTGGACAGCAAGTAGCCGTGAGAGAGTTAAAAGAGCCTCAACGGCACTTCATCCATGCAAAAAATAGTGTGGTGCACGTGAGGCTTCTCCGCCTCTTTCTAATTGGGTATTCGCGGCATTTCTGGAGCTAGTAGTCATTATGGAGTCCTCTTTTGGTGGCCAGCCACACAAAAAAGAACGTTTGTTAACAAACTGCAGAAAGTATGCACATTATATAATGGAAGGTTTGGAAGTCATCCCGACAAAATTATTGAATGCTATTCTGTACATCACACCCGTAGACTTAGTGGGCAAAAGCATAGTGTTAACTATTGAAATTAGGTCCAATGCCTAGTGGCCGTAGCGTGTACCAAAGCCATCAAAAACGGGGCCGGCAGACTGTTTGGTACCGGCCGCGCTTCGAAATAGGTGTTGAAGCTACAATAGATGTGAAGGGTTGGCGTAAAGGTACGGTTGGTGCCATACACATTTACACCAATTGTTCCAAATCTGCTTTACGCTGTGCTTATCCGAAGTTACACAAATCCTACAAGCTGTCAAATTACAACAACTAAAAGTATCTTAAAGTGCAAACAAGCGGTAGGAAGAATTTACAAGGGGGGAAAGTATTTGTACATCTATACTGGGTCATCGGTCATATGGGCATAGATGGAAGCGAAAGGGATGATATGTTGACCTAGGCGGGGAAGTATCTTGAAAAGTATACCAAAGAACTCCCTATCAGATGGGTGGTATTGAAAAGCAGTGTCAAGAATTGTAAACGATCGACCGAGCAAAAGCGGCTTGGTAGTAACATGGGATGGGAAAGGCTCCGAGGCCATGTGCAAGTCGTATAGGTTAACAACATTGCGCTTGTCGGTAAAACGCGAAGAATGCAATATTATGTTTTTATAGATTGCACGAGAAATGCTTGAACATATTTTGTGATCCTGTCGCTAGCCAGATTAAGGCTCCGACTATCAGGGTTGGGTCACTTTGAATAAAAAACTTTTAAAATACGAAATAAAATTTTATATGTTATTCAAAAAAATTTGAGTGATGAGTGAAATACTATTGGTTAATCAAAAAATTTTGAATAAAAACGTAAATTTAAATTTTTATTCAAGCTTTTGAAAGTGAAAAATAACACATCGAAATTCAGCAAAATACCCGTATGTGTATATAGACATAATGCGTATATGTAAAGATTTTTGGGTTATTTATGTATAAATAGAGATGCACTGGGTTTATTTGATTCCATTTCGGGATCATCGTGCACAATATAAGGCTACTTAGGGGTTACTTGGTGGTTTTCAGGGTGATTTCGTGAAAGTTTTAGGGATAATTTTAAAATTTAATTAATTATAAATATTAAGACTTCTTTATGTCCATATTTTAATTATTTTAGGGATCTCTGTGGGACTTTTTCAGAGAAATTACTCCAAAAATCTCGTAATGATTTCAAATAGTCCCGAAAACAACACCGAAATGACCCGGTAAAGCCCTCAACACAATTCAGCATATGTCCCGAAATTACCCTGAAAAAGTTACAAAATGCTTCCTAAAGCTATCCCGAAAACATCGAAGGAATCCCGCCAAAAGCTTTATTTTGTCCAGCAAAGGTCCCGAATTTACATCCAATCAACTCAGTGAATCTCAATTTATACAGAAATAACCGAAAAAAGCTTTATAAATACACATTATGTATATGCACATACAGGTATAATTTTGCTTTATTTTGTTGTGTTGATCTTCCGACAGGGTAGTAAGCTGATTTTTGTTGGAACGATTTTCCGTCATCCCTTGTCAAGTTTGGTTTTGTGACAAACCGGTTTCGGCGTTCTGCCATTTTCAATGCCTAGTTTCGTTCTCTATAATTTTGCTGTATCTCGTTGTGTTATTTTTCATTTTCAAAAGCTTGAATAAAAATTGAAATTTTATTCTTTATTCAAAATTTTTTGAATAACCAATAATATTTCATTCATCACTAAAATTTTTTTTAATAAAAAATGTATTTTTATTTGTTATTTTTTCGTCGCTCGACACTCAAATTTTTGAAGACGCCATTCCTGCTGACTGTGAAGAGTTCCACAACTGTCCTAAGCTGCCGCTTGTTTGGTTTGACCTTATAAATATCGTTAAAAAAAACAAAATGCCACTTGTGCGGACATTGAAACTTATTTTCTAGATAGCAATATTTCTACTTGAAAAAACGTGTCCGAAGTTAAATAATATATATCATATATAATGTAATAAACTAGCATTTAGGAGCATTAAAATCATCTCAAATTTATTTCTGGTATCCGGACAGTAATAATTTAGGCCGAAAAGTAAAGTAAATTAATTTTTTTATTTAGAAAATGAAAGTTTATTATATTTTAAACAAATATGCACATAGTTTTCTAAAATGCTCCCACTATTTTTGTTTTACGATCACGGAACGTATAACATATTTCAGACACTAAAATTACGTGTAACTTTTAAACTATGCTTTTGATTAGACTTAAACTTTCCACGTACACTCAGAAAACATGTACATTTCAGTTTTTGTTGTTATTTGAACCTATTTCTTAGTGATTTGCCTATTAATCCCACAACATTGACATAGTGTTCGGACATTAGCACTGTCCGGAAACTAGTGCAGTTACCCTAAAAAATTAAATATATAATGCTCCCTTGTTTCTGAGATAGGTAGATTTTGCTCATCCGCTCCGTCATCCCTAACTATGTAAATTGGTTAGTAAACTAGGGTTTCGTAATTGCATTAAGTAATCTGCCACTCATCGTAACCTATCTTTATTGTGAACATATTCAGCATATTCGGCGATGGGAGCAATCAGTGATGAGACCGCATTCCGTAATTTTTATTATAGCTTACACAAATTCCTTCCTATTCTACACATCAGTAGTTCAGAGCTTCCATCAACTTGGTCACGGCAACATTCTCAGATGATTTACGATTTGAAATAACCATAGTTGTGGATGAAGAGCCATACATATATTTTGATCTTGTAAAACTTTATCGGTACATAAATCATATCATGTAGAAGTACGGTATATAATTAGATAAAATTATTATAATCAAATGATGTTGTTAGTTGTTCTTTACTGTTGTATTGTTGTACAAAGACGCACCGGTGTGTGTGTATTAAAATCTGTGAGGATCATTTTTAAAGAGTAAATTTTTAAAAGATGCTATTTCGCCAATTTTTACTCTCGCACTTAAATTCAACATTGAACAAAGCTATGAGCTTATGAGAAAAATGAGAGCATTTGTTTGCACTAGAAATCTTGAGAAAGGTACATAATGTATGTACATATGATTGCGAAAATCCTGATATCGGTCAGGTGGTCCATTCGTGCGTCCAGGAATTTTTCTCAGAACTTTGTCAACAGGTATAAACGCAGAGCGATACTGGCTTGTAATTGCGATTGTTCCCAGAACACGAGCTGGTTGATTCCTCGTTTTCATAGAACCTCCCCATCCACAGTACCCAATTCACCCAATCTCTCCCGCCTAATGACCAGCATTTTGCGTCAGCTTGTACTGCCCTCCACCGCCCGATTTATCACCATAGGGCTCCGCCTGATTATTTAAAGTTGAGGACTTCGGTTTAAAGCCCCTCAACTCGTACTGTCCCGCCTTGTTGTATCCTGGATTAGCAGGGGGCTGATTTTGAGCACCTCTCCGAATCAGATGACAGAATTTTGATTGTTTGTTTTTGTTTTGTTTATATTGTGCATGCTGACAGAGTCTCCTATAAAGGCCGCTACCCATAGCATATCTACAACAGCATTATTAAAACTTTAAAATTTTGAACGTTTTTCTAGCTTTTCATTCACTTTAATTTTCAAATTTATAGCAAATAGTTATACACGTCATTGTTCCATCGGAGTGGTGGTCACCCCCTTCTTCTACTTTCACCTTCCGGTGTCGATAAGAACACCTTTTTCGAAACCGCTGGGTCTCAATTTTTTGAACTATTTCGATGTCTGCATACATCTCATCATTGAACATTTGTCGGTATTCGCCGTTTTTCAACGCGTAGATGCCCATGCATCTTTCGAAGGACCTTTCTCTAGAAAACTTTTTTCAGCTTTCAAGCTTCTGCTAAGTGACTTCTAGAGTGTTGTTGTCGTTCGTCGTCATTCGCAAGAGTTGTTCTTCGTTATATTTGAGGGCTAGCATCATTGTTGAAGCTAATGTTGGTTCTCAGTTAAACGAATCCTTTATGAAAGCTCAGTCTAACCTCGATCCTAAATTTTAAACCATTCGTCGGTTGAAGCAATTTCTTAAACGTTTTTGTAATAAATTTCAAACCGTTAAATTACCTACATCAGTTTTGAATTTATTGCGAATTAGATTTACTGAACTGAAAAAAACGTCTAAAATTTTTATAACTTCTTTTCATTTATTTCTGAAAGCTGTTCAAGTCATTGAATTTTTCTCATTACAGTTTTGTGTGCGCCGTAGCTCAGTGGTTAGAGCAGACGACTCTGATGCGGGAGCGTCGGTTCGAATCCTGCCAACTGATGCAAATGGTTTTAATGTTTTTGATTTGTTAAGACATTTCTGGTTTAAAATTTAAACTGTTTTCTTCACGGCCATTTTCTCGAAAACTGGAACAATTTAAATTCTAAACCAAATTTAGTTTGGACATATATGGAGCCCAGAAAAGTTAAAAATTTTGGTTAACATTTTTAGCCGTGTAATATACTTTAAAAATCCCACCTCCACCAAATTAAGATTAAAATTCACAGCTAAATGAAGGTTGCTTTAAACCATTATGTAAGCACAAGAACTTAATGAGGTTCCCAAACCTAAACCTACCACACTTCTACGCCAAATAGCAACGCTTAACCATGTAATTGGAAAACTTAACATTATAAAGGTCGTAGGTAAGGCAAACATACAATTTTTGTGCTATCGGAAATGTATTCAAGTAAGTAAATTACGCATTGCCATGCGATCCACCATGAGTAGAAATTGCTTTGAGCTAAAAATCAAATCCAATGGTAGACATTTCGTCACCCTGTCAGTATGTGCGTTCAAGGTCTTGGCATTTGTCCTAGTACTCACATAAACTGTCTGCAACTGGTGTTTTTTCACGTTATCCTTTTTTCATCGATATTGACGAGCCACGTAATGTTTATATAAGTATTTTTACCCAACATTCGGTAGTGTGTTTAGAAAACGACAAAAGGCTGTAAAAGTTGACGCCTAAGCAGTAAGGAATATTGTTGTTGTTGCGGTAGGTATTGGCAGAGGTGATGTGTCATAATGTCAATGGAATTATTGTCAGTGAGATTAATTCGCATTTCAAAAGAGAATTCATGTCAATGAAGTTAATTCTCATAAGAATTTGACATTAATACGCTTTCACAAAGAGAATTAATGTCAGAAACGCTGAATATTATAAAGGCTTTACTAATTTCTATAATAACAGCGCAACTGCTATTTCAGGTGTAGTTACATAGATAATGGGCTAAGCAGGGTTTACTCCAAATTTTCATTTTACACCTTATATATGTATGTACGTATATGAAATAAAAAAACTTTATTAAATGAATTTACATATAAAAAGCTTAAAACGAAAATTTGGAATATAAAATCGCGGGATTTTATTAAGTCAATGACGTTAATTCTCAAAATAATTATAAGAATAAATAATGTCACTGATATTAATTCCATTGGCATCATGACACGTCACCTTGGCAGAAGCGCGAGATTCTGAATTGTTTACACCTGTGTACGGTTTATTTGTGTTCCGGTCTAGCCGTTGTGACAAAGCGCTTCATTTGTTCTATGGATTGAGGCCATAGGGTAAGTTGGTTTGTGTATCTTGTGGATGAATATGTCCGGTTGCAATAAATAAAAGGTTTTTAAAAGGGAAGCTAACAAACAAACTTACATAATATTTCTTTACACTTAGTTATTTGTAATGTACAGTAGTAGTCATTTAAATAGAGAACTGTATTCAAATCAAAAAAGGTGTTGGTTTTTATGTAGAAAAAACAATGAAAAAATACTTTTCAGAGGAACCAATTTTCGGAAAATTCTTCTCGGAAAGTCTTCCAAGTTATAGTTTATAAAGACACCTTTCGAATGATCAACACATTGTAGAGCCACCTTTGCCACTAACTTCTGTATACATTGCTTTACTATAACTTTTATTCAAACTTCAACTTAAATATATATACGAATATACTGCGGAATTGAAGCCTACTATGATATAAAAAGGTGGCAAACCATACTCAAATTTAGAAGAATTGGCACGCATTAAAAATATATGTGATTTGGAAATTTTGAAAACATCTGGCGCGTACAAAAATTTCCTGCAAAATTTTCATTTTTAATATCACATCAACCGATGACCGCTACCAGGGATCTTTTCGTAATTGTATACGTGACATTCGAGAAAATGAGATAAAAACTGTTGTCTAACAGTTTCTGACGACCTTCGATACTAAGTGTTCGCATTTCGTCTTAAGGAAAGCAAACATGATTATATTTGAATCTCGTTTTTAGTCATTATCAAATTACAAAAAATTACTCTTGCTAAGGCACATTCGTGAAGAAAAAAGACAACAAACGCACTTCAATCTGTTAAAGACAAGCATAAATTTCCTATTTAAATTCACTCAGCTGTATGTAGGAGTGGACCCTTTCAATTAAGGTGCGCCTCAATAAAAAATATGTACGGAAAATTAATGACAATAAGGGCACTGAAGGTCTCAAACAGAACGAATGGCCTTATTGGTAGGTATGTATGTTTCCGGATATATCAGCTCAATAATATGCCACATTATGCCAAGTCTTTGTAGGTCTAATAATGGTACTCAATTTACATCAGAAGCGAATTGTGGTGGCACATACATACGAGTACATATGTATGAAGTATATGGATATGTATGCGGAAAGTGTAAGTCGATATTTTTCGTGTTTAACTATTTACTTGTGGTATAAAAAATTGCTCACCATTCATTTAGTGTAGAAGGGGAAGGTAAATTTGATTGGTTCTCTGGCTAAAATGAACTTTAAGTCTGGCGAAGCGAAAGAAACGAAAAGAGGTAAACAAGATTGATGGTGATAGCGATCGTCTGGTTGATATTCTTTATCACGTAAACATTTAAAGGTAGGTGACAGGCGACCGGGAGCCCCATCCCATTTTTTGGAGCAGCTTCTTCTTCTTTAAATGGCCATCTAACCGCCTGGGCGATTTTGACCGTCCAACATAGCTCGCCAGTCGTTTCTTCGGTGCGCTAACTGGCGCCAATTGGAAACACCGCGGGATCGCACATCGGTCTCCACTTGGTCCTTCCATCGGAGTGGTGGTCTCCCTCTTCCTCTGCTTCCACCGGCGGGTGCCGATAAGAATACCTTATGGGCTGGAGCATCTTCGCTCATTCGCACTACGTGGCCTAGCCAGCGAAGCCGCTGTGTTTTAATTCGCTGAACTATGTCGTTGAACTATGTCGGCGTCTGTGTAAAGTTCATACAGCTCATCATTAAATCTTCTTCGCTTGCCGTCGCCAACGGGTAGAGGTCCACAAATCTTTCGAAGGACCTTTCTCTCGAATACTCCCAGAGCCGCCTCATCAGATGTTGTTAGTGTCCACGCTTCTGCACCATATAGCAGGACGGGTGCGATGAGTGACTTGTAGAGTGTTATTTTCGTTCATTGAGAGAGGACTTGACTTTTCAATTGCCTACTCAGTCCGAAGTAGCATTTGTTTGCAAGAGTGATTCTTCGTCGGATTTCTAGGCTACCATTATTGTTGGTGTAAATGCTGGTTCCCAGGTAAACGAAGTCCATTACTATTTCAAAATTATTGCTGCCAACAGTGGCTTGGTTGCCAAGGCGCGAATGCGCTGACTCTTTGCATGATGACAGAAGGTACTTCGTTTTGCCCTCGTTCACCACCAATCCCATTTTCTCCGCTTCTTTTTGGAGTAAGCAGAAGTTACGGCGCGGTTGTTAAGGCTAATGATATCAATATCGTCAGCATATGCCAATAGTTGCACGCTTTTATAAAATATTGTTCCAGCGCGGTTAAGTTCTGCAGCTTGTATTATTTTCTCCAGCATTAAATTAAAGAAATCGCACGATAGGGGGTCACCCTGTCTGAAACCTCGTTTAGTTTCGAACGGCTCGGAGAGGTACTTCCCAAATCTGACCGAGCCGGGGAAACCAAATTCAGACATAGCGGCATATAGGCAGCTCCTTTTCGTGCTATCGAAAGCGGCTTTAAAATCAACAAAGAGATGATGTGTGTCGATTCTTTTTTCACGGGTTTTTTCCAAGATTTGGCGTATTGAAAAATCTGGTCGATGGTAGATTTACCAGGTCTGAAGCCACACTGATAAGGTCCAATCAGTCTGTTCACATCAGGCTTCAGTCTTTCGCACAATACGCTTGATAGGACCTTATATGCGATATGCAAAAGGCTGATTCCGCGATAGTTGGTGCAGTTTGCCGGATCGCCCTTCTTGTGGATTGGGCAGAGAACACTTAGTGGCTAGATTAGCCACAACACTGGCGGGTGCAACCCTACCGCCAACATTCACCACATCACACACCCACACTTACACAGTCACGCACGTATAAATTGTCAACACCGAACACACACACACTTTGTAAACAAAACACAATTCGTAAACATCCTGAGCAAGACGGTCACGTAGCACCTGAGCCAACCCGAATTTCAAATAAATATTTTAATTTAAACCCCCTGCTTCTCGGAGTTATTATTTGAAGTTAAGTGCCGAGGTGAGTGCAGTGAAAGTGAAGTGAAGTGCTCCTAGAAATATACACTTAGATTCCAATCTTCAGGCATGCATTCATCCGACCATATTCTGCATAGAAGCTGATGCATGCGCCTTACCAGCTCCTCGCCTCCGTGTTTGAATAGCTCAGCAGGCAAACCATCAGCGCCAGTTGCTTTATTGTTTTTCAATCGGGATATTGCTATTCGCAACTCATTATAGTCGGGTTGTGGAACGTCAATTCCATCATCTTCGATTGTGGGCTCGGGTTCGGCATCTTCTCTGGTTTCTTGCTCAGTTTCTCCATTTAAAAGGACAGAGAAGTGATCCCTCCATATTCTGAGTGCTCTCTGAACATCGGCCACCAGGTCGCCGTTCTCATTCTTACAGGAGTTTGCCCCGGGCTTAAAACCTTCTGTCATTCGCCGAATTTTTTGATAGAATTTTCGGGCATTATTCCCGTTGGCCAGCATCTCAAGCTCCTTTATTTCACGCTTTTCTGCCTCTTTTTTTCGCCCGGAAAAGCCGCCTCGCTTCCCTCTTCAACTCGCGGTAGTGTTCACACACACTCCTCGTTGCATTCGATCTCAGCGTTGCCTTGTAGGCTTCGTCCTTTCTTTTCGTTGCAGGGCGGCACTCTTCATCATCATACCAGTTGTTTTTTCGCGTTCGCCGGAATCCAATTACTTCTTCGGCTGCGGTACGGAGTGCTCCTGAGATATGATCCCAATGCTCATGCATTCCACTAGGTTGAATGGTGCTCTCAAAGAGTAGGTGTGAGAGGCGATCTGCGAAATAATTGGCGGTCTGTTGCGATTGCAGCTTTTCGACGTCCAGCTTTCCCTGCGTTTTTTTGTTGCACCTGTTTTGTCGTACAGAGGCGGGTACGAATCTTGGCTGCTACTAGGTAGTGATCAGAGTCGATGTTAGGTCCTCGTATTGTGCGAACATCTAAAACGCTGGAAGCATGCCGTCCGTCTATCACAACGTGGTCGATCTGGTTGCGTGTTTTTCGATCGGGGACAGCCATGTAGCCTGATGGATCTTATTGTGCATAAACCTAGTGCTGGATATGACCATGTTTCGGGCACCGGCGAAGTCGATCAGCCTGAATCCATTTGGCGAAGTCTGATCGTGGAGACTGAACTTCCCGACAGTGGGGCCAAATACACCCTCCTTACCCACCCTGGCGTTAAAGTCGCCAAGCACGACTTTGATATCATGACGGGGGCAGCGCTCGTATGCTTCTTCCAGGCGCTCGTAGAATGCATCCTTTTCCACGTCGTCCTTCTCTTCCGTCGGTGCATGAGCGCAGGTGTTGCCATCTAAAAAGGGGGTTATCATATCCGAGGCTTTGTTGTTGAATTTCATTGGAACGTTGTTTTATGTGGTGGGTCCCAAACCCAACGCACAACCCGCTTCCCGGGAGGTTGAATTCTATTACACGTTTGCATAGCGAGCCGCTTGATCCAAGACAGACGCTCGCTGGCAGCCGCACCACGTGGTGATCAGACGCTGCCAGCTAGCCCTTAAACCGATTATGTCGGAGTGGCCTTACCAGGTTGTCGCCTTCTCATGTAGCTCACCACCAAACGGGTGTTCGGTGGTTACCCAGAGGATACTTCGACGCAAAGCCCGGAAGTAGTGAGCTGCTTGAACAGCATGCAAAAGAATCGCTCTAGCCATTCCCAGGTGAATGGCGATCAGAAGCTTTCCCCACTTGCGTGGACTTCTGCACACGGCCCCATCCTTTTGGAGCAGCTGTTTCTGCCCAATTCAAGCTACTCCCTCCTAGCACACTGGGCCCTTAGACAATTCACGAGCTCCCAGCTGATGCTTAGTCAATTTTACCTTTTTAAGGTTTCAAACTTTGATATGTAAGGGTACATATCTGTTTCTATTCGTTCATACCTATATTTCAGTAAGTTCAAAGATGAAACCCAAATATTTACCTAAATAAACTCAGTTTTAAAAAAAATCAAAAGCATGGTTTAATAATAAGTTAAACTATAATGTCAGATAATTGTTAATATCGAAATAAACTAATGAAAAAACTATGATTAATGAAATAATGCATTTACCTCCCGATATCTCCTATATTTATAACATATCAAAGCTAGGACTCCAAACAAATTAGGAAAATTCCGGCTACTCAAAGAGGCGAGGCATCTCCCATAAACAATTTATCATACTACATAAGTAATATGTAATAATAATAATAATTTTCGGGATATATGTACCTCCAAGGATACTGCTGCTTTAACTCTTTCCTATGACTTGGTATCACCAAAATGTTTCAAGCCGACAACGAGCGGCATGTGCTGAATTCTTGCTGAAAAGATTTTTCTGGGTGGAAATACAGTGCAGATGGGAACGGCGTTTTGTGAAAAATAAGTTATGAACCATTCTGTAGCCCGTTTCTGTAATTCTCTTCTATCAATCGTCTCGACTGATATTGTCGATTTGACGTATTAATGACAACACACTCACTTTCTATAAGAAAGCACATTTGGAAAAAATTATTTCTCACTTGCTTTTGAGGTGGTGACAAATATATTTTCCTTTTCAATTTTGAATCGAGTCGGTATGAGGTCAATGAAGTCGAGAAGTTTGTTGATTTCTTACAGAAACGGGCTATTGTCCCAATCCTTGAACCAGGTTTCTTTTAGTATTGTAGCACTCCTACTATCCATCATAGTAATATGCGCCCGTGTGTTCGTATTGATGCTAGAGTATTGCTATGTTAGGGGAAGATATATAAACCCAAATGAACTCCAAACAAGTAAGGAAGTCTAAGTTCGGGTGGAACCGAACATTACATACCCAGCTGTGTTAAAGTGGTCGTGGTAAATTGCTAAATTGATGTGGAGCTATAACCTCTAGCGGTGTTAAACTTTTCTACTACCATGTGGGCAATCTTATAAATAACAAGTTAGGAAAGGGCTGTCTTCGACTGTGCCGAAGACTTTATACCTTTCATGAATACGCATCACGGTTTTAAGTGTACGATCCTTACTCACGATTAGTACAAACTATGCAAAACTGTTAATTTAAGGATACATAGCCCAAAAACCATTTATCGGAACAATCGATTGTATGGGAGCTATGCGTTGTATTGGTCCGATCATGCTATTTCCGACAAATGATTAATGCTTTACAAAATGGGTGCCTCTTACCAAATTTTATCGAGATATCTCTAAAACTGAGGGACTGGTTTGGGTTCAAACAGACAGACGGACGGACGGACGGACAGACGGACATGGCTGAATCAACTCAGCTCATCGCACTGATAATTTCGGTATACTTATTGGTGGGTCTATCTCTTCTTCTTCTCATACTTACAAATATCGGACCAAAGTTACAAAATGAATGTGTGTCTGTGTGCCTGGCGTCCAAAGTACTTAACCGATATTTAGGAAATTTTCACAGTATATTCCTAGGTTCACTAGTTACAGTATAGGCTATATAAAGGGTGTTTTTTTTAGGGGTATAGAACTTTGAATTGAAATAAAACACAAGAAAATCGTTTTAAGGTCCATCAATTTGGCTTTATTGGAAGGATAATTTCATGCCATTAATGTTTAAATATGATTTCGGGCATGTGGCCGCCGCGGCTGGCTCGAATAAAGCCAATTCTACAGGTCCAATTTTCAACCACTTTTTCGAGCATATGGGGCCGTATGTCGGCAATAACGCCACGAATGTTGGCTTCCAATTCCCCTAACGTTTCTGGTTTGTTGGTGCAGACGAGCGACTTCACATATCCCCAAAGAAAATAATCCAATGGTGTCAAATCACACGACCTTGGTGGCCAATTGACAGGTCCATTCCGCGAAATTATGCGCTCATCGAATGTTTCCTTCAATAAATCGATTGTGACGTGCGCTGTGTGGCTTTTAGCGCCGTCTTGTTGGAACCACAACTCATCCACATTCATGCCATCCAATTCGGGAACAAAATAGTCGGTTATCATGGCTCTATACCGGTCTCCATTAACGGTAGCTGCCTCTCCAGCATTATTGCGGAAGAAGTATGGCCCAATGACTCCACCAGCCCATAGAGCACACCAAACAGTCAGTTTTTGTGGATGTAATGGCGTTTCAAGGGTCTCATGTGGATTCTCTTCACTCAAAATGCGGCAATTTTGCTTGTTGACGTAGCCATTCAACCAAAAATGAGCCTCATCACTGAACAAAATTTTGCGATGAAAATCAGCATCGAAATCAATCTCATTTTCGGCCCATACACCAAAATCACGACGCATTGCATGGTCTCGCGGCTTTAATTCTTGCACAAGCTGGATCTTGTAAGGTCGCAAGCCAAGATCTTTGCGCAAAATCTTCCATAAAGTTGATGGACAAAGCTCCAATTGCTGTGCACGGTGGCGAATCGATTCATTCGGGTCCTCTTCAACACTTTGCTCTACAGCGGCAATTGTTTCTTCGGTGCACACTGTTCGACGTCTCTGCGGATGCGTATTATCACATAGAGTAAACGTAGTGCGAAAACGATCCATGGTTAACCGAATTAATTGCTCTGATGGACGATTATGTCGACCATAAAATGGACGGAGCTCACGGTAAACTTCGCGAACTGAACCATTATTTTCGAAATAAATTTGCACGATTTGCAAGCGTTGTTCTTTTGTCAACCTGTTCATGATGAAATGGCAAACCAAACTGAACATAAATGACATTAGAGTTGCCAGATTTGACCACAAAATGCCAGTTTTATCTCTATTCGAAAAACAAACCTGTAAAAAAAACACCCTGTATAATTTTGAAAAACGTTGAAAGTATACCTCGTATCAAGTTTCGTAATTTTATTTAACACGGTTCTGAAATTAATAATAGCTTGAATTTGACATTTTGTTCATTTATATGGGGGCGGTGCCACTCCCATTTTCCAAAATTTAAAAAAAATCATTAAGAAGGTCATCAGTTTGTTGTTACTATGAAATTTTAGCATTCTATCTGCATCAGTGAAGGAGATATGGCTTTTTCCGGTTTCCTTCCTCTATTTTAGAAAACTTTGGTCCAAAAGTGGGCGTGGTCGTCCACCGATTTTGCTTATTTTCCGTAAGCATACCCTACATGTCTATATTATATCTCGTATTAAGTTTCGTAATTCTATCTTACACCGTTCTGAATTTATTAACAGTCGAATTTGAAATTTGCTTGACTTATAAGTAGGCGGTGCCACGCCCACTTTCCAAAATTTTGCTAAAATCGTATAAATAATAAAAAATTTGAAGTAACGGCCAAATGATATTAATATACCTTTGTCAGTCAATGAGATATGGCTGTTCAATATTTCTACCTCCTTTCCATATAACTTTTATGAAAAAGTAGGCGCTTTCGCATATTTTCTATGGGTGCATTTATCACAACAATAGTATGCCTTCTACGAAATTTCGTTATACTAGCGTAAACGGTTCTGAAGTTATTAACAGTCAAAGTTTGAAAATTTGTTCACTCATATGTGGGCGGTGCCACCACCCTTTCCAAAAATTTTGATAAAATCGTCAATGGGATAACCAAATTAATAAATCTAGCAAATTTCATCATTGTAGCTGCTTTTGTTATTGAATTAACCCATTTTATACGTTTTTCGCAGTTTTCAATATCGAAGAAAGGGGCGTGGTTATTATTCGATTTCGCCCATTTAAAATAGCAACCTACCTTGGCCGGAAAGCAGCCTGTGTGCCAAATTTCATTCAAATATCTAAATTTTTACTCAAGTTATTGTGTCCACGGATTAATACATTCCTTTGTTCCTTCTAAGAGCTTTGATATATAGAACTCTATATCTATTTCCATTATTTTGTACCGTTACCACGGTTATATGACCAAAACTATAATACCCTGTGTATTAGTACACGCTGGGTATAAAAATAAGATATCTGGAAAAATTGGTCTTTGAGTATTAGAAATCCACGTAAATTTCATGAAAAATTGGAAAACATGCCAAAAACGACAGTCTGCGTCTTAAACGACAAATTACTTCCATCACCAGAGCTTGATCTAAGGATCACTAATTACTATTGATTGAGATACATAAGAATAATTTTCTCAAGCTAAACTTTATGATTTAAAATAAGGTACTTGGCAAAATCACTTCCTAAGATTGAAATTAAGTAAATTTTTGTTGTTCTTGTATCCTCATTTACACTCACATTAACGAACATTTCCTGATTTGCTTGTCTCCGTACAAATAAAGCGCTCCGTAATGTGTAATCGAGTAGTAAGTGTATGCGTATTTCTAAATATCAATTACGAAGTTTTTGACAAGTCATAAATCAATCAGTCTACTGTTTAATATGTTATATACTGACTTACGTAAATACTAGAGATGCCACGGATACTTATTTGGCAGAATGCCGAAAATTCGGTTAATCTATTGGCCGAAGCGAAGAATGTTCGGAAACACTTAATACTCTCCCAGGATAGCTCACCTCGATTCTTTATCAATTTTATACCAACTCAGTATGACTTGATGGAACAATTTATCAATCTACACAAACCGTTCGAAGAAAGCGCAAACATAAGTGGTTCGTTTATGTCGTTCAAATACTTGGGGAAGGTTGAGACTGTACAGAGAACACCAAACTTATTGAGAACGAGATCTTCTCTACTTCACAGCAAGTTTTTTTGGGAGTAGTTCAAACAGAAACAACAAAGCAAAAAAACCTCTTAGATGCTCAGAAAAAAAAAATTGTGATGATTCATCCCTATTTCGAAAGAAGGCGAATGTCAATGAAAATGGTGAAATCATTTAGACATATAATAGTTTTTAAAATGGTTTGAAGGAAGTCGCTGGAGATAATGTACATTTACATGAGAGTGTGGAGCAGAGACGTGGTGTATACGGTGAGGGGTAGCAGCTTTACACTAATAGGAAAAATCCAACCGTCTGCTATCAACAATTGTAAACAATTTTTGTGCTTCGTCATAACCTTCCTTTGGTAAATTTCAAACTCTAATTTATGGGTTAAGTAAACACTAGTTAGCAGAAATGAGAAACAACGGGTGAGCTATATTGGACGGCCAAAATCGTTTAAACGGTTAAGTGGCATTTAGAGAAGATGAAACACATTTGTGAGTAATAGTTTGGTTATTATTTTTTCATGATTTGCTATTGCAAAAAGTAGCCGAATACAGAATAGTTGTCGAATATTCGTTGCATCTCTAGTACATACATACCTTGATACAAACGAAATTATTCTTGGCTACCACTTGAACCACAATACCAACAGCTTGTTATTAGAGCCATGGATTTTTGCATGCAAAATAAACGTAAAAGTTTCCATAGCATTTAAAAAGGCTTTATGCAAATGTACTTTTTGACTGTGTGTAAGTATAAAATTTCTTAAATACACGCATGTATTAAAGTACACACCAGAATGCATGAAAGCAACTTTGCACAAGTTCACAAGAATTTGTATGTTTGCACAGCGCTGTTTATCCTGTTGTAGGCAATGTATGCACGTAGATGCGCTCAAAGTCACATTACCCAGTGACTTAAATTTTAGATTTTTGTTTATTTTTCTAATTTTTCATTTGCATTTTGTACTTATACACACATAAGTGTCAGTTGATCCCAGGAGCAAAATAGAATACACTGTGGTTTTTGTCAAAATAAAAGCAAGGAAATAGGAAAGCTTTAGTGACATGTTTTTTATTAATCTCTTTGTAATGGTCACTTTCTTTAAGAAATTCAATGCAAGCTCTAATGCGTATGATAGAAAATTTAAAGATTATATTACACTAGCAGACCCGACAGACATTGTCCTGCCTAAAATTTGACTTTCCTACATTTAACGATATTTTTTTCTACTTTTGCTTTCCCCACACCATTACTGTTCTTTACCTCCATAATTTTCCTCTAACACCCCCTCTATATTTCAAATTTCTATTCCTACTAACCTTCTTTTCCCAGTTTCTCTTTAGGTACTGATATGTACATAGTTTCGAAGTTTTCTGGTACCGCTTACTTTTTTCAAGAGTTTTGTAATATATAAAACACATATCTATATATAAAATATTATTAACTTGATTAACTTGAACCAAATGAATTCCTAGCTATGCCGAATTGCAACTTTATATAACCTGGGGGCTCTTCTAAAAACTATATATGAACTGTGTTGTTTCACAGAGATCGACAATAAATTTTTGGCATGAATGAAGGACAAACAAATCACAAAAATGTGTGGGCTAGCACCCCCACTGTTCCAAAAGTATGTAAATCTTGACTAAAGGACACATATATCCAAATATCATGAATTTAGAGTTACGACGACGGGCGTGGCACCGCAGACTTTTCCAAAACTAATATATAGCCTATGCTGTAACCAGTGCACCCAAGAATATACTATGGAAGTTTCATAAAGATCGGTTGAGCCAGACATCTAAAATAATAATTCTTTTTATTTGAGTTTCATAAAAATCACAGAAATTTCAACAAATATAAAAAAAGCTTTTCGTAATAATTATAACTGAGAAATATTTTTTTGAGTCATCCGTATTAATTATTTTGATATTTTACTTTCAAAATAATAATTATGAGCAATTTTTATTTTCTTGAGTCTTCAAAGACTGTTTCTTTGAGACTTTTAAAATAAAAGTGTTTCGATAATAATTATGGACAATTTTTATTTTTTTAAGTATTTTTTGTCGTGCAATAGGCAAAGTATACAAAGGTATTTACAATTACATTGTCTATAAAGTACAATTAAGCTAAAGCTTTAAATAAAACATGGCCCAGATTCGCCTTTGTGAAGGTGAAAGCCAAAGAAAGGGCGTCTTTATCTACGGTGTCAATATTGCGCCAAACCTAACATGAATATTGATATTAAGTACCATGGGGGGAGCCTAGACTGAGATGAAAACAACCGACGATGGAAAAATCTCCGCTGACGACTGTACGATAATGGCAACGGAGAAGGTCCCTAAAATTTATGAGCTTTGCTCTAAACTAAACGATTATCTCCAAGTGTTATCCAGTTTTCTCGTCTAGCGGAACTTGTAATTTTCCCCAACAAAATCCTCGTTCTCCCAATTCCTGAGGTGGAACAAGTAGGTGAACAAGGAATAAGACGGCGTACCAACCGTACCAACTGTTAACCAACCTAAAATCCTGGATGTGACGTTACATGAAATTCTCACAGTAGTCGTTTATGCAATCCTGATCGCAAGCGCAGTTAAAAGCAGCAACAAAATTCTCAAGTCACTGTCTATTAGTATGCGGGAAAAGATAAAGAAACTGGCCGGCACTAAGCTACTATTCTATAATATAGTGGCCGAGCCTATCAGATACTCTTAAGTTACGGGCCTGCCACAACACCGCGCTCTAGACAGCGGGGAGTGTCTTCTTATGGTGCGTGAGTCTGCAATTTCATAAGCATCGCGAAGAGATCCGCCGAGCAATATGGCTGTGCCCGGTGCACTGACGGACCAATCGCAGTATTCACAAATATCTGCCACTTGATTTGTTTCCTTACTCTTCCCTTGAATACCCTAACTCGAGAAAGAATACGTCTCTACACTAAACCCTGATATGCTCCGTATAAAAAGAAATTCCTAAAGCATATCACTGAAATACTAATTATGTAAAAAGCTTTTCCAATTTCCGTCTCACATTGAACAAGTTTGAAGACTTAAAAAAATATATCTTACAAATAATTATTACTCTGAAACTTTTATAATATACATTGCACAATATAAGTATTTGAAGACTTTTAAAAAAAAATTCGGATAATTATTACTTCGCTTTCAAAATTTTAAGTCTTTCCATATTTATTATGAACAATTTTTATTTTTTTATTGCAAAGTAATAATTTTTCAAGAATCAAAAAAATATCTATTGAAATAAAATAATTACTTTGAGACTTTTATGAATATTTCTTATAATAGTTACGTCTCTGGGTTGAGCAATTTGGACGCCTATAAAAGACACACAGACACACAATAATTTTTATTTATAAGATGTTCTCTCTCGTTCTGTGTATATGCTGGCAAACAATATTTGTAATAACTGTAAGAGGTTGCGAATATATTCAAAGGATTACCTCTAGATAAGACAAACAGTTAATTTCCGAAATTGTGCATGGCATAGGATGTAAAACTTGCAAAGTTGTGAACGGTTTATTTTTCTCTTTGTTGTTCTGAGTTTGAGTGCGACATGATATCTGCCTTCTAAATTATGTAAGCTTAACGTCCGGAACATAATTCCCAAAATTGTGCACTAGAATTTTGAAAAACTTCAAGAGTTTAAGAATAAAAGTTTACAAAAAGTTCAAGAACTCAATCTACTCTTGTTATGAGGAAATTTATTTAGGATATCCTAGAACTTCACATATTTTAATAAAACGCCACAAAGGTTCAATCATATTCAATGCTTTTAATTCACATTTTGAGGATTAAGGGCATCATTATGTATTGCGAACGAAAGCTCAGATGAACGATTCGTCTCTTGACGATTTCGTCTAGCAAGCGTATTCTCTATCATTTTCGTTCGCCTTCTTTGTTTCTTACGTCATGCCAAACATTAATGGGAGAGCATATCTGAAATGAATATTGCCGTATGTAATTTATATAGAAACTTATATGAATCTGTTAAGTTTCATAAAGTTTTTGATGTTATTCCATTAAATTTTAAAAATCTGGGAACAGTAATTTGATTTAATGACAACTAATTTATTTTGTTTGACTTTTATTTTGCTGAGAGAATTTTCTTCTGTTGTTATGATCGTCTTACATATTACAAACAGGCGAACCATTCGTCTCTGAGGCGAAACGAACGTAGAGAGTGAGGCCCTAAATCATTGTTTGGGGTTCTTTAAACTATTTTGGAAACAAAATTTGTCTAGACTTGAGAAGACGGATTCGATGACTACAAATGGTTGACCAAACGAGTTGGAAGAAACTTCGATACGAAATTGGTTGACAAATTGTTTATGTAATTGCAGCCATGTCTAAAAACATATTGGCATACATATGTAGGAATACACCCTGAAGTGGGACATCCATTTTAGTCACTTAATGGCGCTGGTTTTGACGGCACTAGTCTTGACTTCAGTCTGCTAACTGGCACCAATTAAAAAAAATACGAAATCTCAAATCGGCCATAAAACTAGTTTAGATATTTTAACTCATTTCAAACTTTTTCACAAATTTTTGGATTCTGCGACCTATCCCATGTGGTCTGAGTATTTATCCACCATGACTGCTTTGTCAGCTCTCGCTTGGGTTCCATCTGTTGCCGAAGAGGAACGTGAACTTCCTAAGAAGACAAGAGTCACACAGGCTCAACTTCGATCTGGATACTGTAACAAATTAAACTCTCACCTGAGATACCGAATGTTTGCCCGGCTTGCGGTGTTTGCCCCCCATGACTCAATCATTTGTTTACCTGCTCGAAAGATCAGACTCTTCCAGCATCAATTTGTCTCTGGTCCAGCCCCATTGAAGCTGCTAGGTTCCTGGAAAGTGACCGGAGGGATTTCAATTATTTGTGATTTGCTATTAACACCAAAATTATACTATGTTTCTTTTTTGCCTGTTTTGAATTAGTTTGAAACTGGTATGCTTCTGAAATCTTGTTGCTTGACTGCATGGTGAATGTAACAGTTTTATGTATTTAAGGAATGGTGCTTACAGAGCTTCCTGTGTCATAACTACTTGTACGCAAACATCAAATAAAAACGACAACAAACTCATGCACGTAATGATCTTTTTCATTATGCAGTCATCATCGTCATTTCCAAACAAACAAAGCTGTAACAAGCTGCACAAACTACAACAAAAACAATGCTACTTGAATGAGAAACAAAAGCCAACAACAACAGCGTCATAATCCAGATCAGTCTGTTCACATATTTTCCTTTCAGTCTGTTTTGCTCTTGCATGCTAAGTATTTTTGTTGTTGTAATGTTAATATGCATAGATAAGTTGATTCTCTACCAATACGCAATACGAGGAAACGAGGAAGAAGAAGAATAGCAACAACAACACAAATAATAAGCAAAGGCACAAGAACAAGAAATGCTTTTGGCTATTTTAGCTACTCTTGCAGCCACTGCACGCGCAAGGACGCACAACGACGCTTATGGCCAGGATAACCATCGTAAGATAACAAGAACAAACGAACAGCAGACAAGGACGATACTGCTGCTTTTGTAACTAAAGTGATAGAGAAACTCTTTAAGTTGGAAAATAATAAAGTTCTTGTTAAACTACCGGTTGGTAGAACAAGCACAGATACAGAGAGAAGCTGCAATGTAAATCAAGCGGAAATGTTACGACTTCCTCGACGGAAATGTTGTCAACGGAAGAGGTAAGCTGTGGAGAAGCAGAGGTAACAGGCACAGCCACAGCTGCGACGGCAATGCTGGTAACGCTAATTGTTCATGCTGAGCCTGCATTTTGCATTTACCTTAGCATTTAGCCCAAAATGCAGGATTTATTTTTGCCTTTACCATACAAATTTTGACACCTAAATGCAACTTTATTTTTACATTAGCATTATAAATGCTGAAATCTACCCTGCAATCTTCGAAGAAAATCGCGATCCGACTTCAAAAGAGTGGCAGTATTGGCATTTTTTTCTTCGCATTCTGTCATACGTAAACATTCATCAAATTTATATTGATTGTGATATTGTGATATTGTTAAAATAAAACCATCTACAAGTGAATATGATGTTTGCGAATGGAATTAATCAAAAGGTTTAATAAAAATGTGTATAATTTTGCACACGTGCTACCTCAAAAAATATTTGTAAACAAAAAACATATCACTCGAACTTGCTAAATGTGCATTTACTAAATGCGCCACCATGAACGCTTTTTCGAAACCAATGTCCGAAAATGCAAAATGCTGCATTTTAAATTCAGCATGAACAGCACATAACATTAGGCTTCAACGGAAAACTGTAAATTGCCGAGCTATCTTCCCATCGTGGCCTACACATACATATACAGGCAACCAAACATACCCCGTAGTGGACCTACTAGTGAACTAACTAGTTTACAACAAGCATGTTTTAAGTCATTACATTGGACAGTCCCATAAGGACCAAACCTGTGCAACAAAAATTACTATTTGTGGAGAATTCTGAAGTGACCAAGAGTTGGAACATGCCAGTAGAAGACGTGTTATAAAGAGCTCGAACCTATTACCCCTGCCATGTAGGCCGAGAGCTTACCCACCATGCCCGTAGAAATTTCAATTATTTTCCTATGCTTTTTTTTGTACTAGTTTGAAACCGGTATGTTTTTGCCCAAAATCTGACAGTGACATTTTGGAGACATTCGACTTCGTGATCATACTAATTTTGAACTGGTTTGTAGTTAGTTCGTTTAACCTTGGACGGTCATCCTTTTTTTTTTACATTAACGTCCTTCGTCAATATGACGACGACTTATTTCAAATCCATTTTCAGTACGGTGTGAGTCGAAATAATGAACGCGTTTTATTTTTTTTAAATTATTAATTTCATTATTAATAAATACAAATTCAAAGAGAGTAAACAACCGACTATCGCAGTACGAAAGCGGAGTTCAACACGAACAATAAAAAACTTATTTACAGTGGAAATAAAATAGTTCGTAGTCATTTTGACGAAGGATGACCGTCTAGGGTTAACTACATGTTCATGTGCACATATTCACGTACAAGGAATTCAAATGTGGCATTAAAGATGATTAGCCCAGCCTGGGATGCGGTGAAACTTATTATTATACAATCTTAGCGCAATGAACCCACTAACCACCAAAATGAAATGGTAGGCCACCTACAATGTGCATATACAAATTGAAATACATATTTATAAACTTTAATACAAATACATATTTACATACAAATGAACGTTCTGAGAATTGATTTATCCGATTGACCCAGTTTTTAAAGTTAATGAACAATGTATCAAATTGTAAAGCAGGACGCTTCAACTTACACTGATTAGGACGTTTCAATTAAGGACAAAATGAATGTGGCGAAAAACCTAAAAATACATACAGGGTGGCTGATGAATTTTGCTACATTAAGAAACTCAAATAATTTTTTTTTCAGTGTATGGAATTCATTTTTCTTTTATTCATGTTAAAGCTCATTAAATTTTATTAAATCTAGCTTAATTAGTTTTAAAAATAATGGAATTTAAATGCCCCCGCTGCTCGTCGATGCATGTGCGGCATCTTACCAAAAAGTTGTTCATTACTGCTTGGAGAGTTGAGACAGGAATAGCCGCAATTGTTTCTCGAATGGATTGCCTTAGTTCATTCAAATTTGTTGGTTTTGCTTTGAAGACTTCCTGTTTGCAATAACCCCACAAGAAAAAGTCAGGTGCAGTAAGGTCAGGCGACCTGGGTGGCCAACGGAATGTGGAGTTTCTGGATATCAGCTTATTGGGAAATTTTCGTCGCAATTCTGTCATAACAGGTTGGGCTATATGAGGAGCTGCACCATCTTGCTGAAACCACACAGAGTTGAAAGAAATTCTCATTCGGCGTAATTCTGGATAGAAAAACATTCTCAACATGCTCAAGTAACGGCCTCCAGTAACCGTAACGGTGTGACCGTTTTCTTCGAAGAAGTAGGGCCCGACAATGCAGCGTGATGAAACTGCACACCACACTGTGACACGAAGTGGATGCAATTCCGTCTCATGGAGTATCTGTGGGTTGGAAGCACTCCATATTCGACAATTTTGTTTGTTTATGTTGCCGTTTAAATCGAAATGGGCCTCGTCAGACATGAAAAGACAGTTCAACATGTTTCCATCCTCTTCCACCATTTGAAGCATCTTCTGGCAAAATTCCAAGCGAATCGGCAAGTCTGCAGCGTTCAGTTTGTTGGCCATTTGAATTTTATATGGGAATAAGTCCAAATCTTTGTGCATAATTGACTGTAATGACTGTCTGCTTACACCCATTTGAGCAGATAAGCTTCTTGTCGAAACACGTGGATTGTTTTGTATGGCAGCAGCTACAGCAGCGATTGTTTCCTCCGTTCGAAATTGTTTACAAGTCTTATTATGGTCCATCTGCTCGGAGGATTGCCGCCAAACGTGCGCCTATACTCTCTTTGAACCGAAACTACGGACTCCAGTGCGTGATAGCGGCGGACAATCCAAATTCTTGTTTCAGTGTCCCAGTTATCCATTTTTGTTAAACTTAAAAGTCGATCTGCAAAATAAAAAAAAAAATTAACCAGATTCATTAAATAGAACAAAAGTTATTTAGTTTTTTTTTGGTAGCGGCTTTCATTAGCCACCCTGTTCTATGTGCTTAAAGAGCAGAGAAGCAGTTTTCTTTAATAATCCGGTTCCTTTTTTATTGTGAGGCTTGAGACATTAGAGCAGGTTTGCTCAAAATAAAACTGCGCTTCTGTTGGAAAAATTAATATAGTGGTAATTGTAGTGGCTTAGTCCCTCCCCTGCAAAAAATTCGATTAGTCTAAGCTGCGTTCTGGATGATTAGCAAAGGGGGATGCGACTAATGCCGGTTTTGATCACTTTGTATGGGCTAGACTGTTCACATTTGTTTGAGCATGTGCTATGGAGAGATCAATTGTACCCATTTACACCCGAACGGGTACGAAAATACTAATCCACTTTCTACCCAAACGAGTACTTTTAACTCCTATGAGTATGCTACACAAATAAAAATAAATGAATTAACGAAAGGTGTTAATCGCAGACAACTCTCTTTAGAGATTAATAGCACAATTTTTTGCAGGGTCATCATATTTTATATAACTAACCGCATTGCAAGACGGCGTAGACGAGTCCAGATATATTTTGACTTATGTATATGAAAGTGCTAAGAAGGAAAGGAATTGTTGCTTAAGCAATGGCCTTCTGTAGTGAGCATGATAACTTGAGCAAAACTTTAAAATATCTCACTGATTTTTGGTACGCAGGGTCCATGGAAACTATCTCCCATCGCTGTCTAAAATGTTCGAAATCGGAAGAAAGATACTCCCTCTTTTTATATATGGAATGTTTTAGAAAATACAAAAAGTGATTGCGCAGTACATAACAAACTTTATAAGAACCAAATTTGGTGTGTACCATGATATTGTGGCGATTATTCTCAAGCATGTACCATCCCTAACTCAATAACACTCCCACCACTAGTTAAACCAGAACAGAGATAACGATGGCTACGCTTATGCATGCAAGCGTGTAACTAGGAAGAGGAAGATACGATGCAAAGAGGAGATGCCAATAAATAACACCGACCCTTCCAGAACACGAAAAGCGAACAACCAAGAAAGTTCTCGGTGCGTAGGCAAGCACCCTGTTGGACTATATAAGGCGGTGACCAAGCAAGGCGGGGGGGGATCAGTTTATTTTCAAGCGTTCAATAGTGAACTAGTGTAACTCTTAAAATTGTTTTGCGTTTATTACTAGTAAATAAAACTAGCTATTACTTACATTATCTGTGCGTGTGTTTATTCGACTTTATAGTGATCGAACCCAGGATTGATAATCAAGGAATCATCGAATTCGTCACAATTGGTGTCAGAAGTGATATTGTTAAATAAATACCGAAAGTTTTCAAGGATAACAAAGGCATGGCAAAGTTGAACGAGCTGAAGATCCAGCAACTCAAAAATGAGCTGCAACAGCGAGGCTTGAATACCACAGGCAATAAATCAGAGCTACAGTCACGATTGCGAGAGGCTATGGAAGCTGAAGGAATTAACGTTGACGATCATGTGTTTCAGCTTGTGGAAGAAGCATCGACAAAAATGGAAGAGAAGGAGTCTACAATTCCAGCCGCAAGTGTGGACACTAATGCGTTGTTGACTGTATTGACTCAGATGTCATCTAGCATTTCGACACAGCTGCAAGAACAAAAGACACACATGGCATCTCAGTTGGAAGAACAAGAGGCGCGTATTACATCGCGAATGGCATATCAGCTGGAAGAACAGAAAACACACATTGCATGTCGAATGGAGGCCCAAGAGACTCGTATTATAGAAATGTCGTCTCAAATTTCGGCCAATATTTCATCACAGCCCTCCGCTCAACTGGAAGAACAAAAGGCGTATATGTCATCGCAGTTGGAAGCACAAGATGCAAAAACTGCACAATTTCAAGATAAAATAGAGACCGAGGTAGATGCGTTAAGGGGCCGTATCCAGGAGTTGCAACTGAACCGTCCATCTGCTTCAGCGAATACTCCCAAGGTAAAATCCCCGTCACTTGATGGTTCTGTTCCTTTCCAGGTATTTAAGCTACAGTTTGAGAAGACGGCAGCGGTGAATAATTGGGGCACTGAAGACAAAGTTGCTGCACAGTTCGTGGCATTGAAGGGTCCTGCAGCCGAAATCTTACAGACGATTCCAGACGGTGAACGCAATAATTATGAAGCATTGATGGGTGCAGTTGAGAGACGCTATGGTAGCGAACATCGAAAACAGATATACCAAATAGAGCTACAGAATCGCTGTCAGAAGGCTAATGAGACATTGCAGGAATTTGCATCGGATATCGAGAGGTTGGCCCATCTAGCAAATGCGGACGCACCTGTAGAATATACGGAGAGGGTGAAAATCCAGTGTTTCATAAATGGAATACGCGATGTGGAGACGAAGCGGGCCACATATGCAAACCCCAAAAGGACATTCGCTGAAACGGTATCGCATGCTCTGACGCAGGAAACAGCCTCACTTTTGAGTAAACCTGCATACAAGGCTCATCGTGTAGAAGTGGAAACTGCGGCTTGGGTTGACAAAATTTTGGAAGCGTTGAACGGAGTACAGAAAAAAAGTAATGGTGCCATTAAATGCTTTAGGTGTGGAAAATCTGGTCATATAGCACGTTATTGCGGCACTGGGTCCAGTAATCCTGGCAATTTAAGTGGACGTAAACGCAAAACTGGAGAAGATGAGCAAGATGAATGTCCCATAATCTCTGTGTCACAACTCGAACGGAAAGCGAGTAATGTTACTGTTGAAGGCTACGTGGACGGGAAAGAGCGCTTGCTGACTGTCGATACTGGTGCATCACATTCCATCATTCGGACTGACTTGGCCAGGGGAAAGTGAGACCATTGCGGAAAGCTAAGTTGTGGACAGTAACTGGTGACAGCAAGCAAGTCCTGGGAGAAGTGAAATGCAAGGTTATGATTGGGAATGTGGCCACGTATCACAACTTCTTGGTAGCGAATATTGTCGACGAAATCATCATTGGCGTCGATTTCTTGGCTGAGAGAGACATTCACATCAACGTAAGGAACAGGGTTATGACTTACAACGGCCAAGAAGTTCCTCTGGTCTTTGGACACAATAAAGGCTATACTACCAAGGGAGTGATCTTAAAGATGAAGCAACAGGAGCCTCGTAAAGCAGAGGTAGCTCCTCGCCCAAAGGCTTTCGCGGACAAGTACCTCCTGAAGCAGATTCGGCAAGACCAGGAGTCAGATCCAGATTTGGCACGTGTGTTGAAAGGAATAAAGAAAAACAAACAGCCAGGAAGAGAAGAGATGGTAGCAGAGAGTCGTATTGCAAAAGCATACTGGGCACAATGGAGTAGTTTGAAGCTAATATCTAGTTGTTTGCATCGGAAATGGGAAAGTGAAGATGGCAAGACTCATCGAGCACTTATTGTTGTTCCCAAGGCAAGAATTCCAGATGTTATCAAAGTGTCGCATAGTTGCGCAGATGGAAGGCACATGGGAATAAAGAAAACGCTGCAAGAGGTAAAGCGGCGGTTCTATTGGATCGGTTGCAAACAAACTGTGAGGAAATGGATTACTAAGTGTGCAGAGTGTGCTGAGGATACAAGACGAACATCTGGTGATCATGTTACGAGGAGGAAACGCAACTTAGTGGATAATGTGAAACAGTGCAATGGGCATGAGAGAACGGAACGGAATCCTGAAGAACCGAGTTGCAGGAATGTTTGCCGGGTACCATTGGGAACGAAAGTGAAGGCACAAATCTATTCGAGATTAAGAACGGACAAAATGGGTGGAATATGTGACACTGCAATGCATTGTGGGAATCTCTGCAGGAGAGGATTGATGTCGGAGTTTCAATCCCTGGAGGAAATGAGGTTTAGTAAAGCAGTGCCAACCATTGAGCGTCTAGCAGCGTTTGGTTTGGGAAATGTGTCTGATCGGGACGACCAGACTTAGGTGGAGGGCAGTGTGGCGATTATTCTCAAGCATGTACCATCCCTAACTCAATAACACTCCCACCACTAGTTAAACCAGAACAGAGATAACGATGGCTACGCTTATGCATGCAAGCGTGTAACTAGGAAGAGGAAGAGAGATGGCGCGAGTGTTTGCGAATACGATGCAAAGAGGAGATGCCAATAAATAACACCGACCCTTCCAGAACACGAAAAGCGAACAACCAAGAAAGTTCTCGGTGCGTAGACAAGCACCCTGTTGGACTATATAAGGCGGTGACCAAGCAAGGCGGCGGGATCAGTTTATTTTCAAGCGTTCAATAGTGAACTACTGTAACTCTTAAAATTGTTTTGCGTTTATTACTAGTAAATAAAACTAGCTATTATTTACATTATCTGTGCGTGTGTTTATTCGACTTTATAGTGATCGAATCCAGGATTGATAATCAAGGAATCATCGAATTCGTCACAATATGATAAATTAATTGTTTCTTTTTTTTTTTTTTAAATATTTGAAAATGGAGTAGCTTCTCATGATTAATTGCATGGGGTATTACATATATAATAATTGATTAAATCGCTATAACAAGTAGCATAACAAAGCGCTAACAAAAAACTACACTACCAGACACGGCTACAAGGGTGACCACCATTACAAAATAAATATCTGAAAATAGCTAATATAAATCGCAACTTCCGTGGAGTAACAGGCCAACCTAATAAAAACGCAAGCCGGCAATTTTCTGTCAAAAATGTCTCATGGACATACAAATTGTATGAGAGCAACCTGAACTAACCGCACAGCGTAAATACCTAACTCAATTTCCAATTTTTGTTATGCCTGACATCGATTTGACATTTACGCTCATCTGGCACGTCGTTTGTGTAAGTTAAGCCATAATTCTTTAATGCATTAATTAACATCATGGCGCCTAACAGCATCGCCAGCACTTACAGTGTAAGAGTACGTTGATTGCTGGGAGAGCGATATGTCTGTCTGACAACGTAGAGCTAGCAAGCAGTAATGCGCCAAGCAGATACAATACGGCGAAACGTCGAAAAAACTGACAGCTAAGTAGAATGTGTGTGTTTGTGTGCGTAACAACAGATTCGGCGGATACGGCAAAGTAGATTTTGCTCTCAATTTTGACGTATGACGGATACGTCGACGGTGAAGTACTGTATCTGCTTGGCGCAGAACTTCATATTCAAGGTAATAATGAAGTTTAACATTTGCGGTTAACAATAGAAGTCGACAAACCCTGTAAAAAACGTTGGAGCATCAGAGTACTCCAACACTTATCCTCATTCATATAAAAAAGGTGGTCCAATTTACATAGCGATGTCCGGTGATTGGATCACCTAATCCTATTCGGAGTACCATTTACTTTGCTTCTGAATAGTCTATAGAGCACCTACGTTGGAGTACTTTGAAAATGCTGCCAAAAGATTACTCTATAGAGTACTCTAGACGAAAGCGAGAAGGGAGTATGTGTTCTTTTGAGGACCACCTACTCCCGCTCTCGCTTTGCTGTTGAATACTCTATAGAGTAATCCCATGGGAGTATTTTGAGAGTACTCTCACGTAGGTGGTCTATAGAGTATTCCAAAGCAAAGAAACGGAGTACTCCGAGAAGGATTAGGTGATCCAATCACCGGACATTGCCATGTAAATTGGACCACCTTTTTTATATGAATGAGGATATGTGTTGGAGTACTCTGATACTCCTTTAGGAGTATTCTATAGAGTATGAAACGGAGTATTTCCGTTTTTTGCAGGGAAGCGGTGCATAAATCCATTGATTTCTGAGAGAGTGGTTTGTCTTGTACATATGTAGAGTAGAGTCAGAGAACTTAATTCTAAGTTCTCTGGTAGAGTAAGCAAATGGTAACCTGATTCTTATTGGAATTGAATAAAGAATTAAAGTTGCGGATAACAGCGGAGATTGAGCAAGCGGTATCATTATTCTTGTTGGATCGTTTATCGATTAGAATAGTGTTGCAATTGGATTACGAAGGTCGTACAATGAGAGGTAGCGAGAATAAAGTAAATCAATACTAATAAAAAGTTTAAGACTTTTATTTAACTTGTATATGGTAGCTACTCAAGCACGCAAATTTATTTCGGCTAGAGCCAAAAAAGTCGTTTATTTTCGTGCGGTGAAAACCCTGTGCGGTTATATTAGATTGGGCTGTAAATGGGGCCTGTTAGATATTTCAAAAGAAATATAATTATCAATTCGAACTCTACAAACTCATAAAACGCTTCATTCACATATCTGGTAATATAAACAAAAGTGTTCTCGGAGGTAGTATCCGCTGCTCGGTATTGAACATTTTGGCATGCTTGACAGCTCCTTTTCCTACTGATCGTGAACTGTCCTGTATGTAAAATTGTATGTAATCCAAAGCAAGTGGTTCGCGATATACGAAACACGGCATTCAAAGAGTCAGCTCTTTAGACTGAGTGGCCAGAGTAGATTCGTGATTTCAAAGAGAGTGCGCCGTCAAGTATTCCCTGCAAAAAACGGAAATACTCCGTTTCATACTCCATAGAATACTCCTAAAGGAGTATCAGAGTACTCCAACACATATCCTCATTCATATAAAAAAGGTGCTCCAATTTACATGGCAATGTCCGGTGATTGGATCACCTACCTAATCCATCTCGGAGTACTCCGTTTCTTTGCTTTTGAATACTCTATAGACCACCTACGTCAGAGTACTCTCAAAATACTCCCATGGGATTACTCTATAGAGTCAACAGCAAAGCGAGAGCGGGAGTAGGTGGTCCTCAAAAGAACACATACTCCCTTCTCGCTTTCGTCTAGAATACTCTATAGAGTAATCTTTTGGCAGCATTTTCAAAGTACTCCAACGTAGGTGCTCTATAGACTATTCAGAAGCAAAGTAAATGGTACTCCGAATAGGATTAGGTGATCCAATCACCGGACATTGCCATGTAAATTGGACCACCTTTTTTATACGAATGAGGATAAGTGTTGGAGTACTCTGATGCTCCAACGTTTTTTACAGGGTTGTAGCTCACTCCATTCATTAGTGTCTCGCAGCGATATCCATGAAAGCGAGGTTCTTCACCATAACCAGAGATTTGCACCACCACAAATAAAGGTCAGCACAACTTGTAGCTGTATGAGTAAGCTCACTATACCACAGTGGGAAAAATCGTAATTTTGATAGTTTTTATCTTAGTTATTGCTCGAAAAGTAATCAACTATCCGTTTTTGTTTATTGGAATACAACCATTATTCGATTCGATTCGTTTGCACTATTTTATACGAGTATATCTATAATACATATAAATGCGCAAGTTAAGGAAAATTGTCTCACTTTATGGCCAAACTATACATCTAAGGTATTAAGAATCATATATGTATGGATAGGTATGGCCAAACTGCCCTGCCGCCAATCAAAAAAACTTGAAAAAAAAATTAGTTATAATATAGAAAAATTAGTTTAAAAATTACACCAACACATTTGTCTAACATGTATCCACAATATTGAGCCGTAGTTGTGTAAAGTACACATGTTATGGATGTTGTTGTATGACTTGTGTGATCGGCTCTCACCGTGAGTGTGAAGAGCTGGTAGTGGACCAATGAAAAACAAGTATTCACATTAAAGAGCCGTAGTTGTGTGAGTAAACGTTTCATGAATTTTTGCTTTAGTTATTGTTATTGCATTGAAGACTGGCTACAATGCCCAGTGTCAGCGGCTCTCCTAAGCAGCACGAAAACTTGCTGTTGGAAACCCTAAGCAATCAATGTAACTCCTGCGGGTTAGGAGTTTAGAATATGCCCAAGGTAAGGATACCGGTTGTACCAACAATAATGTTAGCCTAGAAATCCGACGAAGAATTACTCTTCCAAACAAATGCTACTTCGGGCTGAGTAGGCAATTGAAAAGTAAAGTCCTCTCTCGACGAACGAAAATAACACACTATAAGTCACTAATCTCACCCGTCCTGCTATATGGTGCAGCGGCGGCTCTGGGAGTATTCGAGAGAAAGGTTCTTCGAAAGATTTGTGGACCTCTACGTGTTGGCGACGGCGAGTACCGAAGAAGATTTAATGATGAGCTGTATGAACTTTACGCAGACGCCGACATAGTTCAGCGAATTAAAACACAGCGGCTTCGCTGGCTAGGCCACGTAGTTCGAATGAGCGAAGATGCTCCAGCCCAGAAGGTATTCTTATCGACTGGCGAGCTATGTTGGACGGCCAAAATCGCCCAGGCGGTTAGATGACCATTTAAAGAAGAAGAATGACGTGCAACTCGATGGTTGATCTACGGATACGATAGCCCTCATTACCCACTTTCCCCTTCATTAAGGAAAGAAGGGTGACATGACCTAGAAGGTTGCACTGATCATACCAAATCGCTACCGCGACAGTCCGGCAGTACTACAAGGGAGTACCGGGTTCATATCCGGCAAAGGGCTGTCACTTTCGACAACACTCCCCAAAACCTTCTGGGAGGAACAAACAAAGGAAAGGAAAGGAAAACAAACGAAAGGAAAGGAAAAGAAACGAAAGGAAAGGAAAAGAAACGAAAGGAAAGGAAAGGAAAGAGCAGCAAAAAAAGGAAAGGAAAAAAATGAAAGGAGAGGAAAGGAAAGGAAAAGAAAGGAAACAATAGAAAAAAGAATAAAATTAATTAAAAAGAGAGACTGTTGAGAGAAAAAGAAATCAAAGGAAACGAAAATGTATTATAGGAAAGGATCAGCATAGAAAGAAAGGGGAAAAAGCAAATGAAAGGAATAGCAAATAAATTAAAATAAAATAAAGTTTGTGGTTGAATTTCAACCACCGGGTGATCTCTAGTATTAATTAACGTCGAGTAGTTCTTCAGTAGGTGATTGCGGAGAGCAAATATGTATCTTCCAACTTGTGCCTTACTCGGTCCCATATCGAATCAGACACGCCACGATGTCGAGCAGCTGCACACGCCAAACAGAGATCTGCTAATTCTGCAATATGTTTCCGCACCAGCTCTTTAAGAGTAATCTTCGAATTAACGATGTAACAGAGCAGTAGGTGGCAGCGAGACTGGAAGAGCAATGAGAGGTACTTTTTTGGAAAAAATAAATATGAGTACGAACCACGTGAATGTGACAAACCTGACAAGGTGGCGGATTACAGATGGTATCGGGACCGGAACGAAAAGATCTTTATATGAATGAATAAACGTTGGAATCTAATCTCTGTCTGACCCATAAGAACGGAGAAGCTGTAAACTGCGCCAGCTATTGCAGAATTAACCTTTTGAAAATCGCATGTAAGGTTCTATCAAGCGTTTTATGCGGAAGACGGAAGCCTGACGTGAATCATGTGATTGGATCTTGTCACTGTGGCTTCAGACCTGATAAATCTACCCTGGACCAGATCTTCACAGTACGTCAAATCTTTATAAAAACTTTTGAGAAACGGATTGACAAAGATAACCTCTTTGTTGATATTAAAGTTGCTTTCAATAGCATGAAAGGGAGCGACAATACAAATTGAAATTCAGCAATACGGTCAGCTCTGTCAGAATTTTTAAATATTCTTTAACCCGAAACACCCTGGGGTTGCCATATGGCAACGAGAAAGGAAGATGTTTTCGAGTGACCATAAGATTAAAAATAATGCATATGTTGTTACATAGATAGATATCGCTACCTGTTGGAGATAGATTATTCCAAGGCCGCCACGCCCCGCACATAGAATCCAATGATACGGTTTGTTAGTTTACACATAAGGCTATTTTTTAGTAAATAAGGGTTAACTTGATGCTTTTGAAAATAATACAATGTAGAACTTAAACAGGGTGGAACAATATTTTGTAAGCAACCGCGCTGTTACGTCTCCAAACTAGAAAGAGGAGCGGAAAATTGGTTTTCTGGAACGAGGGTAAAACGAAGTACATCACTGTTGACAGCAACAATTTCCAAATATTAAAGGACTTCATTTAATAATATCGGCCTAGAAATCCAAGGAGGAATTACACTTTCGAACAAACGCTACCAGTCCTCTCCTTTTCCCCTATTCAATTTCCTCTAACACCTCCTCTACATCGCCCATTTACTCTTCTTCTTTAAAATGAAGGTTTTGGGTGCCTGGTATGGTTTTGGAACCGTGGGCTGTAGCATGAAAATGCCATTCCGCAGATCGACCAAAGTCTTTTTGATGGTGATATATAATTGTGAAGTGTTTCACATTTTTAAAATGTTCCGGTGCTGAGAATTCATTAAACGATTTCAAAAATACATATACGGCTACCGAATCACGTTTTTTGCAATCGGAAATAAAAATAAGTGTTTGATGTTTTACTTTAATATTATAATTTCATGAATTATAGTTTTATTTTACAAACTATTGTTATTTTTGTATGTAAAAGCTCAGTTGCCGATATCAGGAAAGTGTAATATAAATAAAAGTTTTAAACTGAAGTATTGAAAGCGATTTTGAAAAGCATAATTTCTCGTTTTTTTCGAGGCTTGGTTAAAAAAAATCAAAGCGTATTTTTACTTAAAACTTACAATGTTTAAAGATTTTGGGATGTTTAATTTGAATATGGTAAAAAAAAAATATCAACTCATTCAAAATATTTCACAAAAAACACAAACAAAGTGAATGCCATTGGTCTCAGGTACAATTTATATGGGCTGAGAGCTGAAATGTCTCTAAACAATTAGCTGTGGGACAGAAACTACTCAACGAACCACTCTGAAATTTTTAGGAGATATTCTTCAAACTGTAGAGCTCATTTGGTTATAGTATCAAGGAATTTAAAGAATCCCATTTTAAGTTATTTACATTTGTTTATAATTTTTTTTTTTAAGTTTATTATTCTAAAAAATACAAAAAAAAATTTTTTTACCTGAAGAGAATAAACGATTATTAACCTAACCTGTGAATTTCGTTTTTTTCTATGAATTCGTTGAGAAACTATAATGCTTTAAAATATCTCTAAATTTTCGTATTTTTTCTTATATCAGAAGTTTGATGTGTCGATTTATTTTGCATCCAGTTTATAAAAAAAAATGTATCAGGCCAATATAAATTTTAGTTGTAAAAATGCTATTGAACAACCCATATGTGAGATACCAGCTTTTGTTTTTCAATTTCGGCTCTGTAAGTACCATCAAAAATATAAAGAAAAATGCAAAATGTATATTGGAACGATTTTTCGTCATCCCTGATGATGATGGCACAACGCCGAAACCGGTTTGTCTCAAAACCAAATTTGACAAGGGATGACGAAAAATCGTTCCAATATACATCAATCATTCACCCTGTCAGAAAAACAACAAAACAAAATAAAACAAAAATGCAAAATCTAATATTTTGATGTAATTATATATACATTTTGATTAATTTTAAAATTTGTTTCCGAATGGGAACATTAGACACATAAGAACTAAATCATGTTGCGAAAATCTACCAAGCAATGAACTTGCATGACGCGACTACATTCGATACACATCTTTCTTAAAATTTTTTTTTTCACACATCACATCGCTTTTGTTTTCCATTTGGAATAGCGGCTAAAATATGTTTTGTAATTGCCCTGGTCTTCTTGAGTGTGCGGACTGGGCGACCAAGTACTTTCGTGTCTGAGAGTCTAGAATGTTTATGCAAGTAGCTTCGTGTAACCACACGAATAAAGTCCAAATATGGGATCTTTTCGTGACTCAAATTACATACAACGAACGCATTGTACATACAAATGTCGACACAGTTTGTGAAAAGCCTGAAGTACCATTATTTTTCTTTTACTTCAACTGGATACTTGTTGATATGCCAGTTCAACTTATCTACAGTTTACTACTTAATACGGTTAAATTTTTTCAAGAATATCCATTTAGGCCATCAGGTTCTTAAAAAAGCTCGCAAAACATGCGCTACATTGCAGCATTGTCAACAATCGTAAAAAGCAGCGAATAAATAATAATTTCGCAAATATTTGTACTTTATGATTGATAGGCGAATATCATTTCACCATGAACGGATATGTATGGACATATCTATACCCCCTAGGAATTTTTATTAGGTGTTGCGAATGTTATTCATGCAATATGATTTTGTTAGTTTGGAAACTTCAAAAATTCTCTGTGCATAGTAATAAGAGGTATGGTAACAATTTAATTTTGGTAGCTCATTTTTATTTGTAAGGAGTAAAAAAAACTCTTTTATGGAGAGGTTAATCTGTTTTTCTGCAACCAAGACTAACTCGCCAAAAACGGGCATGGTACTAGTGCTATTTTGCTTGATTTAACTTAATCGCTCATGTAAAGTAGATGGCAACTCCTTTGAAATATATGCTTAGCTGTTTACAAATAATAATATACAATAAATTCTGTGGGGAAGGCAGGGACAAGTGAGAACCATTTCTGGTTAAGAACTAGAGATAAAGTGGTTAATAAGAACTAGTGCGAGAGGATCCATATTTTCACTTGTTCGAAACCAGCAGTTGAGTAATCATTAAAAGGCATTTGGATTCACATTTTGAATTTGTTCTTATAATGTTCTTTAAAGAGAAATTCATTGTTTGAATATAAATTTTTGTATTTTATGTTTTGTAATAAGCAGAGTATTTGTTTGTAATTCAAAGCCAACGTGAGCATTTTTTATATTTAGGAATTGGCCTTGTTCAGAACGATTGGAATCGGATAGAAGTCGTACTAGTATAAATGTGTGGGAGCTTTGGTCTGGCCTGGAAACAACGAAATAGCACCCATAAACTAACCGCCATGGTGCGGCGGTAGTGCTTCTGGCCTACCACACCGAAGGTCCAAGGTTCGAGTCCTGGATCCGGTAAAATCAAAACAGGTTTGAAAGTTTTTTCTAAACGGGGTCACTCCTTGCCAGTGGTTTTTGTAGAAAAATTTAGAACCAAACTCCACAAATCATGAGAGAAGCTGGGCCTTAACTTCCGAGAAGGTCTATCGCTCCAAATATTTTTTGTTATACCTAGTAGTGCCACGCACACAAGGTATATTAACTTGAGTGTTTCTGGAAGGATTTGCCGTCATCCCTTGTCAATTTTGTTTTGGAGAAAAACTGGTTTCGGCGTTGTGCCATCATCAGTGTCCTTCTTCGAGAACGAAGAAACCGATTTGTCTCCAAACCAAGATTGACAAGGGATGACGGAAAATCGTTCCAGAAAAACTCATATTCTTACCCTGTCGGAAACAGCAACAATAAAAAGGAAGGTATATTAACTTCATTATCCTAAAGGTAGTATATAACGGCATAAACCGATCGAGATAGATATTGATTTATATATATCAAAATCTTCAGGAGGAAAACAGAAATTGATTAAGCCATGTCCGTCCGTCTGGTAACACGATAACTTGAGTAAGTTTGAGTTATCTCAATTAAATTTGGTATGCGGGTTCTTTGGCATTCATCTCCGAGCGCTATTTAAAATGGGCGAAATCTGATTATGGGTTTTAAAAGGGTTTGGTGGTCAACGAGGCCAAAACGAAGTGCCTTCTGTCATCATACAAAGAGTCAGCGCATTCGCACTTTGGCAACCACGCCACTGTTGGCAGAAATAGTTTCGAAATAGTAAAGGACTTCGTTTACCTGTGAACCAGCATTAACACCAACAATAATGTTAACATAGAAATCCGACGAAGAATTACTCTTGCAAACAAATGCTACTTCGGACTGAGTAGGCAATTGGAAAGTAGAGTCCTCTCTCGACGAACGAAAATAACACACTCTAAGTCGCTCATCGGACCCGTCCTGCTATATGGTGCAGAAGCGTGGATACTAACAACATCTGATGAGGCGCCTCTAGGAGTATTCGAGAGAAAGGTGCTTCGAAAGATTTGTGAACCTCTACGCGTTGGCGACGGCGAGTACCGAAGAAGATTTAATGATGAGCTGTAGGAGCTTTACGCAGACGCCGATATAGTTCAGCGAATTAAAACAGAGCGGCTTCGCTGGCTAGGCGACGTTGTGCGAGGAAGCGAAGATGCACCAGCCCAGAAGGTATTCTTATCGGCACCACTCCGATGGAAGGACCAAGTAGAGACCGATTTGCGATCCCGCGGTGTTACCAAGTAGCGCAAGTTAGCGCAACGAAGAAACGACTGAAACGACAAAATCGCCCAGCCGGTTAGATGACCATTGTAGGGGAAAGAAATCTGATGATAGCCACGCCCACTTTATATGTATAGAATATTTTCGAAAATACAAAAAAAGTGATTATTCAGTACATAATTCACTTATAAGGATACAATTTCGTGTGTACATTAATGTTAAGGCAGAAAATCAATTTTTTGAAGAAACTTTAGAAAACGGGTATGGTACCGCCCTCTTTTGATTAGTCAAATTTAGAAATAACATTGACCATAAATCAAAACCGTCCAAGATATCGAAACGAAATTCAGCACACATATTCATATTGACACAAGGAATGTTCCGAAAGAAAATAAGCGAAATCGGTTAAGGTCCATGCCCATAGATATATTTAATAGACAATAACTTTGCGTAAAATAGCTTTATATCATTTGTATATCATTTTCAAAGTGTCCGTGAACGAAGAAATTCGAAAAATGTAAATTTCCCCTTTTATACTGGATTATTCCACAAAACTTTTTATGCCATAGTTTCGGCAAAAAATAATTTATCGATATTCGGCAAAAATGTTGGACATATAAAGACGAATGTTTGTAATAAAGAAGGGCGAAATCGATCACCGGCTACGCCAAGTTTTTTAACATAGTTCTAAAAAATTTGTTTGTTAAATGCAAAACGCGATATTTCTATAACCATGCAAGCTATATCAATAAGATCTTGCACACATAATAAGCTTTTTAAGCAAAACTCGACTGCCGAAAAAATGTTGCGTATTTTGGGGAAGTAGGCGTGGCGCAGCCCACTTTTCAGCATAAAAATTCTGCTACTTTCAAAGGCGATTGCTTGTAGTTTCAACTAGATATTTCAATGCAAATTCGCCAACTGCTTCTCAATAGTATGTAGTATACTCCTGCCAAAAATTAAGCAAATCGGATAACACACAAGCAAAATATGCAGGCAAGTGATTTATATCCCACTGCAATATGGATGGCATATATCTTTTTTGATTTTCCTACCTTTCATGAAATGCTTGGAAGTACGAGAAGAAGAAGAGATGGGCCCATGAATAAGCATACTGAAATAATCAGGACGATGAGTTTAGTCGATTTAACTATGTCCGTCTCTCCGTCCGTCTGTCTGGCTATTTTAATGCAAATTTCTCAAACATAAAATGTGCAGGTATTGGTATTTTGGAAATAATGTGCTTAGCATTGGTTGGTAGGGAGGCTACCGTTGTTGAAAACAAGCAACTGAAAAGTATTAATAAAGAACTGTATAAATTGGTATGCCATAAGAGATCACTACTAGGTATATAATGTTCGGTTCCACCCGAACTTAGACTTCCTTACTTGTTTTGAATTAACTAGATTCTGTAGAATTTAGAAATGGCTCAGAACTAGAGCAATAATAGGAATAAACTAACTATGAAATGTTTGCCCTCAAAATTCTATCTAGTGTCCGTACACCATTCACACGTTTCCATGCATAAATTAACCGGAAAATCCCATTTTCACAATAAATTTAGTTTCCAATTTCGCTGCGATAAGGCGAAGAGACCCTTACATTTGTAAAAGAGTGCAAATTTTCATATACATAATAATTTTGAAGAAACAAAAACATAAACAAAAAAAAAGTTGTCAATGTTATTTACTGAAATTTTCAAAATTTTTGTGCGTGGGTATTCCACAGATATCGTAGTTACGCCATAACAACTTCGCGGCATATTGTTTCTTAGAGAATAAATTGTCACGCCCTCTTTGGCTTGAGTTATAATTAAATTTCCACACATGAAACAACATTATTTATAAAAATTTTCTGTGCGTTAGTTCTCACTGCACCGATATTGGTGAGATTGTTTCTGTGTACTCAAATTGGCTAGGGGATGGTTCTCACACAAATGTGATTTTATGTACTGCATATCTCCAGAAGTAGTCATGGTAGAATATTGAAAATTATTAAAGAATTAAGTGATTAAAAAATTAAAATGAGACCAACCCCTAACACCTCAAGAAAAAAAGGAAGAAGGGAGAAGTGGGCGTGGCACCACCCATACAAATGAAAATTGTCATACTGCAGTTTGGCTGAGAGTCATATGAGGTCAACCTCTATCAAATCAATAAAAAACGTCGGTAAGGGGAAAAGGAGGCGTAACGCCTTTTGATATAATCTAAATTAATATTACTCTACAACTATTTCTACGAGCTTTGTAATATTTGCGATAGAGATATTTCATAAAAAGGGAAAGGGCGGTATAGGAAGCAAAATGGGTAAAAATGGTGATAGGGAAAGCCACTATTTTTAGATCCATTCAGGTAAATTTCTGGGCAGGAAAAAATCTCCCGGGCCCTCTCTTTATTATTATAAAATAAATGGCATTTAAGTTCTTAGCATACTGATTTATTTTGTTGTGTTGATCTTCCGACAGGGTAGTAAGCTGATTTTTGTTGGAACGATTTTCCGTCATCCCTTGTCAAGTTTGGTTTTGTGACAAACCGGTTTCGGCGTTCTGCCATTTTCAATGCCTAGTTTCGTTCTGGTCTGTGTCTATCCGCGGCGTTGTTTTTATAGTCCGTGGGTGCTGTGGCAGGTAATGTCAATCTATGTGGTCGTGGTAGGTAACGTTAATATGCGTGTGTGTGTGCGCGGTATTGATACGTCCGAATTGTTATCTGTCCCAAGGGTTGTTTTTGTAGGTATGTAGACATACCGCTTGTTAGCTAAGCGGTAGGTTGAAATAGGTAGAAATCGGTGATTTTTGCAGTTTGGTTCATATTTCGTTTATGCTTGTTCATTGTTACGTGTTTGGTTGCTGTACCTGCTGGCTTGTGCTGTTTTTTGTAAACTAGTTTTAAGGGTTCAAATATTTCGTCAGAGATAGTGTTGGTTTGTTCGTTTATGATCCTGCCGTCAAATGTTTTTAACTTGTATATCTCCATGTTCTCAAGTACATTAAGCCGACGGCCTTTTCCTTGTACGTGAAGTATTCGAGCCGTTGTTTTTATGTTAGCTGGGGTGCAGTTGTTCTCAAACATGTGGTTCGCGAAATTAGATTCTGGTATTATGGTGGGTTTTCGTGTTTTTTTGTTGTAGTCCCTGATATGCTCTCGGAATCTTGTGCTTATTTTTCTTCCTGTTTGTCCTATGTAGCTTATTGACATTCACAAGTAAGCCTATACACTCCGTGTCTGTTGAATGGGTCATCAGAATTAGTGTCGGTTCTTAGTTTTTGTCCGACGTTGTTAGATGTTCTGAATGCTGTGTTGATGTTATATCTTTTAAAGAACTTTGCTAATTTGTACGTCGCTTTTCCAGTGTATGTCATTGCCGCCCAAACCATTGGATTTTCCTCTACGTTTACTCTTTTTTGTGTTCCATGGCTACTTCTGAGTTTATCCACAAGTGCTTTCTTGTATCGATTATTTGCCGCTATGTTATATATTGTATTAAGCTCTCTCCAGTATGCTTCCTGTGTGAGCGGCGTTCTCTGAAGCCTATCCACTAAGTGCCTCAATGCTGCATTTTTGTGCTGTTGCGGATGGTTTGATGTAGAGTATATAATGGTGTCCGTGGCAGTCGGTTTTCTATAAATGCCGTTGTTGAAGTTGTAATAATAACTATAGGATTGACAAAATAACAAATAGGTTCAACTACGGCATTTATAGAAAACCGACTGCCACGGACACCATTATACACTCTACATCAAACCATCCGCAACAGCACAAAAATGCAGCATTGAGGCACTTAGTGGATAGGCTTCAGAGAACGCCGCTCACACAGGAAGCATACTGGAGAGAGCTTAATACAATATATAACATAGCGGCAAATAATCGATACAAGAAAGCACTTGTGGATAAACTCAGAAGTAGCCATGGAACACAAAAAAGAGTAAACGTAGAGGAAAATCCAATGGTTTGGGCGGCAATGACATACACTGGAAAAGCGACGTACAAATTAGCAAAGTTCTTTAAAAGATATAACATCAACACAGCATTCAGAACATCTGACAACGTCGGACAAAAACTAAGAACCGACACTAATTCTGATGACCCATTCAACAGACACGGAGTGTATAGGCTTACTTGTGAATGTCAATATAGCTACATAGGACAAACAGGAAGAAAAATAAGCACAAGATTCCGAGAGCATATCAGGGACTACAACAAAAAAACACGAAAACCCACCATAATACCAGAATCTAATTTCGCGAACCACATGTTTGAGAACAACTGCACCCCAGCTAACATAAAAACAACGGCTCGAATACTTCACGTACAAGGAAAAGGCCGTCGGCTTAATGTACTTGAGAACATGGAGATATACAAGTTAAAAACATTTGACGGTAGGATCATAAACGAACAAACCAACACTATCTCTGACGAAATATTTGAACACTTAAAACTAGTTTACAAAAAACAGCACAAGCCAGCAGGTACAGCAACCAAACACGTAACAATGAACAAGCAAAAACGAAATATGAACCCAACTGCAAAAATCACCGATTTCTACCTACCTCAACCTACCGCTTAGCTAACAAGCGGTATGTCTACATACCTACAAAAACAACCCTTGGGACAGATAACAATTCGGACGTATCAATACCGCGCTCACACACACGCATATTAACGTTACCTACCACGACCACATAGATTGACATTACCTGCCACAGCACCCACGGACTATAAAAACAACGCAGCGGATAGACACAGACCAGAACGAAACTAGGCATTGAAAATGGCAGAACGCCGAAACCGGTTTGTCACAAAACCAAACTTGACAAGGGATGACGGAAAATCGTTCCAACAAAAATCTTCTTAGCATACGTTTTGTCGAGGGATGAGTTAGTAAATAGCACAGTCGATAATGCAGGTGACACATCGTTAGTTGAAATCTAGAAAAATCGCATCGCTATAAGTAAGTGAATTTCTCTACTGGAAGATTACTTACTTACGTGTATTGAATTATAGCCAACTGTAGACTAAAGGGATTAATCACGGGGTATGAAAACATTAATTAATTAAATGCATACAAAATTTGTGCTATTTTCCTTCCATAAAAATATTTACATAACATATGGTAACTGCTATTTTGGTTTTTGCTAAATTAGAAGGCAACTTTAACCTACTCAATGCCAGACGTACATATGTAAAAGTTGACAGACTATTTATTTTCCGAAAAAAAAAAAAACCACAATAGAATCAATGCTTTAGAATCAGGACACCGTCTTGCAATGAAGAAGAACAATAATAGGGATAAGTAAGTTATGTGGTTAGTCGTATTATTCATTTCATTTTATTGCTTGATTTATAAACACTTTCTGATCCCTGCTTAGCCAATATCTTTATCGTTATGATTCGTAATAATTTGAGAAGTTTAACTTCCACGGTGCTCAATACTATTTTTTTCTACCTTTCCATGATTGCACAAAAGTGTCTCTGTTCCCTTTGTTGGTAATTGTGTTCTCTACAGGATAATATATTTTTAATTAATTCGGTATTTAAGTTGAGGATGTTTTGTTCCTAGATTTGGCTGTTGAAAAACAACCTCTAACTGAGAGAAAGAGCTTATACAAACTATAACAAAAATATCGATGCTCACACATTTCCACCCGTCTGCTGATTTACTTTTCTACAGACATAAATAAGTGGCTAATCAAGGTAATCAGTCTCCCACTTTCATTCAGTCAAGCGTTCCTCATGGTCATATATTACTTACTACCACGCCTCATTTCACGCAAAGTCTAGAGAAACAGATTTGGTTAGATTCTTCAACACAGTTCGCGTAGGGTAAAACCACAATCATTGACAGTACGAGTTGTCGTTGGTATTTGTTGCTTCGTTAATGTTGCTTTCACACCCTCAGTAGTGCGGTTTATTTTCAATTCACTCTCTGGTAATTACGCCGGAAGCACGTGAAGCTCATCGCAATACAGCCACTTTTCTTTAACTAGAGGGGGCGGTTGCACGCAATGACACATATTTACCCAATACAGGGACAAAGTGATGAGGTGTTGCAACATTATGAATGCAAAATGTGAATGAAATTGCCGGCACTGGTAACATCGTTGCGCTATAATGCAATAAAAATTTATGATTACAGTCAGTTACGCTGCTGATGGCGATGATAAGTAGGAAGTTCGATAATGAACTTTCGTCGATGGGCGATGGGACTTTGGGCGAGTATCTGGAAAAATGTATTTAGCGTGTATTCTGTGGAAGCAGTGCTCCTCTTAAAGTCACTGATCCTTTCGCGATTTCGCAGAAGCATATGCAGGATTTCGTGAAGTGAGGGTGAAGGTATACAAATGTTTGCGGTACTACCTCCGCCTACTTTTTTTGCAAATGAAATAGTATATTTTTAGTAATAATATTGATAAAATATTGATTCTAGATTGTGTTTAGGATATCGATTGCAGATGGGCACTAAAAAATCTACACTACAAAGTACAGACCTCTTTAAATTAATATCGAGGGCGGAAACTTTCACAGTATTTTTTGTATTGAAATAATTTTCAAAAAAAAAAACAACTATGTTTGACCCAGTCTAATGACTAGGGCTTATAGATAACATCTTATCCTATTTAATTGTACCTAATCTGCATAGTGAGTTTATGAATTACGTTTTCGCTCTCTCCTAATATAAAATAGACTTTTTAATGAATACTTCGTAATTGCTTTGCATCCACAGAAACTCATCAAAGAAGAAATATCGCCGGCACATTAACGAAAATGCACTTGGCATTATACGCAGTACACTGAACAGTGGCGGCTTTGGTCCTCAGCCACCCAACCTCAACAATGAGCTTGGCATACCACCGAATGCTGGACCAATGAGTCAATTGGCCGCTGGCTATGGACGCCCCATATCACATCCTGGTGGAGGTATGGGTGTGGCTGCGGCTGCTGCTGCTGTCACGGCGGCTACAAAAGAGCGTGGTATGTTTTCGCTTAGCCAACTTAATATTGACTTGGAAGAGGTGCATAATAATAATGGTCGCATGGAGCTGACGTGTTTATCAACAATACCCTCGACAATAGGTCAAGGAGAGCAGTTTGCAGATTACAAGACATACTCAGTGAAAGGTGAGTACAAATGAAGCTAATTGCAATCATCGCATGTATTTCAAAGAACTTTTAAGTTTAAAGCGTTGATATTATGCATGTTTTACTCATACATCATTCATTTTTTGATATCATGTGGCAAGATAAACAAGTTAACTAAACGCAAGCTTGAAGAGCTGGCATCTGCTCACTTTACTATTTTCGAAGTGTGCCGCTTATCGATAAAGAATGGACAAGTACGAGGGTAGGCGTTAAAACTTCTGATTTGTCCAGTCGCTCAAGAAAGCACTACAATAATCCTTTCCTAGCGAAATCTGACTCCAGTTGGGAACACCAAGAGAGGTCAAGTCATCCTGAAACTGTTTTTTCTACTTAGTTGGAGCAATGCAACAATAACCACAATTTCTAGGGCTGACATTAATTAACGCTTTCTCCCAAAAAGATATCTGTCAAGATTAAGGTGGTTTTATGACAGCAAATAATGCGGCTTTCCATCTTTCTCCGTAAAATCCACCTTTATATGAAATCGACAGTATGAATTCGCTTTCCTTAGGTATATGTATATACATATATGTACATAAATAGAAGCATGGAGAAAACTTCCAAATATGAATGATATTTATTTACTTTTTTCATACTTCTATGTCACGAACTCTAGCAAAGTTGTTAATAATTATTATTCCATTATTATTTTAATTTTAATAGAATATATTAAAAAACAAGAAACATATCGTCGCTAGCTTGCCAGAAGCACGAACGTGCCAAAAGGAAGATTTTGGGAAATCATGTTTTAAAGTTTATTGCTTTTGTAAAATTTTATATTTTAGTTTCTAATATAAAAATGTGTTGGCAAATTATATTCTCATTTTACTCTTTCTCATTGGAAAGTACGTAAATGAAAAGAGTTGCATATACAATTTTATAAACACCATCTATTCAAGAAATTATAGCTAATAAGTACTAGTTCTGATTTTCGGAATCGCATTATTCAGAAAAGTGAGTTTCGGGCATAGTGTAATCAACAAGGTGAAGTAAGCTGTCAGTTGTCTCGCTCGAAATTCTTCTTTGTTCTATCATTCGGCTATCTGAAAATGTGGAGGAAATGTTGTATCCGCAAAACTGTTCTTGTTTGTGTAAAATAGGTGCGTTTTAGTACATACATTTTATTACTATTTTACTACTATTTATATATATATATATATATATATATATATACACGGTCAACGGTCCTATTTTCGGGTCATAGTTTTTTTGGTAGTTCTTGAAAGCAAAGTTCAGCAAAATCATATCGTGGAAGATATTTTCACGAAAAAAGACAATTTATCTCTAGAGATATCCTTCAATGATATCACAAAACTGTAGGTTTCTGCAAGGTTTTAAGGAGTTTTCACCCAATACATTAACTGACATAACACTATAGTAAGGCCCGCGTAAAATCAATACTTTCATTGTTGATATCGCTATGAAATAAGTTCAATTTGTTTACAAAAAAATGTATCTAGGCCTTTAGAAAAGCAAATTTTTTCATCTCACAAGGCCCAAACATTGAAAAGATTCCGATTCATATACAACCAAAGGATATGGTAGCCCTATCCTACATCTTTGACGATGCGCCTAACAGTACCTCACAAAGACAAAATTTTCAAAAGACGCTTTATATATGAAAAAGCTGATGTGAAAAGTGAGTCAGAAATATCTTCTACCAATACGGCAAACAACCAAATTATTATAAAACAAAAAAAAAAGTAATAAGTATAATAAGGCAAGTATGGCAACTTTTATGGAGAAGCTTCTTATTCAATTTGTGGTGGTATGTTCTTTAGTTTCCGCCAAAGATTGGAGCGAAATACGGTTTATTATTGACTCAGAACAAGATCTACCACCTCTGCAGACCTTTCTTGAAATTGTTTTAGTAAGAAACCATTTGGATCGATTACAGCCGAGAAGCCTCTGTAAAGCTACATATTTTAATTGTTAAATTTTCCATACCAGAGTGAAAGGCAGGAAACCATTCAAGAGTCGTAAAAGGTAGTAAAGTACCAGTCAATGGCTTATTCGTTGATGTGACCCCTTTTACCTCTCGCTATTGATCACCTGTTTATCCTGCACGTTAGATTAAAATACAAAAACAAAATTTCTGCTATTGTTAATGTTAGAAAGTTGTAATTTTTTTACTCCTTTTTACAAAAACGGGCAAAAATTGTTCAAGATTTTACCCTCCTGCGTACCTGGAAAATACACCCCTACCATTTCAGATAGCGTACGTTTTCTGTCTCTTTTTATTTACTTCACCTTGTTTATTACACAATGGTTTCGGGTAAAGCGTCACGAACGTCATCGTTTCCCTTTTGATTTTTATAAAAAGAATGATATTAATTGGGAATAACCAACGTTTCACAAACAACTTTTATAAATCGTTGAGTTTTGCCTTCGCGATAGGCAATGGCGACTAATAAACGGGCGTAGCTACGAGCACAACGGAAGAGCGGTGACCTTATTTTTCGGAACGTCAGCAACAAAAAACTGTTCATCAGAATAATTGTTTTTGTAAAAAATCTTATACGTTTCATCTTTTATATACATCAACCAACAGATACTTCGCAAAGGCAGTTTTATAGTTCCTTGGGCAAAATAATTATAACTAAAAAAATATAATTGTGTGTGAACTTCAAACGCTTTTGGGGAATTTCGTTGTACCCTAATAATTTTCGCCCATACTGAACTTTCGAATAAATTGCATCACATTCCATTTCTGTGTGACTCGTTTCAAAAAATTTGGTTTTGTATATATTTCACGGTTTTGGCAGAAAATTTGGGTTTTGCTTGTACAGTTTCTTACCATGAAATCAGATACATTGAGTGTTGCAAGGAAAAACTCACAACATACTTTGCCTCGTCACTGAAAAATAATAATGACGGAGTAGCTCTAAGTGAAACTTCTTCTGCAAACCTCCAAGTTCCTCGTAGTTCTCTTTTATTTGTGTTTTTTATATGATGCGCAATGTATTATTTCTGCTGTGATACGAAATCATAGTTCTAAAGGATTTGTAAATTAACAAGCGATGATATTCACTGATAGCTATACAACAATTATGCTTTGGTTTTACTTTACACGGATCTGGCAAAAGTAGTCGACTGGCACGCGATTTACCATCATCTCCAATGTATTCCCACCCCTTATTTTTTGACCTTGCTTACATTTTTTTTTCACAATCGCGGGTGAGTCAGTAGTAGGACTTGCAATTGGTATCGCTGGAGCACTACTGGACATTTCCTCAGGTTCCGAAGGAATTAAGTCATGGTATGTTTCAACTACGCTAAATGGGTCACCACAACTTTCTTTACCACTTTTTTCATTGTCTGTTGTTTCACTTTTAAATCCAGCGTCTTAGTATTTTGGGTCAATAGAGGTTATATCTTTTTTCTCATGCTCATCTTTTTATATTTTTCGATATCCACGAATAACACTCCAATTAATAGTTATTTTAAGTGAATATTTGAGGAAAAACAGATAACTCACAATACATGATCTACCTGAGCAATTCCCTCATTATTCAATAGCGTTACTAGAGTAGACAGTAAATATAGGCAAAGTAGTGCAGAATATATAATTTATAAATCACTTGGCAAGTATAAATTTGAGTTTTTCTTAACTTTTTTTACGAAAACTATCGTGCTATACAAACGAACGTGATAATACTGTTCAGTTTCCAGCCAGAAAAATTAATGTGACACATTCGAGTTTCTGCCATTTTTTTCAAAGATTGAAGTACACATTCATGAAAACGGCATTGCAAATTTTTGAGGGTTTCTTGTATGTAGGAAACCCAGGATTTTCTGTGGATCTTAGATAATCGAGAGTTTAATCACGTGAGCCTATTAGCTCAAAACTAGAAAATTTTCACATACATGCTTATGGCAAGCGGGCGACGATATGCAGTCTGTAATTGTAGTACTATTTCGAAAACAGCCACAATTTCAAGTATAGTTATACAATCGCAGTAGTCTACCATTAGGTATTGTCAGCATGTTATTGTATGCCGTTTAATTAAATTTTTCCTCTAAATTTATTTTCTGCCAACAAGTGTACAAGAATTTTTAGATTTCTGTCGATAAGTAAATTAATGTGTCTTGATTATCCTTTCACGATGTTTTCATTTTTAAATATTTTTTTTTGAAAAATGTTTCCGATTCGTTTTACAAACACAGCGTTACACCTTCAGGTTTAAGTCCATTTCTTGGTCGATATTTCAATGTCTAACGGCAGTGCGTAATGGCGTTTAAAAATCATTTGTGTGTCTGTATGTGACTGAGCTCATACACTCCTGCAGCGATTTTTAAGAAATTTTGTCTGTATATTTAAGTGGACTCGAGAAACGTTCACATTCACGACCACTGGATATTGTGGTGAGAGGGAGAAGGGCAAGGCGGGGCATTCAGGTGGAGGTTTCGTACTACATATCTCTCAAAGTATTCATAGTAGAATACTAAAAATTGGTAAAGAGTTATATAAGGTTCACCACCTTTCGATTTATTCTAAATTAATTTTGCTCAGTAATTATTTCTACGAGCTATGTAATATTTGGTATAAAAATCCTTTCATGTTGAAATATCATTAGAAAGAGGGCGGGAAGAGAGGGTTAGACTGATTAATATTAAAAATGGTACAATTTTCGAATTTTTTTACCAAGATATTGTATAAAAAATGTGTAATCTAATTTTTATTGGTATGTAACATATTCGCCCCAAAAGTTAAGCATACAGAGAACCGCATAACATGACCCGGTCAGCTCGTACTGCTCAAATTTAAATTTCCTTCGACACTTGTCATTGCCATCACGATAAGATTCTGCTGGGTATATAATGGGACTTGCACATTTTAAGACATATGTACATGCAATAGGTGGTATATAATGTTCGGTCGGACCTTAGCCTTCTTTCCTTGTTTCTGTTTCCTTTTGCAGAAAATGTGAAATAAATTAATTTACCCTAATTGCAAAAGCCAAGCATCACAACAATATAAAATAAATGGAAAAATACGTTTTTTTTACTAAATGTGTTGCTGTGCACACTGATGCCTCTGCCTCATTTTTATTCTTCTCGTAAATGCTTTTAAGCAGCAGTATGTATGTACGAGTATGTATGTTTACATTGAAATATGACTGCAGATGCATAAGTCTAGAAAATTTCTGAGTATGACGAACGGAAAGACTGGAGAAAAGTTTTACATTTCACAACTCATAAATTATTAATTACGTCACTCGTAAATTCGATGTGCAAAGGGCCAACTGGCATTCAGAGTTAAAGCTGTCAACTGATTTAGCTTAAGCCATCAGAACTTGTAGCTATCGACCATCATCTCCAGCGCCTGGCAAGCTAGATTATATAAAAAAAGTTTCAATATAGTTTCAAATTCGTTAGTGAAAACCGAAAAATAAATCAACACCTAAAAAATCTCTGATGCAGTCAGTGCATCGATTTTGGGTAACAAATCGAAATTACTTTTAAATATTCTGTCTCCCGCCTGCAATGCCATTTCCTCAGCTGCAGGTTTTTTTTTTGTTTCTGTTTTTAGTATTGAACGAAGTTGTTGATTTGTTTATATTTAATCCATGTTCATTTGGTTGACATTTCACTTTGGATTTATTTTCAAAATACGACATTGGTCCTGTCCTTTTCCCATTAAAATTTTGTTTTAGAAATTAACAGGATTAAGAGTTTGGGACAATACATACAAACATACATTTGTATCCACATCTGTTGGAAATATTGGCTGTTCTGATTTGGGTAAACAAATAAATATTTTTGTTGTGGGTCAAGTTTTAATTATTAATTGTTTTTAGATGAGTACCCGGTTATTTCGATAAGTCATTAAAAACACTTTAATTACGATTATTCTAAGGTCAGATGCCTTTGCGTAGCGATACCTTAGATATGCGTAAAAATCAAAGTTGCCATGTCCGAAAAAAACTGTATGCAGCTGAACAATTACACACAAATCTCATTAATCTGAGCAAAAATACGATTTATAAAGCTATCCTCCTGATACATAGAGCTTATAGGTTTTCCTGCTGGCCAAATAAATCTAATTCCAAAGTTGAAAAAAGGTCGATGGAGTTTTTGGCAAACACAACGGTGGTTTGAAACGGTATGACTATTTCAGGATAGATAAAAACCTTGTCCCCCAATAACTTCAGCAAAAATGTATGTATCTTAATCAAAATGCGTATTAAGTTACATATGTCTATTGTAGATTGGTATTAAAAAAAAAAAAATTAATAAGAGTGCCCAGTTTTTGATACCGATGCCGTTCGAAGTCAACATAAGGCTTCAGGTAATGATTATTCTTAGTTTGAAATATGCTAGGGTACTACCATAAAAAGTTGCTTTTACTTGTTCGAATGATTCCATCAGCATGGGCGTCTTATAACTTGTTCACCTGCGCGTTGCAGGTAGTAAATAGGCTGTCGTACTGTCGTCTGTATTCGAAACAATGAAGCACCACTCTGAGTTATCCTTTGGTTAACTCTTCTCGATATAGATTTTTCGTTCCGAAAATCTACGCACACCTGCCTACCACTTCGGTAATTCCGTCGTTGAATGTGTTCAAACCTTTCGTCAGATCAAAGGCCACGAGAGCATGATAATGTCTTCGCTGATTGTGGCTATGACTTATCTGAGTGTTTATGGCCATCAGCAAGTTTGGTGTTTAGTTACGGATATACTGGCGAGAGGAGAGATAGCAGGTAGTAAGACTTTCCTTGATAAGCTGGTTACAAAGGCTTTAGTACTAAGTCCCCATTGCCTGGTTCCATATTTCACGAATAATCAAAGTCATTGTGGACAAGTTAATGACAGCCGTGATGTAGTTACTCCTTCACTGACCAAGTGTTTCAGCATAACGGTGGAGATAATATTAAAGCACAGAGACTTAGAGCTCTTAATTTTTTTGATTTGGTCGCATATCTCTTCGGGTCCCACACAACCCTATCGATAACGCGATTAAGATGTTGTCATTCCATTTGGCACATTTGTGTTTGTCGTCCGGCCGCTTTTTTTGAATGTTGAGATCCCTTATTTGAGAATCTATAATCTTGAGAAACGGTGGCTTCCCTTGTCGTATATCAGACAGAATCGAAAAAGCCGTTAAAGCGGTTTCAGTGAACTCTAGAAAGCCGTGGCAATCAACTTTGTGCTCCGAGATTACGAAAGCGGCGAACGAATGAGAGGATTATTTGTAGGTGGTGTGACGGCTTGGTTAGCCAGTGCCCAGTGGGAAAATTCGTCATGCATGACTTTAGCGACGAAGGCGGAGGTGCATGCGAACGCTTGTATTCCAGCATGCAACCATTAAAAAACTATTATTTTCAATTAATTTCTATTTTTAGTAGCTTCTAACTAACGAAAAATTGGTTGTATGGTTGAATGCATCACAAAAACAGTGAACTGATCGTGTCTAGACTCTCAGCTTCAGATTCAAACATATAAGATCCCGGACGCACGTTTGCATGCATCACAAAAACCGCGAAGGTGTACTATTTCCCCCTTTAATGTAATGAGATCGAGAACTCATGCCAGCATCTATCGAAAAACCAGAGAAGTGGTCCACGGTCCATGGTTTCGACATGAAGTGGTCCTGTGTTTGATGTCTTTCTGAGTCTCCTTAGAGAATATAACAGTAAAAGCCATCTCTTGCTTTCTTTGATGTATAGTATTTGGTCATTTTGTCCCAGTTTATTATAAGACGTCAAGCGAAACTCGTCCATGATCTCGTCAGTTTAAAGGTGAAACAGAGTACTCCGAAATTACAAGTTCTATGTTTTCTGAATATATTCTAGAATGTATGGAGCGTAATGCCATACATGACCAGTTACTCGCTTTAAGGACGCATGCTATCATGTGTCCATAATCCCAAACTGTTGGTAGGTAGAAAGTAGCGCGGGTAACAATGGGAGGTATAGGCGCCGCTTTCCAGTGGCGACAGGTTCGGGGTTGGGTTCAACATCCGCTCGGAGTAACAGAGTAAGGATCAGTCCACCTGCAAAAAGCTGTAACGTGTCGAGTTAAACATGGTTATACTAAAATAACTGCTGTATTAGGAATGATCTTCTTTTTGCGTATTTTATCTACAGTTGTTGTTATAACAGTAATTAACCCTGCGTAATGGCACGCCCCTTACCTTGCGTCCCAGTAATATATGCGTATAGCATTGTTGTGTTTCTTCGTATTGTGACGCCAATCTTAGGTCGGTTTTCATTTGCAGTATTTTTAGGTAGCAAAACCTCTTTTCTGTTTAGAAATGGGTGAAATGTTCTCCATTTTGACATTTGAGTCGTGTGCAGCTGTCAAATTCAATCGCACATCGCGATTTACTATGTTGTTATGCAACTGGAAAGAAAAATATTTGTCTTGTCCCTTTATCAGGGTTGCCTGAGTGATTAAAATTTAATTTTAATTTTACATAATTTTCTTTAATTTGCTGCATTATTTTGGTCAGTGAAAAAAATGAGGAAATAGTTCCATTGGGATCCTTAATAGAATTCAGGCTAAGTAAATAAAATGTTATTGTAATCTGGCCTTTTTTTGATGACTCCAGGTCTAAGCAACATGCATATTATAAAATTTAAGGGATTTTGTTGACTTTACTGTTATGTTGAAATACACTTTCAAACACTTTACTACTTAGTATACTTTTATTTTTCTACGCGGTGCTCAATTAATTTCATCAATTTGCCTTTACTCTGAATGTCAATCTAATGGTTTGGTGAACCATTTAAGCGCTAACACAGTTTAAGTATTTTTGCTTTTTCTCCATGGAATTTTAACTCTAAATGAATTTTTATATTTTTTTCTTTTTCTTTTTCATGCAACCTCCGTACGTGGCACGCTGACCCATCCACAACCGTTTACTACCTGCAGTTGAACTCATTCGAACGGAAACTTCATCAACAACAACAACATCGCCCAGCATAGGTATGGCAGCCCTTGGCAATGGTGCTTCTCATTCCAGTGAGGCAGGAGCGGCGGGTAAACCAACCATGAGCCTCATAATCGGATCTAGCTACACGTCGGCCATACTAACATTACAGGCTATCGTGTTGTTGCATTTAACGTGGTACTGAAGACTTATAAAGAAAGCTACTCTCAGGAGCACCGGAAATCTGGCCGCAGGTGCCACTTGCTTCGGCTTACGTTGCAGCCACGTCTCGGCCCACCGTGCAACCAACCGAAGGTAAAAACAAAACAAACAAATTCTTTGTAGCTGAAACTACAATTAAACCCAGCTGATATGTACCTTTTGGAAAAGAATCCCTCTCCCTTTCGTCATACAATAAATTATATAAAAGAAAACAAAATAAGAAAGTACATTCTCGTGCTTAGAAACATAAAAGGGAAAGAGAATAAAGGGACTACAAAAAAAAATAGAAAATAAAATTTAATATGGGAAAACTGTAAAAAGTAAATGGAAAAAGGTAAAAAGATACTTATTTACGTATAGTTGCACTCTTGTTGTTTCATAAAAGGACGGGAAGCAAATAATGAATAACGATGTATGAATGTACGTATGTACACATATACATGTGTATGTATATATGTTTTGTATAAAAAAAGTAGGATTTAAAGTGCAGCAGGAGCAAAGATATAATAAAAATTAATACATTTACAAACGAGTGCAAGCTAAAAGGGAAAAAAGCAACAAAAGACAACTACTAAGTAAATACATTAAAAACTAAATAAAAATAAAAATTTGAACTGAACTGATCATTAAAGGGCATAACAGCACAAACACATTTAAAAAATACACTAATGGACCAACAGACTAAATTTAATTGCACAAAAGAAATGCGACAAAATGCCTGACTGACTGACGGTAGCTGGGCCCAACTTTGTGTGTGGGATAAGTCTGTGTACGTGTAAATTTTTTTGATGGTATTTATGTACGTAGGTGTATAGATGTACTCGTTGTATGAGTGTTTGTATGTATTTGTATGTAAATTTAATCATCTGCGAAGATTTGGAAGTGGGAGAATTTAAAAAGCTTTGCTTTTTTGCTCGAAATGAAAGACACAAATAAAACAATAATTTTTCTTTTCTATAAATAAATATTATACAAAAAGGACCAAGATAAAAACACTCAAACGATAATAAAAGTTAGTTACGCTGATAATATTAAAATAATAACAAATTCATGCAAATTCTAAAAACAAAAAAAAAATGCTAATGCTTTAGTTTTATTGGTGAACAAAAGGATTTACGAGATTTTAAAAACTCTGTGGCACAACGAAAAATAAAAAAGCGTTGAGAGTAACAGCAGAAAAATGTATTCAGCAAAGTGTGATTGGATTTGACATTTCTCTCAAATTGAACAAGACTATAATATTAAATATAAAACACATTTTTCAGTTTAGAAATTTAGCAATTTAGTTAATTTTTGTTTTAAATTTCCAACATTTCAATAGTTATGTATCTACTTCTATTTTACTTAAACCAAATGGAGAAAAATCACAGAAAACTGCTGCAAATTTAATAGCTCATTATTGATAATAAAAACACGTGGTAAAGGCGAACGGCCGAAATTACAAAAATCTTGAATTTCCTAGAAGTCAATTATCGGCGCATATTAATATCTTTATATTTTCGGCAAGGACTCAATGGACATTTAGCTTTAAGGTCTCTTTTGCTTCATTGTCTAGTAAACAGAGAAATCACGAGAGGCAACTTATGACAAATAATGAAGATTTAAAGGATATCCCTCACATCAAAACCACAAATTAACGATAATGAAGATTTTCCAATTTTTTTAAATTCCAAAGGTGGAACTTGTTTGCTTTCCGAATATTTGAATATGTTTCCTTTGTGGGGAATTTGCTATTTAAGTTTTTAGTTAACCGAAAAAAGTTGTTGTATCAATGGATTTTTATTATTCAATGCAAAAAGTGTTTAATACTAAAAATCAGCTTCGCAAAGAAAAAAGACCAAAACGAAATAATATAGGAATTTTTAATGACAAATTATTTGCGTCACTATTGGTCAAGTGAAGTAAAATTGTATTGATCATACCAACTTTCGTAATGAAGGCTGATAATGACAAAATTTAAATGTTTGTAAGTTAATGTTGAATAAAAATAACATTTTAGTGACGTAAACAGTATAACAATCTTAAATAGAAGCAAAGTGATGCTTCCGTTACGGGCTGCGTTCTTCGTTTGTTTGTTTGAGTAGCGGTAGCGACAAGAAAACTTCCCGAAGGTCTCGGAGAGTGTTGCCGGAGTTGTAGTATTTTGCAGATATGGACCCAGTACGCTCAGGCACTACCACCTTGCGGTACTAGCCGGACTGTCGTGGGAACGATTTGGTACGACCTGAGGCATTATATCCGTAGATTAATCATAAAGTTGCACGTCATAACCTTTGTGCATTTTATTCGCCCCTTTTGACAGGCATATTCTAACCCGCCAGCCGTACGGTGCACCATAAAGGGAATTTCTTTGTTCTAATTGCTTGACGTTATGGTTTCTTATTGGAGCATCATACACAGCTATCAATCACACCTCTATGAGTACATCTACAGCAGCAACTAAAAAAAACGTCAGAATAACGTTCAGAACAATATTCTCGCATTCGTTTGTGAATTAGTTTGGGTTTTAAATTTTTGGTGAAATGTTTTAAAACTTCACACATACACACGTGTTCCCTATACTATAAATATTATATCAGTGGTCATAGCCAAAAGTAGCTAGAGTCGACTTATCATAATCTTTTATATTGGACCATTTCATAACAAAACCAGGGGGGCTCAAATCAATATATGTTTTCCAGGACTCCACTTTCGGACCATGTTTGGACCATGAATGCTTTCTGGGCAATAATCATATTTTCCTTCTGTCGACTGAAAAATATCACAAATTAGTTATTCGAATTTTAAAGACCCTGTTTAGTTGAAATGGGGAAGTTAAGCGACTAAAGGTGTATATTCGGAAGCAAGTATACTAAGTACATATATAAGGCATATACATATTTAAATCAATTGCAATGAAATATAAAATTTTAAAACTTGGAAAAAGGCCCAAAGTATGATTGCCTACAAAAAAATGGGACCTGCCTAACATACCTTCTCTTTCATACTTTTATTACTTAGTCTTACACTTCTAAAGAAGACAGCATTAGTGGACCAAGCACAAGCTAAATGTCCGTAATAAGTAAAGAAGCGAATCGTCTTGACAGTCGTACCTTTGGATGTTTTTATTTTGATTTTCCTAGTTGCGATATCCCCACTCTTGTGCCCTCCTCGTCCATGCACTTAAGACTACGTTACTGAAATTCTGCTGTGTCTTAGAGCACACTGTCTGACTTAAAGCAAACGGATTGGCCGCATCAATATACCACTCCTCTACGTTCACTAGCGAACGGAAGGGTAAAACGAAATGGATGAGCAATCTTTCGAGGAGAAAGACATCTTAGCGAGTTACACATCACTAGTTTTGAAGCTAATTTCGTCCTTGGAACTATCCGAAAAGGGGAAGTTTTTGAGAACTTTAGCGGTTTTATTGCAGAAATTTGTAATGTAATGTGATTGTTTGACAGGATATTTTACTTTTTTTTAATGTGCGAGATCACATTACAGATCACTATAAATATCATTAAAGTCAGCCACGCATGCAACAGTAGTCGATTTTCGCTGCATACAAGCCAAGAGTTTTGTTGTAAGTGTTGTAAAAAACAATATTTCATATTATATGGAGCAGGAATGGGCGTTTTCGAAAATTTGAGTGACGAGTGATGAAAAAATAACAAATAAAAATTTATTTTTTATTCAAACTTGAGTGATGAGTGAAATAATATTGGTTATTCAAAATATTTTGAATAAAAAATAAAATTTCAATTTTTATTCAAGCTTTTGAAAATGACAAATAACACATCGAGATACAGCAAGATAAAGATTTTTTTCGGTTATTCCTGTATAAATTGAGATTCACTGAGTTGATTGGAATAAGGCTTTTGGCGGAATTCCTTCGATGTTTTCGGGATAGTTTTAGGAAGCAATTTGCGACTTTTTCAGCTTAATTTGGGGACATATGCTGAATTGTGTTGTGGTCTTTACCGGGTCATTTCGGTGTTGTTTTCGGGTCCATTTTGGTATCATTACAAGACTTTTTTGAAGTAATTTCTCCCTGAAACTTTCCCGAAATCACCCTGAAACCCACCAAGTAGGCCCTAAGTGGCCTTATTTTGTGCAGCAATGATCCCGAAACTGAATTAAATAAACTCAGTGCATCTCAATCTATACAGGAATGACCAAAAAAATCTCTACAAATACACATTATGTCTATATGCACATACGGGTATTTTGCTGTATCTCGATGTGTTATTTTTCATTTACAAAAGCTTGAATAAAAATTGAAACTTTATTTTTTATTCAAAATATTTTGAATAACAAATAAAATTATATTTTTAATTCTAATAGTTTTTTATTTAAAGGGACCCAACCCTGATATAGAGTATATTGTATTTATGTATGGAATAATGTATTATTTTAAATTTAGAGTATAATCCAAATAAAACCCAAGAAGCTTAAAGATACAATCAATGTTGAGAACAAGTAAAGACAAATTACATAATTAAATAACAAAAAATCTACAAATCCAAAATATTAAGTTTAAGAAATATGTAACATTTTGACGACTAATTCTGTGCAAGTATTCGCAACTTTTGTAGATGCGAAACACAAACAAATATGTAGGTCATTGAATGTTCAGATATACTATATACATATGTTTGTATATAAATATTTCGTATTGTAGCAGCATGCTAGGGATGCTAAATAGTATAAGTGAGTTTGTTTCAAATTTACGTTACTTAAAACATTTTTACAAAACCTTAAAATGTAGTGATTTGATTTGAATTATTTATTAAAATAAAAAACAATATAATTAAGTTTTGGCAAATAGCATTAGTTTGCTGAAGTAGTTAGTCGAATATATATACATATTTAAATACATACATACGTAGACTTATCTAAAATTATTAAGTTTTGTAAAGTTTTTGGTGCATATGTGAGAATGAGCATGTTAACTACTGCAAACAAATAAAAGTAAAAATTGCAAAACAAGTATTTTTTTATGAATACAGTTACACCATGACTAGCAGGAGTTAGCGAATAAATATGTGTACATTTAGACTTATACGTGTATGTGTATATATATGCAAGTGCAAAGATATATACATACATACACAATTGATGGCAAACACAACTTCTCAATGCTTTAAGTGTCTAAAATATTATTAAATAAAGTTATAACAAATATATAATAAATAGTAAATGAAGCAAAGAAGGATATCCTATAGATATTTTGTATTGATAAGCTTCCTTATGAAAACCTAAAATAAAACAAAGATGAATCTTAAGTACTCATAATTAAATACGCCTGCGAAAAAAAATTTTACTTAAAAAGTATTATATAACAAAGTGCGAATTTCGTTAAACTAAAAACCTTATTTTCCAAAACGGCAAAAAGAATACTGAAAAGGTTGTTAAATGTCCCGAACACTAAAAAATATATGCTAACGAGAAACAAAGGAATACTAATAGCAACATAACAAGCGTTTCAAATTAAAAAAAAAAATAACTATGAGTAATAGCCAATTTAAACTTTGAAATAAACACAATTTTGAAATTTGCCTAAAAGTCAGCAATCATTCACTTGGAAAATTAAATTTTTGTATCAATTTGAACAACGCAAAAAAAAAATAAAATTTAACACAAAGATCAAGTTGCAAGAATTGCAGAGTTTTTATTGACAACATAAGAATATGAATACAATATTATATATAAAAAGAGAAAAAGGAAAAATAAAAAGAGAAAAAATTAAATGGCTAAAATGTCTTATGCAGGTATTGACGTCTTCCTATGCTACGCTGTCTATTATAAACTAAACAGAAACAAGAAAAACCAAAAGTATAAATATAGAAATTATTTGCATTAAAATTATACATTTACAATTTAGATATAACAGAAAAGGACAACTTATGTGTAAGTAATAGTATACATATATATAGTACCGATAAAAACCAACTAAAAGTATAAAAAAATAAACTATAAACACTTGCTGTCTGCAAGCATAATTTTTGGCGTAATATATTGATTCAACATATGAACATGCAAACATCTTTAACTCATATGTTATTATACATTAGTGATAGTTTACATTTTTTAATACACAAAAGTTATATAAATACATGAAAAACATGTGTGGCCAGAGTAGCATACTACAATATAATGAAACGTATTGCAAGAAAAACAGAAGATGGAAAGATTCTAAAAACATTTATTTGAAGATGTGTTTTTCCACGTTTCAGAAAAAAACATTAACGAAAAAAATCTAGTGGTGTCTCTGGAGAAGAAAAAGGTTTGAATTTGTGATGCACTGCAATTAACTTTACTCAATGCTACCATCAATATAAATCTAACTGATTCCCCTATCTTGCTTGCATGCTGTCTTTCTGTTTAGCGTGAGCTACTTTACTATACATTCTTGAATCATGTACTTTCTTTGGAATCGCTTTAAAGAATATCGATTACTCGATAACATCCACCATAACATGCATCTTTATAATTTCATTCCCAGAGGCCAATTTTTTTAGCAAAGCCGCTCTCTCTCTCTCTCTTCAAACAAAGAATTTTTCCTTAAAATATCAGTTAGGCTACTCTGGCCGCAAGCCCTTTATGTAAAATATATCAAAGATAAACAAAATCACATAATTTTTTATTTCATTACATGTGTGCATGTAGTGTTATCATAATATATAAAAAAATGATAAAAAAAATTCAATATACGGATATACTATATATAAATATATATATATGTACATAATCAAAATGTATGTAAATATTTTCACATACATATATTTATAAACGCAAAGTTTTAATGCAACAAACACTCAAAACTGTAATCACGGCAGCAAATATTAACTTAACGTCATTATACACATTACCTGAATTCATTTTTTAATTGCGATCGTTAAATTATAATTAATACCATTTTATATAATTAAAATTTTTTAACATCATAAGTAAATATAAGCGTGAAAAAATATATTTGCTTTTATGGTCACGCAAAATTTCCCAAGGATTCTACGGACCGATGGCATTTTGGACGACGGCTTTGCAACCATTTTTCTTACAAAATTCTTACAATTGAATACCAAACGCATCTCAAGAAAAAAGTCAGCAGCGGACAAGTAATTAAAGCTTGTTTTCTAGTTTTTTGACGAGTCACCAAGATAAACAAAGTTTAATATCACTTTGGCTGTTCTATCTGAGAAATCGAGTTTGTGCTATGCTACCATTGTTGTTGAATTTAACTATAAACTTGGTTTAAACTGTCATTATTTTTTTTGACTTTTGAAACACCTTGTCCTACATTTTAACTGATCAGTTGACAACAATGTGCCTGAAACTTTCCTTTTAACTTTGTCGCAATTATTGCTTTTAGAAAGTGAAGCCTAGTAGAGTATCAACAATTCAGGCTATTCTAATCTCTTTCCATTGATAAGATCGTTCGATAGATGTGATGTGTTCACAATACTCAGCCGCAGAGCCATAGGCGGTAGATATCTCCATCAGGTATCGGCTTGTGAATCCCGTTATTAATATTCAACTGCTGTAATAGTTGAAGAGGACATCCTTATGGAAACTACGGCACTCTGCCTCATTTTCTTTCTGGAAGTAGTTATAGGCTAAACTCCTACCGTCCCTTAATGACACCAAATCTGTCTTAAACTGTTCATTAGAACCATAGAAGAATTTGATGAAGATTTTCAGAATGATCGTGTCCATTAGGCTAGGCGAAGCACTGGTAATAACATGGTTATTCAAATATGACAACTCACTATCTTGCCATTTGCGTACTCATAAAATAAGTTCACTGACTATCCAAGATACTCCCACACTTTGCAAATTCAATACTGATTAATATGTTTTCGTTTTCCAAAAATGTTCGTACGTAAAAAAATCATTGCACTGAGTTGCCTTTTATTATTGAAATGCTTTATAAAAGTTCATATATTGAATGAGCTAAAACAAACAAACCCAAAATTATTGCCTGAAGATCTCATAAAACATTTACATAGTTCTTATTCGTGTAATGAGAAAAACATAAGTGTCATAGCAATATGCAAAACATATCATAAATGTTGTAATTTACTGTGTTAAATGCAAAATATTGTGGATACACAAAACGCCAAACAAATTCATATAAAATAAACTAAATGTACTTATGTATGTAATTGCACTCACAAAAAAAACACAGACCCTTTATGTGTATGTTCGCGATTTATGTATATAAGTAATTACAGTTGCCCAGGGGCTTATCTAAATATACACACAAAGACACCACTACATATGTACATACCTACAGAAATGAACAAAAGAACTTTTGAAGTTGAAACATTAAAGAGTGTTAATTTACTTGTTTGCAAAGGCAAAATACATTACATATCATGTTGTACTTCCTTACATGTGTGCGACACGGCGTATGAGTAATTTAATTTCAAAATGTGTAAGTCCTGTTTGCTTTTCGAAATAACAAGTCTAAGCACGAAGTATTGCCTTCTATATCATATATATACAAAGAGAATCTTTTGAAGGAACGATGTAACAACCATTAATAATGGCGTGATCGCAAATAATTACCGGAGAATTTGGGATATTTAGAGACTCGTGAGATATATAGGAACGTGAACTGCAACTTCGAAACTCGAGTTTTCGTATATGAAAGTCATTCAGAAGAACATATTTCTGACCGTGAATTTCCGGCTGTAAGAATATCTATCAGTATGATTTTTGGGATTGTTTCAGCACCATTCATTCTTTAATTCTTTTTAGGTGCCTATTATTTTTTGGAAACAGTGATATTTCACTGCCACCGGAATGCCTGTCCTCTATATGATACCAAAATAATCCCGAAAACGATCTAAAATGATTCCCTTCCGCTTCCGAAATGATATTGAAAATATTTCTGGTATGTTTCTCCCCACCCATCATATCTTGAATAAAGAACAACCGGACACTTATCAATTAACTATCCTCAACCTATAAACGCCAAAAGTGTATGCGTTAAAGTGTTTGTACCATGATGTGTACCTCTCGGCGTTCCAACAAACCAGCGACAGCTGCTCTCCACGGGTGCCTTAATATGATTTAGATCCAGATTTTTCAAATTACATACCAACACAATTATATATGTATGCCTTGGGTTGGAACCTCTTTAAACAAAGGACCAGGTAAAAACACGTTTAATAAGTCTTGTAACACCAGCTTCCGCTCAATTCTGAGCTTTCGACCAACTTTGTATTTCAACTAACTCCTTCTTTTCTCAGATTTTTTATTACAAAGTGCAAGACCAGTGCCTCTGTTACTAACAACAATTGCAGGGCAGGCATTTCTTTCGAAATATTTTTTTCGTGGCAAAAATACAGAACACCTTCGATTTTAATATCTGATGTTGCGGTCAAACCTGATTTTCGTTCCTAATAAATAAATCAATGTATTTAGATGCCGACTGTAGAAGCTGTAAGCTCTTCCACTCCATGCACTCAAAGAAGTTTTTAATAATATTATGTGAACTTTCGAATAAGTGTGTGTTCCACCAAGTTTTCTATAAAAACCCCCAAGTGTTGAAGAATTAATTAAAAAGAGTAAATACCGAAATTTCATATGTTACTTTCAAATAATGGCAAGGAAAAAAGGGAAACTTGTTAGTTTATATCTGCCTGAATTCACGACCTTTTTTTATTTTCCTTGTGGAAGCCCAAATAATAGTGCTTGGCTTAGTTTATATATGAAGGTCCTATACTGATCCTCTCAATAAACAGCTGGACATTTAACACATAAAGAAGGTCTTTAAAGATTGAAGCACTTACTTTTGGGATTCCGGAAAGTCAAAAAAGCATCTTCAAAAAGGTGATAGCTTCACTTCTTTTCTGGTTTCAGTTTTTCACTTCACAAGTCATGTTCGTCCAAGAGGTTTCAGTTCAATTCGTATGAAAATAACTAAACTGGATGCGTCCTTGCTTAGTTTACCCAAATGTTTTTATAAATATCCATGCAAATATGTTGATGCCATTAAATGAAATGAAGATTTTAAGTACGTAACGAAATTTTTACTTGCAATAAAAATTATTAGCAATAAAAAATGTATCATGTAAGAAAATAAAATTGTGACCACAACCACATATACGTATCTACATACATACAAAGTACCTATGTGTGTACGTTACAGCTCTTACGTAGAGGATGTGGATGCAAAGAAAAATACTTAGGCGTTGAAATGGTTGTTGAATACGATGATAAGAGAATGATAAATAAATTACCATAAAATTCATGTTACTTTCGTGTTCTTGCATTTTTGTTAGGAATCTTAGCAGAAGATCATGTTTTGGTTTCTATTTTTTTAGCTTTTTTGTGCTAAATTTGTTTTTGCTCGAATTGAACGAAGTGTGTAACGGATGTTGATACCTAAGGATGTTTGTTTGTATGTATTTGAATAATATTTGCAATGCATTTTGTCGCATTCATTATACAAATATAGCTAGAAGCACAAAAAGTAAAAGGATGAAGCGTGTAAAGTTAAACACGTGCACATATACGTACGTCAATACATACACATGTACGTATATATAAAAACATATTTGCCATTCTTACCACGTACACACAGAAAACGATATTTGCATACATAAAATGAAATCGAATTTACTTGAGTTATGTGAAAAGAATTATAAGTAAATCCATATCTAGTTACCGGACGTACTCTTACTTGACTAAACATGTACATATACTCGTATAGGTTAGATTAGGGTGACTACCTCTTCATGCAACCGGTAAGAGCACTTGGGCCGGCTTACGAGTACAAATTTTAACGTAAGCCCTTCCTCTTTACGATTCGAAGAAATTTAACCATTTCGCTCTACTAATGTAGCTCAAATTGTCCTGGATTCCAGTAGATCGCAATTCCGTTAATTAGTCCCTTAAGTACTTGTTAAAGCATAGAAACTGCTCAGCACTTTCTACCTCCTCTCCCACAATGCAGCTAGAACAAAAGTATCTGACTATCAGGCAATACTAATGATGTCACGAGAGGTAACGAGATCCCGATATTTTTCTGGTACAACCCTGGAATATTGGGCATGTTTCTAAATACTACATACATATGTATAATTTACTTACATAAATTGTCTTAATTTTCTTTGTTGATGGTCTTACTTATAGCAACCTCGCCAGAAACTAGGGGTATAGCTCTACCACTGTTTTAAAATTTAATCATGCAATATTCGATATTTTTAAGTTTAAATGGTATATATTCTACAGCAAATTCTGGCTTAGTGCCGTTTTTAAACTTATCAAAAGTGACGTATTTTCGAAAAAACTTCATTTATCTGTTTGATCAATTTCAAAAATTACTTTCACAACTGGTAAAATTTACAAACAAAACTCAAAAAACTTTTGAAAAAACATTAGGCGCATACTTACCTTTGCTTTGTTTTTGATGAAATGACGTTTGTTTTAAATGAAAATAAAAAACTTATTAAGACACATCGAACAGAAAATCCCTTGATTGTAAAATCAGATTCCGGAAATCCGCCTGTGATTAAAGGCAGTACATCGCGATCTGTAGACCAAGGGACAGTTATGATTAATTAAAAAATTTGTACATCACGAGTTCGCAACGATTAATTTTAAACCATATAGAGCAGTACTAGCCTTTCGGGACCTACTATCAACAGCTTTTCTTTTTTTTTTCAAGTTTTACAAGTAGGTTGTTTAGAGGTGGAAACTGTTTAGCTGTCAAAAATGTTTTTTAGTTTTCAAAGTGATTTAGATTTCACAGTAGAGAAGTGTTACCTCCCTAATGAAACCTTTCGATGCATAGCTAGTTACGGGTGCCTCCCACCGACTCCTCAGGAAGTAGATTCAATGATAGCTGCGGTATTCGTAAAAAGAACTACACAAATTGTGGGAAATGAATTCATTCGTTAGAAGACTATCTAAAATTTTAAGAGAAACGAGTATGTGATTGTTGAAGTCGAGTGGTAGAGGATAGGCACAGAAAAAGTTTTTCTTTGTCTGAAACTGCTTTAAACTATTGTAAATCCCAACATTTCTCAACATTGGGTTTAGCGTGCTTGACAAATTTTCAAAGTAAAAACGTTAGGTGGGAAAACAATACCAATGTTTACAGTTTGATTACTCTGGAACGACCCACCTGATGGAGAATATCATTTTCAACGTTTTTATGGGGAATTCAATTTCCTAAAAAACTATGATTTTTTTACTTCAATGGTTAGACAAATCAAAAGCAAAATAAGTAAAGCAGTCTTAGTTCGGGTTAAACCGAACTTTATATACATAATAGTGATCTATAATGATATCTCACTTACGACAAATTCAGAGTTATGATATTAAGTGAAATAGAATTGATATAAAGATATTTTTTGTGGAGATATTGTATATGATTCTTTCTTCTCCGGTAAATTTTTTTGATAATGGCAAACGGTGTGCCGAATTTCCTGATGGTATCTTTAAAGGCTTCAGATTTATGACTCTTAGTATTTGTAAAATTAACTTGAGGCAAGGAACCTGGACGAAATTTCAAAAAGATATTTTACGAACCTAACCTACCGAAATTCGCAAAAAAAAGAACAATGACTAGAAAATCTTAGAGGAGGTCATCAAAACATAACTAAAGTTGAATTAGCAACAACAACTCAGACAGAATTTGAATGTTAACCTAGTTTGCATAAAATTACTGCTAATAAAACATGATTACAAATTCGAAATGAGTTTACTACAATGTGTATTTGTACACATAGGATCTGGATCAAATATCAATTCACCCGGTTCACAATGCATTTCAAACGAGCAACAAATTTATGAAAATAAAGTGTTTGCTTGAAAACTTAAAGTAGAATTCTCGGGTTTACAGAGCTACAATCACTGGGCTCCGAAATTTAAAAGTGCTCACTTTCACGGGATTGGATGCATTAGTAATTTACAAACACGTATCTTTACATAAGTATGTATATATTTATATTTTACCGCAGTGGCAACAGCTAAGCTATGTTGGAACTCCCACGCCAGGCTGGTCTATTTATCGAAATTAATCGGAGTTTAAATGACCAAAATTCAAAACAACAAATAAACTGTGTTGAAAGTCGCGAATACCAGAAATTATATTGAAAGCAAATTTTACGCTGTGAAAGCTTAAGGTGTTAGTTAATTTTATTTTATTTAAAAAAAAAATTCACCAATAAATTAATGCTCATTCTTCGAAATCCAATCGGTTCTGCACGAATACATAACTTTTTTTATGTATCACGCATATCCTGGAAACCATTTCAGAAAAAAAATTCATAACACTCAATCATATATATCAACAATGTAACATGCCTTTTTTACTATACAAACATATATTTTTATTATACAAACATATATTTGTACAGTTAATATTAGTACACTCAACCAAAACACAAACATACAAATATACATACATGCATTGCATTTGATTTAGCGATACAGATGCACCGTAACTCCGCAAGATAAAAACTTAAATAAATAAAAATTTATGAATGAAATCATAAAGCAAGTGCGACAAACACAAAACTAAAGTTCAAACACAAAAATTAACACTTCAGAATTAAAATATTAATTAAAAACGTAAATTATTGTACAATTATAAATTACATCATTTGGACAAATTGAAAAACAACACACAAAACTAAATAAACATCTATAATAAATGCAAAAACAAACTACATATTATACAATTACTTGAACAAACAATTAATAACAAGTAAATAAATGTACATACCTACGTATAGCATAAAGTATATATATATGTAAACGAATAACTTTTGTGCATTCCAGCATATATAAAATTTAAACATTAACAAATACGGCAACTGATACTAAAATACTAAATATATTGTTTAATAAGAGCTCATAAAACACAGAAAAAGGATCAAGAAGTTAAAAGATTAACTCAAAATTAATATTGCATGATTGCATTCATGCCTAGATGATGTACAACAAATAAAAGAAGCTAATTACAAATTAAGTAAACAAATAACAAAAATACCTATAAAGAAGTCAAACATAGCATGCGAATATTTATTGTGAATATTCAAAAGAGAAAGTAAAATAAATGTTAAAAACCTAAATTGAGATATTTTATTGCATTTGAATTTTAATATATATATATAAAACATGGTAAGTATCATAACTTAGAGTCCCCCTTTAGGACATTTTACTCCAAACAGCGGGCACGAACCTCTTATCCACAGGAATGAATATGCCTTTTTAGCAAAAGGTGACTCCGGGACAAATCACTTGTGTTACATGCGCACGTCTTTGTCGTTTAAGTTGGTCAGTGCATGGTTTTTATATCATCACCAATAATTGCCGCTTCGCCGTGGGTAACCAAGCACGTCAGTCATTCCTTTTTAGCGACAAATCTAAGCCAATTGGAAAAACAAATGAAGGCCGAATCGTCATCAACCTTTTTTTTTTCCAAAATCAGTTAAGGCCACCTCCTCAAAGTTTAGGCAAAGCTTAAGAGGAGTTTGCTCAGTCCAATGATATCATGTCATCAGAATAAGTCAGCTCTTGCACGCTCTTGCTCTGCTGCAGAAATTATTAGATTATTTTAAAGAGTGTCACCTTTACCCTTCATAGAGCGTGCTCTTCATCACCTTCGTGTTATCTTTCCTCTCCCACATAATTTTTTTCTACAATTTCCCCTTTATCCTCCTCTGCTTTTCCCCTTTGCCTTCTTCCATACGTTATTTAAAACTTTATTTAATAAGTGTGCGGGTACCCGCAACCCGAACGTGGCTAATAAGAGGAGCAAGATAAATTCACTGGATACCTTTATTCTTCTTCTAAATGGTGGTTAGTGTTCCGACGTGGTACAGCTGATGAAGTTGTCATCTAACCTAACCTTACCTAATTTTTCAGTGATGCGCTTGAGTGTTCTAAATCGCTGTAAGCTTTAAAATATTCCCACATAGGCCAAAATACAATCACTGGCACTTGAATACATTTGGGGCCATTCAAGTTCCTGACTATTAGTTTAATCAATTTGCCTTCCGCTGAACAAAAGACCTTTCAAGTTTAATTGTTTTGGCTTCCATCTTTAATTGCTATGTTACATAAGTCAAATGCAGTTGGTCATAAAAGCCAGCGGTAAGGGACCGTTGGGATCCATTCAAAATGCTTCAATATAAATTTTGCAGATTTTCGGTTTAAAAATCCTTTTTGCAAATTGGGCAAGGGGGGAATTTAGAAGAAAAAATTTGCAATTGCCCGAATGCTCTGTTGGTTTTGATTTTAATTTTAGCATATTGGGGCACATTTTCAGGTTTACTGCATTTATGATCACAGTTTTAAAAAATCTATGTTACCTTTGCCTTTAATTTAATGAGATTCCAAGGCCTTATGTTCACTACTCCACACCTTTTTTGGTGGCATAATCTTTTTACTAATAACAACTGCAAAGTAGCCGTAATATATCAAAGAGTTGTAATTTATGTTCACACAAGTGCCAAAGCAAAGTTACAAAATTACGCACATTTTTAAATGAGGTTCCTTTCGCTACCCCGCATGCTCTTCACCACACACTTTCGTTAGTTAAGCAACACTAATGAAATCAACATTGCGTGCAATAAACTTTGTTAGAATTAGGACTCATTGTGGCCATCAGGAAGGCAGACTGATGTTATATATATAAGTATACAAGGCATGTCTTTTTAAGGTGCCGAAATGGCGAGATTATGGGAAAGAAAATCATTGGAAATATGTTACTAAAACTAGATGTGTGTGACTTATTCAAGAAAATTATTTCGATTTTCTTTGTTCATTGTATTACTTACCAAACAATTAGAGTAGATACATATTTTTTTTCGCTCTCATATATTATATACAAGGTGGCGCAAAAGTAATCCTCCTATCAGAAAATGCTATAAATTTTGCGATTGGCGCCTGAAGTCAGTTCTGTTTTGACATTTGTGTAGTAAACACATGCGAAATACACGTTAATAAACAATGTTACGCTACACTGCTCCAGAACGCGGAATATTGCTGACTATTTATTTGACCAATAATCGGTCGGTGAAAAACGGTTACTGCGCAAAAGTAATCCTCCTATCAGAAAATGCTATAAATTTTGCGATTGGCCCCTAAAGTCCGTTCTGTTTTGACATTTGTGTAGTAAACACATGCGAAATACACGTTAATAAACAATGTTACGCTACACTGCTCCAGAACGCGGAATATTGCTGACTATTTATTTGACCAATAATAGGTCGGGGCCAAACGGTTACTGTGAATGGTAAGCGCTACAGAGCAATGATCAACGAGTTCTTTTTGCCGCAACTTGATGAATTGGGATTGGAAAACATGTGGTTCCAACAAGACGGTGCAACAGCACACACTGCACGTGCCACAACCGATATGCTGAACATCGGAAGCTTACTTTTGCGCCACCTTGTATAAATAGACAAGATGAATGCAATGTAGAACCGTTTTCTGCTAAACTATAATTCTAAGGTATACAAATTATATATGTATAGATAGGAAATTTTGAGGTGTACCTTTATCCGTAAATAAAAAAAATTTAAAAAATCATTTTAATATAAAAAATTTAACATAAAAGTCACACCACTACACATTTACTTATTCACACTATAGACACACTGTGTGTGTGTACTTGCTTTTTCTGTACTATGCTGAATCGTGAGCATGGCCGAGGAGTTGCTTTGTAGGAAAAAATTAAGAGCCGTAGTAGTGTGAGTAGACTTGCTATGCATGTTTTTGTGGTATTCGTGTGGTCGGCTCTCACTGTGAGTGCGAAGAGTTGGTAGTGGACCAATGAAAAATAAGTATTCGCACTATAGATACTCTGTTGTGTCATGCATTTTTGCTTTAGTTGTTGTTATTGTATTGATTACTGGCTACGATGCCCAGTATCAGCTGCTCTCCTGAGAGCACAACAAGTTGCTTTGTTGGATACATTAAACAAGCAATGTAAAATATGAGCAAATATGTAAAATTCATTGCTGATACCTACAAACAGGGTTTACAAAAATAAAATAAATGAAGAAAGGAAAATAGAGGAAAGGAAAAGAATTGAAAGGAAGGAAAATTAAAGGAAAAAAAGGAAAGAAAAGGAAAAGGAAAGGAAGGAAAGGGAAGGGAATGGAAAGGATAGGAAAGGAAGGAAAATTAAAGGAAAGAAAGAACTGGTAAGGAAATGAAAGTAAGGGAAAGGGAATTAAAGGAAAGGTAAGAAAACGAAGGGGAAAGAAAGAAAATAAAAGGAAGGGAAGGGAAAGGAAAAGAAGTTTGGGGAAAGTAAAAAATAAAATAAGAGAGTAAAAACAAGAAATCAAGGAAAATAAAAATATGTTTGAGGAAAGGAACGACATAGAAAGGAAGAAAAAAAGGCGGATAAAAGATATAGCAAAAAACTAAAATAAAATAAAGTTTACTGGTTGAATTTCAACCACTGGGCGAACTCTAGTTTTATTTAAAATCCAAGTAAAAAAGAAGATTCTGTGGTTCTACCGGGAAAATCGATTCAATTTTGTATTTTTGTTCTGTTGAGGTAGAGAACACTTAGATTCCAATCTTCAGACATGCATTCATCCAAACGTATTCCGCACAGAAGGTGATGCATGCGTTTTACCTGCCCTGTGCCGCCGTGCTCGAATAGTTCAACCGACAAACCATCAGCGCCAGCTACTTTATTTTTTTTAAATCGGGATATTGTTATTCACACCTCATTATAGTCGAGTTGTGGAACGTCAATTCCATCAACTTCGATTGCGGGTTTAGGGGCGGTATTTTTTCTGGATGCTTGCTCAATTTAAAAGGGCAGAGAAGTGATTCCTCCATAACCTAAGTACTCTCTGAACGATGTATATTGGAACGATTTTTCGTCATCCCTTGTCAAATTTGGTTTTGAGACAAACTGGTTTCGGCGTTGTGCCATCATCAGTGTCGATTTTCGTTCTGATCTGTTGTGGTCGTTTGTCTTGTATTTATAGTAGGTAGCAGGTAACGTCAGCATGGGTGTCTGTTTGTGTACGTGTGTGTATGTGTTGTGTGTGTACATTCAGAAACGGGGGTGGTTTTTCATCGACCGGTTTTTTGTGTGGTTGACTGAGGCAGGTAAAAGTTGGTAATTTTTGTTGTTTGACCTTTTTCGCTTGTTTGTTGTTTTTGATCTTTTGCTGTTTTGTGCTTATTTGTCGGTGCGTGTGTGTTTGTGGTAACTGAGTGGTTGCTTTGTTCTTTGTAAACCAATTTTAAAAGTTCGAATATTGTGTCGGAAACAGTGTTTGTCTGTTCGTTTATTATTCTACCGTCGAATGTTTTTTGTTTGTAGATTTCCATGTTTTCGAGTACGTTCAGACGTCTGCCTTTTGCTTGTACATGTAGGACCTTTACTGTTTTTTTGATGTTTCCGGGGGGGCATTTATTCTCCGCCATGTGATTCGCAAAGTTAGACTCTGGTATGATGGTTGGATTCCGTATCTTTTTGTTGTAATCTCTAATGTGTTCTCTGAACCTAGTTCTTACTTGTCGACCGGTTTGTCCTATGTAACTGTGCTGGCATTCACAAGTGAGCTTGTATACACCATGGCTGCTAAACGGATCTTCTGAGTTAGTTTTGGTTCTTAGCTTCCGTCCTAAATTGTTCGATGTTTTGAACGCTGTGTTGATGTTGTATTTTCTAAGGAAATTTGCTAATTTATACTTTGCCCTTCCAGTATACTCGTATGTCATTGTCGTCCAGGTTTGTGTACTTTCTTCTCCATTGTTTCTTTTTTGTTCTCTAAGGTCTCTCCTGAGTTTATCTACTAGTGCTTTTTTATATCCGTTGTTTGTAGCGATGTTATATATTATTCCAAGCTCTCTTCTATATGCTTCTTGTGTAAGAGGTGTTCTTTCCAATCTTTGTACTAAGTGCCTTAGCGCTGCATTTTTATGTTGTTGTGGGTGGTTCGAGGTATTATGTATTATTGTGTCGGTGGCCGTTGGTTTCCTATATATGTCGTAGTTGAATTTATTGCTAGCTTTATCAATACTTATTGTGAGGTCCAGATAATTGATTCCTCCGTCTTTTTCGGTTTCAATTGTGAATTTTATGTTCCCGTGCTGCTTGTGGAGGTACTCCAGTACTTGCTCTTCGTTGTTGGTAGTTAAAACGCATATGATATCATCCACGTACCTTGCGTAAAATAACACTCCTAATTTGGAATTTAATTCCTGTATATTCTCTTTTTCCAGGTTTTGCATAAACGCTTCCATACGAATAGCCGATGTTGGGTTTCCCATCGAAAGTCCGTTTGTTTGTCTGTATATTTTATTGTTGAATTGAAAATAGTTTTGACGTAGTGTGGTTCTTACCGTGTTCGTGATTTGCGTACTTTTTACTTTATCTTTTGTTTTACGTAGTATTATAGAGTTTACTATGTTCAATGTCTCTGCTAGTGGTATTGATGTGTATAGATCTTTTATGTCGAAAGATACCAATTTGCTGTCCTTTGTCACTCCAACGGTCCTAAGTTTGATTATTAGTTCAGATGTATTAGTTATGGTGTGTTCGTTGCTAAGTTCCAGTGTGTCCTTCAATACTGTTTTTAAATATTTAGATAGCTTATAGCATGGTGCCGATTTAAAATTAATGATTGGTCTCATTGGATTGCCTGGCTTGTGGATTTTTGGTAGCGCAATCAGTGGTGGAGTTGACGGGTTCATTTGGACTAATGTATATGCCGAGTTTGTATCTATTATATTTGTTGCAGTTTTTATAGCCACTTTGATTTATTTCTGGTATTCATCCGTGGGGTTCACTCTTATTCTACGACATTCCATATCCTCGATGAGTTTTTCGGTTTTTGTTATATACTCATCTTTTTCAATTAGCACACTTGTGTTGCCTTTGTCCGCCTTCGTTGCGACAATATTGTTTATCCTGAGTTTATGTTGTAGGTTCTTGACTGTTTTTTGCTCCGTGTTTCTCTTCTGTCCTTCCTTTGCTTTCACTTCCTTGTTTATTATTTCTCTGCACATGTGTCTTGCGTGCTCTTGTTCCTCAACTGATATTAATGATATTGCGACCTCTGCGTCTACGATCGCCTGTTCCGTTTTTCTTTTTTCGTTTTGGTCTATAATATTGTGTTTCAGTCCCTTTTTCAGAAGTTGTTCTTCCGCCGCGGTGATGGCCGTTAGGTTTACGAGCCTGGCATGGAAATGGTGCGGTTGTTGGTTGTTGTGCCGTTCGCGACGTCCTATCAGCTTACCTAGTTTCCGGTTCAGCGTCCTGTATTTCTGTTGTAGTTCATGTTCGACCTCAGTCCTTATGCGCTCGAAGCATTCCATTAACGTATCGGTAGGTAATTGCTCCGCCAACCTTAAATGGATGGATAGAATTTCGGCATTTATTCCATCTTTCTTGGCGTACTGGTTTTTCCACTCATATCTTAGGAAGTCTCTTTCCGCCTTCCTTATTGTCCTCATGCTTGTACTGGTGTTTGTTTTCATTGTTATTTTTGCAAATTTTGGTGTCACATTCAATTCTATGCATTGTTTGTTAAACCAAATGTTTGCCTTCGGTGTATGCAATTTCAGTAAACGTCGTTTGTAAACTATTAGTAGACCGTTTTCGTTTAAGTTAAAAGCCTGACAAGCATTAACGGTTTTATATTGTTTTGTTGTTTTTCCGACAGGGTGAATGATTGATGTATATTGGAACGATTTTTCGTCATCCCTTGTCAAATTTGGTTTTGAGACAAACCGGTTTCGGCGTTGTGCCATCATCAGTGTCGATTTTCGTTCTGATCTGTTGTGGTCATTTGTCTTGTATTTATAGTAGGTAGCAGGTAACGTCAGCATGGGTGTCTGTTTGTGTACGTGTGTGCATGTGTTGTGTGTGTACATTCAGAAACGGGGGTGGGTTTTCATCGATCGGTTTTTTGTGTGGTTGACTGAGGCAGGTAAAAGTTGGTAATTTTTGTTGTTTGACCTTTTTTGCTTGTTTGTTGTTTTTGATCTTTTGCTGTTTTGTGCTTATTTATACTCTCTGAACATCGGCCACCAGGTCAGGGTATCTTTTTACAGGAGTTTGCCTCGGACTTAAAACCTTCCGTCATCAAGCATCTCAATCTCTTTGATTTTACGCTTTTCCACCATTTTTTTTTCGCCCGGAAAAGCCGCCTCTTTAAGTCGCGGTAGTGAATTAGCTTTCAGCGTTGCCTTTTCGGCATAGTCCTTTCTTTTCGGTTCACGCACTCTTCAATTGCGCTCTCGGAGATCAGGTTTGAGAGGCGATATGCTATTGTATTTTTTCGAAGTCCAGCTTTTTGTTGTATCCCTTTTGCCGGGATCTTCTTGTGAATGAACCTTGTGCTGGATATGACCTAATAACATATATACAATAACATCCGCTACTTTCTATTACATACGTAATATCTAACACTTTCACTATCTCTACATATAATGAAATTGTAAAAGGTCGATGTCTGTACATTACAGATACTTAAGAAAAATCGATAGGAGGGACCATTATTAAGCCAATAGAAGCCAAAGCAACAGTTTTTAGTCTGTCTGTATGTTTGGTCGCGCATCACTCAAAAACTTCTTCTTCTTTAAATGGTCATCTAACCGCCTGGGCGATTTTGGCCGTCCAACATAGCTCGCCAGTCGTTTCTTCGTCGCGCCAACTGGTGCCTATTGGAAACACCGCGGGATCGCAAATCGGTCTCCACTTGGTCCTTCCATCGGAGTGGTGGTCTCCCTCTTCCTCTGCTTCCACCGCCAGGTGCCGATAAGAATACCTTATGGGCTGGAGCATCTTCGCTCATTCGCACTACGTGGCCTAGCCAACGAAGCCGCTGTGTTTTAATTCGCTGAACTATGTCGGCGTCTGCGTAAAGTTCATACAGCTCATCAATAAATCTTCTTCGGTACTCGCCGTCGCCAACGCGTAGAGGTCCACAAATCTTTCGAAGAACCTTTCTCTCGAATACTCCCAGAGCCGCCTCATCAGATGTTGTTAGTGTCCACGCTTCTGCACCATATAGCAGGACGGGTGCGATGAGTGACTTGTAGAGTGTTATTTTCGTTTGTCGAGAGAGGACTTTACTTTTCAATTGCCTACTCAGTCCGAAGTAGCATTTGTTTGCAAGAGTAATTCTTCGTCGGATTTCTAGGCTAACATTATTGTTGGTGTTAATGCTGGTTCCCAGGTAAACGAAGTCCTTTACTATTTCGAAATTATTGCTGCCAACAGTGGCTTGGTTGCCAAGGCGCGAATGCGCTGACTCTTTGCATGATGACAGAAGGTACTTCGTTTTGCCCTCGTTCACCACCAATCCCATTTTCTCCGCTTCTTTTTCTAATTTGGAGTAAGCAGAGGTTACGGCGCGGTTGTTAAGGCCAATGATATCAATATCGTCAGCATATGCCAACAGTTGCACGCTTTTATTAAATATTGTTCCAGCGCGGTTAAGTTCTGCAGCTTGTATTACTTTCTCCAGCATTAAATTAAAGAAATCGCACGATAGGGGGTCACCCTGTCTGAAACCTCGTTTAGTTTCGAACGGCTCGGAGAGGTACTTCCCAAATCTGACCGAGCTGGCGGTGGTGCTCAAGGTCATTTTGCATAGCCGTAAAAGTTTTGCGGGGAAACCAAATTCAGACATAGCGGCATATAGGCAGCTCCTTTTCGTGCTATCGAAAGCGGCTTTAAAATCAACAAAGAGATGATGCGTGTCGATTCTTTTTTCACGGGTTTTTTCCAAGATTTGGCGTATTGTAAAAATCTGGTCGATGGTAGATTTACCAGGTCTGAAGCCACACTGGTAAGGTCCAATCAGTCTGTTCACACCAGGCTTCAGTCTTTCGCACAATGCGCTTGATAGGACCTTATATGCGATATTCAAAAGGCTGATTCCGCGATAGTTGGCGCAGTTTGCAGGATCGCCCTTCTTGTGGATTGGGCAGAGAACACTTAGATTCCAATCTTCAGGCATGCATTCATCCGACCATATTCTGCATGGAAGCTGATGCATGCGCCTTACCAGCTCCTCGCCTCCGTGTTTGAATAGCTCAGCAGGCAAACCATCAGCGCCAACTGCTTTACTGTTTTTCAATCGGGATATTGCTATTCGCACCTCATTATAGTCGGGTTGTGGAACGTCAATTCCATCATCTTCGATTGTGGGCTCGGGCTCGGCATCTTCTCTGGTTTCTTGCTCAGTTTCTCCATTTAAAAAGGCAGAGAAGTGATCCCTCCATATTCTGAGTGCTCTCTGAACATCGGCCACCAGGTCGCCGTTCTCATTCTTAGAGGAGTTTGCCCCGGGTTTAAAACCTTCTGTCATTCGCCGAATTTTTTGATAGAATTTTCGGGCATTATTCCCGTTGGCTAGCATCTCAAGCTCCTTTATTTCACGCTTTTCTTTTTAAATTGCATTACTAGACGTTCAACTTAAAATTTCAGATACCATTTGTTCCGACAGCTCGACCAGTTTCGGAGATATCAACCGATACGTGTACGAATTGCAGTACTCATTGTCACCTTTCGTTTGATACCCATATTGTACTAACACACTTTGGGTATCAAACGAAAGGTGACAATGAGTACTGCAATTAGCGATTAACTTCCACATCTTATAATTATGATAAAAATCGGACTCAGTTTATTGTTAATTCTGAGACGCAGCGGAGCGGGCTGGGTTTACTAAAGGATAGTTTCCTGCTCTAAAAACGGTCCTAAGCTTCAAGTTAGCATTTTTAGAGTAAAGCTAGTTTAAATGTACAGAGAGAGATATGCAGACAAAAAGTGTGGTTTCACCTTCTGCTACTCTGATAATTCTTTAATTTATCTCTTTAATGGACAGTTTTTTATATATAAAGATTTGATTTTTAATGTGGCATCTACTATAACATAAATTTAGTTAACGAGCATTTAAAACGTACAATAGTTCTGTTTCTCGTGCCAATCTTAAGTTTTTTGGCCTTATAAATTTTTTCAAAAAAACGTAACAACTTATATTTTCAGAAACATTATGTTAGTCAAGATCATAGTTGCCCAATACCTATACTCCGCTACTCATATTGTTTTTGTAATACCCACAGGCATTGAATTTTTAAACGTTTTGTTCACTTGTCCTTACATATAAGAAATTATATTAATGGGCGAGAATTGCAGAGTATAGAGAAAAGAATTTGTATATCAAAAACAAATTTCTACTAAAATACAAAACTTTATTATTTTTATTTTCATTTGAACGCCAACCATAAATGTTGCCAACATTTTTTATTTTCAGTACACACTGATATTACTGATGACTTTCACTTTTTAAGAATGAAAATCACCTTATTTTACTTATATGGAACAAAATTTTCTTGCTATGCATGAGACTTACCTTGTGGGTCGGTAAAAAGCATAAAAATCCCTTAACATTTCGAAAAATTTGTTTGTTAATGAAAAAAACTTTCGGTGTAATAAAACAACGTATTAATAATGCAATTCCTTGCTGTAAATTGGTGGATAGCGGTATTGCTGAAATAAAAAAAAAATTTTCGTAATTTTATATATAAAAAATGTGTATATGTATATACAGTTGAGTTCTGAATTAAATAATTTACATACATAACTTTTTCGCATTCGCAGAAATTCACATATTTTCATATATTTACATTGACATTCGCAAAGTTTCTGTATATGACTATGAAAAGATGATGTTTTTTAAGGCAAATTAAAGTTACTTAACCCAGTAATCACATTGTCAGTCTCCACTTCAGCATTTGGTATTATTTATTGATTTAATTTACTTTGCTCAATGAAGCTTAATTTTCTTTGAAAATTGTAATAAAGAAGCAAGGAGATCTTTATCCTGATCCTTATTTATTAACCCCTATATTCATAAAAAATAAAAAATCCTTATAAAAATCTTATGATTCAAAATTTTGTATGGAAATATCATTTTAAAAAGCTTTATAAACCAATTTTATTTTTTATGAATATGGGGGTTAGTATTTACGGTATTGAGTATATAAGGACCCAAAACCGAATAAAACCAGAATCGAATAATCGATAGTTAGGGGCTATATGTTATATTGCTTTAGCCATGCCCGTCTGCCCGTCGGTCTGTTTGAACGCAAACCAGCCCCTCAGTTTTTGTGATATCTCTATGAAATTTTGTACGGGCCGCCACTTTGTAATATATTCATAATTGTTCGGAACCAACAAGATAGGACCAATACAACACACAGCTCCTATACAATCGATTGTTCCGATAAACAGGTTTTGACCCATAAATTTTCCAATTAAAGAGCAAGGAACTTAAAATTTTTGCAAGTTTCATGAAATTTATATACGTAATGTGACTAGTGAAAATCAGCCAGATCGGACCATCAAAGCATATAGCTACCATATAATCGATAGTTCCAATAATTGAGGTTTGGGCTATAACTATTGCAAATTAATAGCGGGGAACACGAAATTTGGGCACTACAGTACTTATTATACGAGTATATGTAATGTGTTTAGTGAAAATCATCAAGTTTGGATATATCGTATAGTTCACATTGGCTATGTATCTTTAAACTAGCAGGGTAAGGCCATCAAATTTTGCAGAGTTTGTACTTGTTGTAAGTAAAGATCGGACATTTAAAACCGTGATACCTATTCATGAGGGGTATAAAGCCTTCGGCACAGCCGAGTACAGCGCTTTCCGAACTTGTTTTTTTTTCTGCTAAAGATATGGCTGCAAAGGTTATTCTAAAAACATGAACTATTTTTTTTTATAGAATATATTACAATTTCTCCAAATGTAATCGAAAAACTAGCCTCTGCATTATCTTCAATGAGCTTTGCAGCATATTCTAGGCCCTTTTTTTATAATGGACGTGGCATGTGCACAATACGACCGTTCAGTATTTTCACGATTTTAAGCAAGAAGGAAACATGAGGCGCCAATGCAAAACCTCAATAGGTCCAACTATATTCCCAAAAAATAAAGAATATTACAGATTTCCCAGGTTTAAGAAGAATACATGGTTTTATGTAGTCACTCTAATATAAACATATACAGCTTTGTATACATATTAAAGTTCTTAACCTAAAACTAGTCAAAACTCTCAATTAAGGTAAAAAATTCCTAATTCAACATTGATCCATTTTACTTTGCTATGTCTCATGACTTATTTGCTTTTTCCCCACAGCACCAACTAAAGATGTATTTGTATACTGTTTACTTACTAATTCATTGATGCAAAAAACGTTGAAACAACGTTGTTTGAGTGATGTTAATATGTTCATTCCGATTTGCATTAAAACTCTCTTTCAATGCTTCCTGGAGTAATAAAGGGTGTTTTTTTTAGGGGTATAGAACTTCGAATTGAAATAAAATACAAGAAAATCGTTTTAAGGTCCATCAATTTACCTTTATTGGAAGGATAATTTTATGCCATTAATGTTTAAATATGATTTCGGGCATGTGGCCGCCGCGGCTGGCTCGAATAAAGCCAATTCTACAGGTCCAATTTTCAACCACTTTTTCGAGCATATGGGGCCGTATGTCGGCAATAACGCCACGAATGTTGGCTTCCAATTCCCCTAACGTTTCTGGTTTGTTGGTGTAGACGAGCGACTTCACATATCCCCAAAGAAAATAATCCAATGGTGTCAAATCACACGACCTTGGTGGCCAATTGACAGGTCCATTCCGCGAAATTATGCGCTCATCGAATGTTTCCTTCAATAAATCGATTGTGACGTGCGCTGTGTGGCTTGTAGCGCCGTCTTGTTGGAACCACAACTCATCCACATTCATGCCATCCAATTCGGGAACAAAATAGTCGGTTATCATGGCTCTATACCGGTCTCCATTAACGGTAGCTGCCTCTCCAGCATTATTGCGGAAGAAGTATGGCCCAATGACTCCACCAGCCCATAGAGCACACCAAACAGTCAGTTTTTGTGGATGTAATGGCGTTTCAAGGGTCTCATGTGGATTCTCTTCACTCCAAATGCGGCAATTTTGCTTGTTGACGTAGCCATTCAACCAAAAATGAGCCTCATCACTGAACAAAATTTTGCGATGAAAACCAGCATCGAAATCAATCTCATTTTCGGCCCATACACCAAAATCACGACGCATTGCATGGTCTCGCGGCTTTAATTCTTGCACAAGCTGGATCTTGTAAGGTCGCAAGCCAAGATCTTTGCGCAAAATCTTCCATAAAGTTGATGGACAAAGCTCCAATTGCTGTGCACGGTGGCGAATCGATTCATTCGGGTCCTCTTCAACACTTTGCTCTACAGCGGCAATTGTTTCTTCGGTGCGCACTGTTCGACGTCTCTGCGGATGCGTATTATCACATAGAGTAAACGTAGTGCGAAAACGATCCATGGTTAACCGAATTAATTGCTCTGATGGACGATTATGTCGACCATAAAATGGACGGAGCTCACGGTAAACTTCGCGAACTGAACCATTATTTTCGAAATAAATTTGCACGATTTGCAAGCGTTGTTCTTTTGTCAACCTGTTCATGATGAAATGGCAAACCAAATTGAACATAAATGACATTAGAGTTGCCAGATTTGACCACAAAATGCCAGTTTTATCTCTATTCGAAAAACAAACCTGTAAAAAAAACACCCTGTATTTCCAAATTTTTTTGGTTATGATAAAATTTATACTAATATACTCAAATATAAATATGCGGTATACAAAATAAAGTAATTTTACTAGGAATAGTTTCATCGTCCATTCTACGTAATACTAAGTATAAAAAAAAAAATTTTAAAAGTGGTGTTAAATAGTCAATACGAATATATAATGTCCAATGAAATTTTCATTTAAGATTACTAAAACTTTGGTTGCTATCAATTTTAGTTTAAAGTCTTTCATAGTTAAAACACCATTGTTCCACGTAAAGTTGCACATTATAAAATTAAGTACCTATTAGCAAGGGGGGTTTCGTTTGTTTTTTGGTTTATTAACAGTCCCCGAAAGTTCATGGGAGTGTTAACTGTTTGAACAGCCCTTTGCCGGATATGGATCCGATACGCTCCAATTCTAAAACTTTATGGTTCTAGCCTGTCTATCGAACGAGCTACTTGTTTGACTCCAATGAACCTTCGGGTCGTGGATTATCGTCACCTTTTACGACAGGCATCCTACCGCGGGTATATTCTAAGCCCCTAATGAAGGATTTCTAGGGGTTTTGTCCCCGAACTCTAGATTTGGAGGGATATTCTAAAACATTTATAGTGTAATTTCTGTAGACAAACTCTCGGTAAAATGTTGAATAATATGGAGCTTTGTACCCCTAGGTAATATTGAGCTAGCATGAAAATGTTGTTTTAAAAATCAAAACGCAATTCCGAACCCGCATTTGGAAACAAATTTACTTGATAAGCAAACTATTTCTATTTTATATAAGATAACACAACTCTTATTTGGCACTACAGAAATTTGTCTCACTAGTTTCTGATTGTACGTATGTATGTATGCAGGAATATACAAGGTGGCGCAAAAGTAAGCTTCCGATGTTCAGCATATCGGTTGTGGCACGTGCAGTGTGTGCTGTTGCACCGTCTTGTTGGAACCACATGTTTTCCAATCCCAATTCATCAAGTTGCGGCAAAAAGAACTCGTTGATCATTGCTCTGTAGCGCTCACCATTCACAGTAACCGTTTGGCCCCGACCGATTATTGGTCAAATAAATAGTCAGAAATATTCCGCGTTCTGGAGCAGTGTAGCGTAACATTGTTTATTAACGTGTATTTCGCATGTGTTTACTACACAAATGTCAAAACAGAACTGACTTTAGGGGCCAATCGCAAAATTTATAGCATTTTCTGATAGGAGGATTACTTTTGCGCCACCTTGTATTTAGTACATTACTCAAGCAATGGACATGTTTAGATTTCATGTTCGAAAACTGGACAAATAATAAAAAATAATAAACTATCTTGATGTTGGTGCAATACCACTCGTAGTGTGCACTTTTACCTACTCATTCCAATTAAGGTGGAACTGATTTTGGCATTTGCTGCCGCGACTTATCTAGTTGTTCGACGTGTCAATAGTCCATGTATTTGGACGCGTGTTTCCATTTACAAAGCTTTGTGTAATCGGATGTGTTGGATTGTGTGTCAGTAGCTGGTCCACCACTGCTTCGCTTCTCTAAATGCACACAATGACGCACACATATTCGTGTAATGTAGGTATTGGATTGACTACAGTTTTATATTTCCATATATCCCCGTAGCAAACTTAGTAACGAGTGAGACAAATTTCGGGTTCAGCACTAGATCTAAAATCCCCAATTTCAAATCGATTCAATTTTAGTTTATAAAACAAAATATTTTGTACTAGATTGACCTGTGCCAATCTTGGGCAAAAAAACATAGCTGCAGATTAACCTGAACCATATATACAGAAAATAGATAAGAGATAATCATCCATACCGTGCCATAACATTGTCCACCGTATTTAGTTTTTCTATATGCAACGGTAACTCACATATAAATCACCATACCATACCATAACCGTCCCAATACCATATCTTTCTCATGACTCTCTTAATTTAAAAAACTGTATCGGTCTAGTAACATAAAGTGATTTCAACTGATGTTCTAAAGGAAATGGAAGGTGTCGCTAGAGTCGGTAGTTGCATACTTTCAGGCGCCGAACTTGTTATTTCTGTAGAAATAAGGGAAAACTACCAAACTATTTTTTTTTTAGTAGAGCGCTTACAAAGTTTAAATTGTAGTGTAAATGTACCCTGTAGGGAAATCAATTAACTGCAAGTCGACTACTAATTCACTATTTTTCAGCTAGCTTTGCCTTTCCCTCAACTACTTCACATAGATTTTAGCTGACTACTTTTATATGACGATGGCGGCGAAAAAGTGGAGCGGTTTTCAACTGACGACAAGTTGACTGCTTTTATGTTTACTTGTAGCCAGCTCAGTAATAGGCAATTTTTGGTACTTTTGGTTCCTATACTTATTAGTTAATTAATATATAAATTTTAATTATAGTATGGTTAATGTGTGTTCATTTGTATGCTCTCAAAACATGGTCAGAAACCAATGTCTTAAGCCATAACCATGTTGAGGCATGCACATTTTCAATAAAATCAAAATATGATGAAAATTTATTAATTCTAATGAGAAAAAATGACACATAAAGAACTACAACTGAGTTTTTTTGTTAGCAAATATTTTTATCTGATAGGTACAATTTTTCGATTGAACACTGAATGACTTTGAAACCAACTAATAGTTAGACACAAAAAGACGACTAAAACTTAGCTAGTAGAGTAGTCGGCCACAGAATTCCCCACAGGGTATGGCACTTAGATATAGTTTTTTCTTCATAAAATCAACAATTTCTAAGCAAAACCCGTGAAATTCTGACTGGTTATAGATCCTAGCACGGAGAACACAATGGTGGTACTATCTCGTTTTCGACCAAACTTTAGTTTGGCTTTTTCCGCTCATTGCCACATATTTATGTTCACAATGGCATAGTAGTACAAAGCGAGTTTACAATCGCTTATTTTTAACAATTAATTTTTATAAAATACGATTTATAAATATATTTAATATTTACATATTTTTGTAAGTATAAAGAGCTCAAGACCAGTTGATAATAATTTCTTAGTTAATTATTATTATTTTTATTAGAGGAAAAATTGAAAGCAACAAACATATACAGGCTATAGTTATATGTAGTACTATTTCGAAAACAGCCACGATTTCTCGTCAGACTAATTCGTATAGTTTTGCTATTTTCAGAGGATCTTGTGGAGATCGAACCCACTCACTCTGATTGCCAGCGCAGCCGCCTAACCCATAGGCTATGCTGCGTGTAGTTTTTCAAGCTGCTTAATTCAAGTTTTCCTCTAATTGTTGTTTGTTATCTTGCCAACGGTATACACAATATTTTAGACATTCCGTCTAAGTATATGTAAAATCAAATCAAAAGCAGCTTGCAAAACTACACGCAGCATAGCCTATTGGTTAGGCGGCTGCGCTGGCAATCAGAGTGAGTGGGTTCGATCTCCACAAGATCCTCTGAAAATAGCAAAACTATACGAATTAGTCTGACGAGAAATCGTGGCTGTTTTCGAAATAGTACTACATATAACTATAGCCTGTATATGTTTGTTGCTTTCAATCTTTCCTCTAATAAAAATAACAATAATTAACTAAGAAATTATTATCAACTGGTCTTGAGCTCGTTATACTTACAAAAATATGTAAAAATGAACAGACCGTAAAACCAACAACAAAATATATTTAATATTTACATAATTCCAGGCAAAATAGGAAAACGACATAAAATTTAAAATGCTACTAATCATTCCTATTTATTCAGTTATCTGTACCTAAATGTGCATATTTTCCTAATCTGGTAACAGAAATATAGAAAAATATGTAAAAACGCCAAATTTTTGTCCTTATAATTTTGACTTCACACCTTACTATTTTGTGGAAAAAGTTTGGTCATGTTTGCATTGCTGTATCAGCTATATTTTCATTTATAGAAAAAAATTTGCTAGTCATTCAAGTAAAGCAGAGAAAAAATTAAATAATTGCAAAACATAATATAAAAAAAAGTTATGTGATTTTTGTGTATGTCTTCATTAAATTGATTCATATGGGGTGTCCCAGGAGTCACACGAAAAGGCATAAAAATTGGTCTGGTAACCTTAGGTACGACCCTACGAAACCAGATATTTCTGGAAGTAAGTATAAAGAGGCTGTTCACCGTCTAAATACATTTTTTGAGTTAAAAGGGTCATACTGTGGTTTCTAGACTATTTTGAAATGTGTCCCAGGAGTCACACGAGTCTAAACTCTCATGTACAGGGTGGCTAATGAAAGCCGCTACCAAAAAAAAATTAAATAACTTTTTTTCTATTTAATAAATCTGGTAAATTTTTTTTTATTTTGCAGATTGACTTTTACATTTAACAAAAATGGATAACTGGGACACTGAAACAAGAATTTGGATTGTCCGCCGCTATCACGCACTGGAGTCCGTAGTTTCGGTTCAAAGAGAGTATAGGCGCACGTTTGGCGGCAATCCTCCGAGCAGATGGACCATAATAAGACTTGTAAACAATTTTGCCGAGCATGGGACAGTCAACAGAAGACCTTACCATCGAAACCCTTCAGTTCGAACGGAGGAAACAATCGCTGCTGTAGCTGCTGCCATACAAAACAATCCACGTGTTTCGACAAGAAGCTTATCTGCTCAAATGGGTGTAAGCAGACAGTCATTACAGTCAATTATGCACAAAGATTTGGACTTATTCCCATATAAAATTCAAATGGCCAACAAACTGAACGCTGCAGACTTGCCGATTCGCTTGGAATTTTGCCAGTAGATGCTTCAAATGGTGGAAGAGGATGGAAACATGTTGAACTGTCTTTTCATGTCTGACGAGGCCCATTTCGATCTAAACGGCAACATAAACAAACAAAATTGTCGAATATGGAGTGCTTCCAACCCACAGATACTCCATGAGACGGAATTGCATCCACTTCGTGTCACAGTGTGGTGTGCAGTTTCATCACGCTGCATTGTCGGGCCCTACTTCTTCGAAGAAAACGGTCACACCGTTACGGTTACTGGAGACCGTTACTTGAGCATGTTGAGAGAGTTTTTCTATCCAGAATTACGCCGAATGAGAATTTCTTTCAACTCTGTGTGGTTTCAGCAAGATGGTGCAGCTCCTCATATAGCCCAACCTGTTATGACAGAATTGCGACGAAAATTTCCCAATAAGCTGATATCCAGAAACTCCACATTCCGTTGGCCACCCAGGTCGCCTGACCTTACTGCACCTGACTTTTTCTTGTGGGGTTATTGCAAACAGGAAGTCTTCAAAGCAAAACCAACAAATTTGAATGAACTAAGGCAATCCATTCGAGAAACAATTGCGGCTATTCCTGTCTCAACTCTCCAAGCAGTAATGAACAACTTTTTGGTAAGATGCCGCACATGCATCGACGAGCAGGGGGGCATTTAAATTCCATTATTTTTAAAACTAATTAAGCTATATTTAATAAAATTTAATGAGCTTTAACATGAATAAAAGAAAAATGAATTCCATACACCGAAACAAAAATTATTTGAGTTTCTTAATGTAGCAAAATTCATCAGCCACCCTGTATTATTCAGATGAATGCCGTACAGAGGAAAAGGAAACAGCGAGAGAAAATGAAGGTGGATGCCGAGAAATGGAAGATAGCCAAAGAAAATCAAAATAAGTGGAACGAGAACCAAAGCAAAAAGTTCGGCGAAATATATGTTAATACGCAAACCTGTACTTAAAATAGAATATTACTTAAAATAGATTCTAAAACGAAATTTTAAATTGTTTTTAGTTTTTATTATATAGTTTTAAGTAATTGTTTCGAGAGATGTTGAATTCGACTTGTTTTTAATAAATATTTAATCAGAATTTTGAAGTAAATATAAATATTATTTTGCCTTCACTTTATTTTATTGCACTTAATTGGCTTGGTTTCAATTCTGCTGGGAGACATTTATGGATAAAGGGTTGAAACAATAATAAAACTGATTTCAATAATCTGGTATATTACATATTTCGCACTTGTCCCAGGAGTCACAAATACCTGTCCCAGGAGTCACAATTTAAATATTTGAAAATAGTTTATTGAATTCGAATACACAAAATATTTTTATAGAATATGGTACTTTGCAGTATGTATTTTCCACCATATACAAACTGTAGGTGAAAGTTGAATAGTTGAACTAAAATTCGTATTCGTGCCCACAAAGATGCAACAAAGGGATTTTTCGTTGTCCCAGGAGTTACACTCAGTTTTTTAGTAGTTACAAAGGTACTTGTTGTTATTTGGCCAATTCTTTTAATGCATTAATTGTATTGGATATTTATCCACGTCGATAAATATATTTCATAGCAATTTAAGTCCCGATGTCAGTTTTTCAAGGCAAAGTTGACTCAGCTCTGGAGTCAAATGTCCCAGGAGTCACGATGGAATAAGATTTTACAATAAATCTCTTTATGCAGAAATGAAATGAAGTTTCTCAAGTACAATGTTTGAACAAATAAAGTGAAAATTGTTTGCTATGGCGTTAGAATCACTACGCAAAATTTTGGTTTGCTGGGGAACCAACGAAATAATGCCAATAAACGAATTAGATCTAAACTTTATAAAATTTCAATAGTTCGGGACTTTAAAAAAGAGGGGACAATTTCCATCGCTTATGACGTGGCCATATTAAATTCGTTTATTGATTTCATGTAAAAAAGATTGAGATCAAACTAGTAAGCGGACTAGCTCAGAACTAGTGATTTTACCTGCAGTAGTGTGAAGTTTCATGTATGTATGTATGTAAGTTAATTTAGTTCTGCTTTTTTTTTTGTCCTTTGGTTTTTGATTTCTAGTCGCATGATTGGAGGTCAAACCAAATTGTTGTTGGTATAAATGCAAGAGCGTACAAAAATAATATCTTGGTATATACGAATGTTCACGTATGCAGCTCAAATTTCGAAAAACGACATCAATTTTTTCATTTTTCGTTAAAGCCATTCATTCATTTATTCATTACTGTGTAGTGAATTTGTCTAATGGGTTCGATTTGGCAATTTCCGTTTGAATATGTATTTTGCCCTATGCTGGAAGCTATGGTATACTAGACGTAGCACTGCACTCCATATTTAGTCTCAATTCGTTCCGAGCCGATATTGAATTTGCCCGACGTTCCTTTTTTTGTATACCTAGTAGTGCTACGCACACAAGTTATATTAACTTTAGTTGCGTAACGGTGGTATGTAACGGCATAAACGGATCGAGATAGAGATTGATTTATGTATATCAAAAAAGAAATTGAGTAAATTTTGAGATATCTTAATGAAATTTGGTATGCAAGTTCCTTGGCACTCATCTCCGAGCGTTATTTAAAATGTGCAAAATCGGATGATAGCCACGCCCACTATAAAAATATATAGAAAATTTCCGAAAATACAAAAAAAGTGATTATTCAGTACATAATACACTTATAAGGATTAAGTTTGGTGTGTACATTAATGTTAAGGCAGAAAATAAATTTTTAAAGAAATTTTTGAAAATGGGAGTGGCACCGCCCACATTTGATTAAGTCAAATTTAGAAATAATATTAATCATAAATCAAAAACCGTTCAAGATATCGAAACGAAATTTGGCATATTAATATAAGGAATGTTCTAAAAAAAATGGGCGAAATCGGTTAAGAACCCCGCCCACTTTTATACGAAAGATTTTAAAAGGATCATAGATATACAGGGTGGCGCAAAAGTAATCCTCCTATCAGAAAATGCTATAAATTTTGCGATTGGCCCCTAAAGTCAGTTCTGTTTTGACATTTGTGTAGTAAAAACATGCGAATTACACGTTAATAAACAATGTTACGCTACACTGCTCCAGAACGCGGAATATTGCTGACTATTTATTTGACCAATAATCGGTCGGTGAAAAACGGTTACTGCGCAAAAGTAATCCTCCTATCAGAAAATGCTATAAATTTTGCGATTGGCCCCTAAAGTCAGTGCTGTTTTGACATTTGTGTAGTAAACACATGCGAAATACGCGTTAATAAACAACATTATGCTACACTGCTCCAGAACGCGGAATATTGCTGACTATTTATTTGACCAATAATCGGTCGGGGCCAAACGGTTACTGTGAATGGTGAGCGCTACAGAGCAATGATCAACGAGTTCTTTTTGCCGCAACTTGATGAATTGGGATTGGAAAACATGTGGTTCCAACAAGACGGTGCAACAGCACACACTGCACGTGCCACAACCAATATGCTGAACATCGGAAGCTTACTTTTGCGCCACCTGTTATTTAATAGCAATAACGTTGCGTACAAAAGCTTTATATCATTTATATTTCACTTCCACAGTGCCCGTGAAGGAAGAAAGTCGAAAAATTTAAATTTTTTAAAGTGGGCATGGCCCCGCCCTTTTTATAGTGGATTATTCCACAAAAATTGTTATGCCATAACTCCGGCAAAAATTGATTTATCGAAACGATATTTGGCAAAAATGTTCTACATAGAAAGATAAATATTTATTGTGAAAACGGACGAAATCGGTCAACGACCACTCCCAGTTTTTTAACATAGCTCTTAAAAATTTCTTTGCAAAATGTAAGACACGAGATTTCTATAACCATGCAAGCTATATCAACAAGATCTTGCACACATAATAAGCTTTTTAAGCAAAACTCAACCGCAAAAAAAATTTTGCGAATTTTGGGGAAGTATGCGTGGCGGAGGCCACTGTTCAGCATAAAAATTCTGCTATTTCAAAGGCTATTGCTTGTAGTTTAAACCAGATATTTAAATCAAAATTGGTCTGCTGCTTTTCGATAGTATTTAGTATACTCCTGCAAATCGGATAGCGCACAAGTAAAATATCCGGGCAAGTTTTTAATGCCCCACTGCAATAAGAAGTGAATGAACATGAAATGGTTGTAAGCATGAGAAGAAGAAGTGATGGGCCCATCAATAAGTAAACTGAAACAATAAGGACCATGAGCTGAGTCGATTTAGCAATGTTCGTCCGTCTGTATGTCTGTCCGTCTGTTTATTAGAAATTTTTCAAACATAAACAGTGCATGTATTGGTATTTTGAACAAATGTGGTTACCAATTGTTGGTAGGGAAGCTATTTATATACAGATAAGTTAATGGCGGCTTCCGTGGTGTGGCGGTAGTGTTGCCGGCTTACCACACTCTTCGAGTGTCTTTATGCAATCAAGGCTTTCCGGCAAAAGTTCATCTGCTTTGTAGATGCCGTTCGAAGCCTGCAAAAATATGTAGGTCCCACCAATTTGTAGGAAAAAATTCAAAACGGCACACCTCAAATCGGAAGGGAAGCTCGGCGCAGAAATCTCTCAGGAGGCTTATAATGATATACCTGTTGTATATCGCGCCATACATTTATATTTTTTTAAAATTAATTTACCCCTCAAAACTCATAACGGAGGTGTTTTTATTGAAAACAATCAGCAGGCTTTATAATACGAACTGAAAAGTATTAAAATAGATCTGCGTAAATTGGTATGCCATAATAGATCACTACTAGGTAAATAATGTTCGGTTCCAACTAAACTTATACTTCCCTACTTGTTATTATTATTATTATTATTATTATTATTTATTTAGACTTAAAATAAATTCTAAGACTAGCATATAAAGAAAAGAGCACTAGCTGCTATGGCTATCGGCTCAACGAGCCTTTTATAATACCTAACTTTTAATGCTTGTTAAAGTCCCATACTGCCTTTTAATCCTTCGCAGCATTTGCCCAAAAAAAAATACTCGTATATATGTGTGTATTATTGAATTTATCGACCCACCTGAAGCAGCATTGAACTTCCAGTTTCATTTGTAACTTTTTGACGTACTCCAACACTACGAAAGTGTTTTGCTGCCACCAATTCTAATGCGAAGAAACAAAGAAATTAATTTTCTGAACAACAGATGCAAACGACAGCTAACAACATTTACCAACTGTTTGGTAGCGAAATTTAACAACATTTCTATTTCAAAATAGTAAACAATTGAATTATATTAGTTTCGTAGACATACCATTTTGAAGTAGAACCAGCAAGCAGCTGAGAATGAAACGCTAAATTAAATCAAAATGTGTACTGCTTACTGTATTTTACAAAAATAGTTTAAACCCACAAGTGGAGCCCTGGGGAAAGTCAGGTTAAGTTATTTCTTATTATTGAAATACCCATGCATATCTGTATTAAAATCATCCAAATGGCTCAATTTATGAAAAAATTTAGCTACCTTAATTATTTGGTCGCAAGTTTGATTCCTTGTTATATTAGATTTGTTTATACAAAATTTATATTAGTGTTGTTATGATAAGAAAGCTGAAATTTTGATAATGATTTGGTGCGAGAGAATAAGGCCGAGCTACTCTCCCTTGTAGTGTGCTGCTTTGAATTTTTTCTTGCACCTGACAGGGGAGAAGAATTTTTGCTTAGAAGCTTTTCATGGCAGAAATACTCTAGTAGGTTTGCTAACCACCAAATATTTTGATACTACCTCGCCCGGCACTCGCGCCTGGAACCGTCGGTATGGTGACAAGCACCCTACCACCCCACCACGGAGGTCGCTAGAGCTGAAGTTATACCATTTAAAAATAGCCGACGACCTTGATTAAATTACAGAAGCAAAATAGCAAAAAAAGCTGCAAGCATCTGAACAAAGTTCACTCATATATTTTTTCTTTTACATAATTTTTTTCCAGAACAGTTAATACATTGGAAAAGGGCTTTTGACCCCTATATTATAAACCAAAAGCTTTCACCTGAAATATTTCTAGAGTATAATACACCCTACCCTACTACCGACTGCAGTTACAAACAGGGCTACATCAAAACAAATTATTGTTGTAGACTAGTCGAATAATCACCCTATATGAGGGTCTCATAATCGTTCTGTATATGGCCTAGAATAGTAAACCGCTTAAATCGCTTAGGTGACTAATTTGCAATGACTCTATGTAAATAAGGAAATTTTGAATTCCAATTAGCAATAGTTTATAAAAATAAAAAAAAATTGTGGGGGATTGAGGTCGAGCTTCGCTATCAATTTGTTGTGTGTTGCTTCTAACTTTTCTTACAAATTGGCTGGACCTACGTGTTTTATGCCGACTCCGAAAGTCATATGCAATTGCAGATGAATTTTTGCTGAGAAGCTTTTTCATGGTAGAAATACACTAGGAAGGTTGCCGACCACTGCCGAGGGTGACCCAGCTTTTTTGAAAAAACTTTTTTACAAACATTTTGATAGCCACTTGAAATTGCAGCAACACTACCACCACACCACAGCGGCTGCCAACAAGCATTACTTATAATATTATTTAATGACAATAGCTGATTTTTATTGGCAACCACTTGCCAACATATATTAAAATAAAATATGTACTTACAAACTCTGATTTTTCTTGTCTCAAAATTTGAAATTTCTCTTGATGTGCACTTGTCGCTTTATTAGTTAAGTAAGTTATTTATAGGGTTTCGAATTATTAAAAGAGTCTGGAATGAGATACTCTTTAAATTTAATGTGTATATATTTCCTAATGTAACGTGTTGGCATATAAATTCATTTTAAATAATATGATTGGCAATACCGAATGCATATATGTGTACAAATTCGTAGTTGTCAAAATTTTACCTAGCCCCGTGGGCTAGGGTAAATTCTGACGTTCATACTCAGCGCGATAATCAATGGCTCTGTCAATTTTCAACCGTTTGGCACAGGGCCTTAGCATGGATTTGGTTAACTCGAGAAAAGCATGTAACTGAGCTTTCAGCTGCTAATTTTATAAATATATTGTGTTCTCATATCATCTTGGCACGTCATACAAGCCAGTCACCGTCAACAAAATCCTGGGTTAAAGATCTTTTATCTTTTCTAGTGATGGCTTCACATTCGCTTTCGGTAGGTGCTCCGCAGTTTCATCCTCAATCCTCATTATCACATTATTTTGTTCTTTGTCCGTTAACGCTATAATAACGAAACTTAGTACGAGACATACCATTGGTATGAGGAATGCACTTCTTGAAAATAAGCTGAATCGATTTCGACGACATCTTCATAAAATTTTATTGAAAAGTCGGTAGATAGGAAGAAAATGCAAAAACCTTTGGTATATTAATTTTAAAGGGATATTCTTCGATGTTTTTCGTAAGCACTCAGCGACTTATGAATGAAATAAAAAAATTGAGTTTATTTCAAAATTCTTTGGAAACTACACATGAACCTATAAGATAACTTATGGTTTTTTCTGTTTGATTATTTTGGGTTGCTTTTAATTCAAAGCTTTTTTAAGGCAAGTAGAAAAAACTCAGTATAGGATGAAAATGGGGAATAAAAAACGGTCATTGCCAATATAAGCAAGAAACTATATTATGGGGCGTGGTCAGACGTATTCGTGTAATAATTATATTATATTGACTTGACCGTGGTGTGAAGGTAGTGTTGCCGGCCTACCACACCGAAGGTCCATGGTTCGAGCCCTGGTACAGGTAACATCAAAAGTGATTTGAAACAAGTTTTTCAAAACGGGGTCGCCCCTCGGCAGTGGTTTGGCAAACTCTCCGAGTGTATTTCTGCCATGACAGGCTTCTCAGCAAAAATTCGTCTCCTTTGTAGATGCCGTTCGGAGTCGGCAAAAAACTGTAGGTCCCACCAATTTGTAGGGAAAATTCAAATCGGCACATCACAAATTGGAAGAGAAGCTTGGCGCAAAAATCTCTTAGGAGGTTTATGATGATATACCTGTTGAATATCGCGCCATAGAGAGAGAGACTTATATTTATATATTTTCTTCTTTTTTTTAAATGGTCATCTAACCGCCCGGGCGATTTTGACCGTCCAACATAGCTCGCCAGTCGTTTCTTCGTTGCGCCAACTGGCGCCAATTGGAGACACCGCGGGATCGCAAATCGGTCTCCACTTGGTCCTTCCATCGGAGTGGTGGTCTCCCTCTTCCTCTGCTTCCACCGGCGGGTGCCGATAAGAATACCTTCTGGGCTGGAGCATCTTCGCTCATTCGAACTACGTGGCCTAGCCAGCGAAGCCGCTGTGTTTTAATTCGCTGAACTATGTCGGCGTCTGCGTAAAGTTCATACAGCTCATCATTAAATCTTCTTCGGTACTCGCCGTCGCCAACGCGTAGAGGTCCACAAATCTTTCGAAGAACCTTTCTCTCGAATACTCCCAGAGCCGCCTCATCAGATGTTGTTAGTGTCCACGTTCTGCACCATATAGCAGGACGGGTGCGATGAGTGACGTGTAGAGTGTTATTTTCGTTCGTCGAGAGAGGACTTTACTTTTCAATTGCCTACTCAGTCCGAAGTAGCATTTGTTTGCAAGAGTAATTCTTCGTCGGATTTCTAGGCTACCATTATTGTTGGTGTAAATGCTGGTTCCCAGGTAAACGAAGTCCATTACTATTTCAAAATTATTGCTGCCAACAGTGGCTTGGTTGCCAAGGCGCGAATTCGCTGACTCTTTGCATGATGACAGAAGGTACTTCGTTTTGCCCTCGTTCACCACCAATCCCATTTTCTCCGCTTCTTTTTCTAATTTGGAGTAAGCAGAAGTTACGGTGCGGTTGTTAAGGCCAATGATATCAATATCGTCAGCATATGCCAACAGTTGCACGCTTTTATAAAATATTGTTCCAGCGCGGTTAAGTTCTGCAGCTTGTATTATTTTCTCCAGCATTAAATTAAAGAAATCGCACGGTAGGGGGTCCCCTTTCTGAAACCTCGATTAATTGTGAACGGCTCGGAAAGGTGCTTCCCAATTCTGACCGAGCTGGCGGTGTTGCTCAAGTTCATTTTGCATAGCCGTATAAGTTTTGCGGGGAAACCAAACTCAGACATAGCGGCATATACGCAGCTCCTTTTCATGCTACCGAAAGCGGTTTTAAAATCAACAAAGAGATGATGTGTGTCGATTCTTTTCTCACGGGGTTTTTCCAAGATTTGGCGTATTGTAAAAATATGGTCGATGGTAGACTTACCAGGTCTGAAGCCACACTGATAAGGTCCAATCAGTCTGTTCACATCAGGCTTCAGTCTTTTGCACAAAACGCTTGATAGGACCTGATATGCGATATTCAAAAGGCTAATTCCGCGATAGTTGGCGCAGTTTGCAGGATCGGCCTTCTTGTGTATTGGGCAGAGAACACTTAGATTCCAATCTTCAGGCATGCATTCATCCAACCATATTCTGCATAGAAGCTGATGCATGCGCCTTACCAGCTCCTCGTCTCCGTGTTTAAATAGCTCAGCAGGCAAACCATCAGCGCCAGCTGCTTTATTGTTTTTCAATCGGGATATTGCTATTCGCACCTCATTATAGTCGGGTTGTGGAACGTCAATTCCATCATCTTCGATTGTGGGCTCGGGTTCGGCATCTTCTCTGGTTTCTTGCTCAGTTTCTCCATTTAAAAGGGCAGAGAAGTGATCCCTCCATATTCTGAGTGCTCTCTGAACATCTGCCACAAGGTCGCCGTTCATATTCTTACAGGAGTTTGCCCCGGGTTTAAAACCTTCTGTCATTCCCCGAATTGTTAATAGAATAGAATCAGAGTCTGATCGTGGATACTGAACTTCCCGACAGTGGGGCCGAATACACCCTCCTTACCCACCCTGGCGTTAAAGTCGCCAAGCACGACTTTGATATCATGACGGGGGCAGCGCTCGTATGCTTCTTCCAAGCGCTCGTAGAATGCATCTTTTTCCACGTCGTCCTTCTCTTCCGTCGGTGCATGAGCGCAGATAAACGATATGGTGAAAAATCGTGATTTTATGCGGATTGCGGCGAGACGCTCGTTCACGGGGACCGGACATTCCAGGTACATGCCCTTATCTCATAATCTTTATTTCGTTTGCGGGTGTTGTCATCTAAAAAAGGGGTTCTCATATTCGAGGCTTTGTTGTTCAATTTCATTGGAATGTTGTTTTATGTGGTGGGTCCCAAACCCAACGCACAACCCGTTTTACGGGAGGTTGAATTCTATTACACGTTTGTATAGCGAGCCGCTTGATCCAAGACAGGCGCCCGCTTGCAGCCGCACCACATGGTGATCAGACGCTGCCGTTTGACCCCCCAGCAAGCCCTTAAACCGATTATGTCGGAGTGGCCTTACCAGGTTGTCGCCTTCTCACGTTTAGCTCACCACCAACCGGGTGTGCGTTGGTTACCCAGAGGATACTTGGGCGCAAAGCCCGGAAGTAGTGAGCTCCTTGAACCGCATGCAAAAGAATCGCTCTTGCCATTCCCAGGTGAATGGCGATCAGAAACTTTCCCCACTTGCGTGGACTTCTGCACACGGCCCCATCCTCCGTATACTTCCTGTATAAATATTTTCGCTTTACTATAACATATTTTTCTGAACCCATATCGAACATTTAGAAAAAAGTTTAAAATTTGTACAGGTACTTAATATTTAAAAGAGAAAGATGGATGGTTATAAAAGTATATTTGACGAAAATGGTAGAAATTACAAACCACCCCATTCCACCTTTACAAAGCTTGGTATTTAATACTATTCGGTTCCAGCCGTACTTCGGCTTTCTTCCTTGTTCCTCAATTATTTTCAATCATAATGTAGGATATTTTCACAAACCAAATAGATCCACTTCTGTGAGGTAAGATTTTGCAAAATAAATATTCATAAATCCTGAAAACCTGAAGATTAAGAAAGTTAAGGAGCAGAGCCCGCTTTTCGGCCACGAAGTGCTGAATTAATGATGCCCTTAATGCATAAGTGAGAAAATTTCGGTTTTTTTCACCAGAAACAGATTTTTCAGCTTTACTTAAGTAAATCAAATCCATAAAACAATGAAGATATACATACAAAGGCAAGACAACGTACTAGTAAAATTGTAGTCTAATCATACCAGTATCATACTAGTTCGATAAACATAAAAGAATACTAGTCCAAATGTGAACCAAAAGTTCTAAAAGAGGTTAAAATAAGAAAATGGACTCATAAATATGTTACTTTCATTTTTCATCGTTTTCGCTGTGAAAAACACCGATTTGAGATTGCAAAACATAAACTATATCGCTTTCTTATACCAACAATTTTTGATGATTTACGTCCTGTGCATTTTCAAGTATTCATGAAAAGAGGTCAAGGCCAAGAATAATAATTTTTCACTTTTCGAATTTTTATGAAAATAATTCTTATTGTTAAGCACATACTATGGAAATTGTAGTCGTATACTAGTATGGATTGAACTTTTTCTGACTAGTATGATTTCAACCAGAAAATTATAGTTGTATTCTAGTAGCGACTGGGCTTTTTCTGACTAGTATGATTTTAACCAGAAAATTATAGTTGGATACTAGTATGGCTACTGACTAGTTTAATATTTCACTGCAGGGTAATTATGCTTGCACTGATAGTTAACCTTCAAAAATTTTGTGGGTGGTTATAAGAAATAAGGAGGCGCATTCGTTTCACTGTTTTCACCTTTTATTTAAAATGATTTCATGGCAAAATTTAAGCCTTTCTTTATACGCTGGCATGTGGTGCTACGAGAAAAATATCAGAAAGAATATATTTAAAATTAAAGATAAACTATGAAATTTTATAGAAATATTCGAAAAAGTATTAAATTATAATAAACATTACTGTAAAATACTGAAAAGTTTTGAACGTTTATTAAAAATGTAAGAATATCATAGGAGATTCTATAGTCTTTAATTTTTAATACACCAAAATATTAAAATTTGATATATTCCAATACTTTTCATTCACCAACTACTAAGTTTTACTAATTTTTGTTTACTTTTAAAAAACTCTTTTTTAAAACTTAGAATAATTTGCAAAGCAACCTTTTATTATTAAACTTAGGAGTTAGACCAACTTTAAAGTGCTGGCGTAGTAAAAATTAAAGAAATTTTTCTCAGCGTGTACTTTGAAATTCTACGAATTAAGTTGTGCACCTCAGGAAATACATATTATATAAGTCTGATATTTTATGTTGGGTACCTTTAGAATGCTTATATCGTATGTGTGTTGTGTATGCATTGTATTTATTTTATTTATTTATTTATTTATTACGGCTCTTAGAGCCTAGCTCAGTACTTAAAAATAATATTGCATTAGTTAACAGATGTACAATATTTTATGGAGTAAAAAGTAAAAATAAGGATACATTGAAATATTTTAAATTGAATTATATAAATTAATTATGCTATGTTAAATAAATATGTACCATAAATTTACTCAAATCCCAATATCAATCTCATACATTAATAGATCTGGTGTAATCACACAACCTTTTTTTAAATAAATTATTATCACAATTTTTGATGTATTCTGGTAACTCATTGAAGCATTTTAATCCTTTATAAAAAGGCAATTTTTTTAGCTTCGGTTTTATAATTAGGAAGTTTGAAATTGTTTCTTTGCCTTGTATTCCTGTCATGGACCTCATAGTTAAATTTAATACCTGATCTTAGATAATCAGGCAAGTTTCCGTGTTTTATGTTGTAAATAAATTTCATTGTATAAAAATAAATTTGATGCTTTACACTCATCCAATTTAAACTACGTAGCATGTCTTTTATGGGAGTATCATAACGTTTGCATAATATAAAACGCATGGCTTTATTCTGCATTTTTTGCAGTTTTTCAATTTGAGAATCTTTTATTATAAAGAGGATTGTAGCACAATAGATAAAGTAAGGCTCAATTATAGACCTGTATACTTTCAGTTTATAGTAATTATTTAAGTTCTTACAAGTTCTTTGAATAAACCATATTTTTGTTGCTATTTTGCTTACTACGTAATCAATATGAGCATCAAATTTTAATTTGCAATCTATTAATATACCCAAATACTTAATTGTATGAACTTTTTCAATTTCCGCATTATTTATTTTGATAGTTTCAAGATCAGTAGCGTTCTTTCTTGTAATTACCATATATTTCGTTTTTTCAATGGTAATTTTAAGTTTGTTAGCACACAACCATAAATAAAGGGGATTGTATAAACGCCTGTCAGAGTGCATATATTTAAAAGCGGATGGCTGGGTAGAAACTAGGCATGGGACTGTTCGAATAAAAAATCCATTTATTCGAAGTCTATAAATAATTCGAATTTATACTTTTATACGAATAGTATTATTGTTGTATTGAGCTATTGGATGGAATGCGAATAATTACCCTATTCACGTTCATAAAAGAAACTCTAACAGGAGATTTACTCTAAATTTAGTATAAATATGCATGTGTGTGTACGTTAATGGAAATATTTTAGTTATTTTTATATAATAATATGTATTGCGCTAGATTTTAAAGCAAGATATTTAGGGTGAAAAATTGTGTGGATAAGCAGTAGTTACATTTATTTTTTCGAATACTTACTATTTTAATAGTTGTCATTTATTGGAAAAGTTCTATATTCTGCAAATGGGGTTTGAATAGTATTTTTTTATTATTCAAATAATTAAATAACTGTTCGAATAGTGTTCTGCGAATAATTAAATACCATTCTTGTGTGTGAATGAATCTCTAGATAGATATTTATTAGTACATTTGTATGTTTATTGCAGTTATATTTGCATGGCAGGTTTTGTGCTAGGGTTCTAAGCAAGGTATGCTACGATAGAAATTCATTGTGGGCATACACATGTACTGTTTATTATGACAGGTAAAAGGCTTGTTTAAATTGTGTAAAGCAACATATACAAAATAATACTACCTGCTTACTATTTTTTGTTGAGTAGGATACCACAATAGAAGTTCAATGCAAAAGTGGGCAAATGATGAAATGAAGAATTTTCTCAAGTTTCAATTGCAAGTTCTGTAATGTTATGGAATAAAACTTGCATACACCTATTAATTGAAACAAATTTCTAACAGGACTTTTTATTTCTTACTTATATTATAAATGCGTAAGTTTGTGAGTGAGTGTGCTTAAAATGTTTTCACGCCCAAACTACAGCACCCCTCTGTACGAAATTTATTTTATCCAATGAATTTATGCAATTTGGTGCCCTAAAACCTTAAAATGTGGATTCAATATTCTTTTGGACTTTGCAATATTTCGATCAACTAATCGATAACTGAGTTATCGGTCAGAATGTGGTTGCCCAAAAACCCATGAATTTGCATACAATATTGATATCAAACGAAAGGGGAAGGCCACAGTATTCTTTTGGACCCTGCAATATTTCGATAGCTGTATCGATAACTGAGAATGGGGTCGCACAAAAACCCCTGAATTTGCATACAATATAGATATCAAACAAAAGGGGAACGCCACAGGATTCTTTTGGACTCTACAATATTTCGATGAATTAATCGATAGCTGATTTATCGGTCAGTATGTGGTTACCCTAAAACCCCTGAATTTGCATACAATATGGGTATCAAACGAAAAGGGAAGGCCACAGGATTCTTTTGGACTCTGCAATATTTCGATCAATTAATCGATAACTGAGCTATCGGTCAAAATGTAAAAGCCCTGAAACCTCTAAATTTGCATTAAATATGGATATGACACGAAACGGAAAGGCCAAAGATTCATATGGACTTCTCGATATTTCAATAAACTAACCGATACCGCTATGTTTCGTTATATAAGTTAATCGATAACTGAGTTATCGGTCAAAACGTGACTAAAAAATTCATCGCCATATCTACAAAAATACTTTTAAAAACTAATTGTTATGATTTTAATAAGTTTAGTTACTATACATCAAGGCGAATTCATATAAGTTGAGAGCAAGGCGAATTTAGCATGTTCAGAAATGTGAGATCAAAAGAAAATAACGTTCATGTAATGAATTCGCCTTGCTATACATACAATACCAATTTTATTTTGCGTTTTCGGTACTTTTTCTGTCATTTAGGGAAAACAGATTCAAGACGACAACGACGGTGCGGCATCTGTCAAATTATTTTTACACATGTTCTTATGTGGAAGAATTTTTGGGCACAACATGACAAATCGGCAATCAATAATTAATGCCGCTGTCGCCAGATTAGATCTATTTCTAATTTGACAGCGACGGTCGTGCAATATACAGGGTGTTTTTTTTACAGGTTTGTTTTTCGAATAGAGATAAAACTGGCATTTTGTGGTCAAATCTGGCAACTCTAATGTCATTTATGTTCAGTTTGGTTTGCCATTTCATCATGAACAGGTTGACAAAAGAACAACGCTTGCAAATCGTGCAAATTTATTTCGAAAATAATGGTTCAGTTCGCGAAGTTTACCGTGAGCTCCGTCCATTTTATGGTCGACATAATCGTCCATCAGAGCAATTAATTCGGTTAACCATGGATCGTTTTCGCACTACGTTTACTCTATGTGATAATACGCATCCGCAGAGACGTCGAACAGTGCGCACCGAAGAAACAATTGCCGCTGTAGAGCAAAGTGTTGAAGAGGACCCGAATGAATCGATTCGCCACCGTGCACAGCAATTGGAGCTTTGTCCATCAACTTTATGGAAGATTTTGCGCAGAGATCTTGGCTTGCGACCTTACAAGATCCAGCTTGTGCAAGAATTAAAGCCGCGAGACCATGCAATGCGTCGTGATTTTGGTGTATGGGCCGAAAATGAGATTGATTTCGATGCTGATTTTCATCGCAAAATTTTGTTCAGTGATGAGGCTCATTTTTGGTTGAATGGCTACGTCAACAAGCAAAATTGCCGCATTTGGAGTGAAGAGAATCCACATGAGACCCTTGAAACGCCATTACATCCACAAAAACTGACTGTTTGGTGTGCTCTATGGGCTGGTGGAGTCATTGGGCCATACTTCTTCCGCAATAATGCTGGAGAGGCAGCTACCGTTAATGGAGACCGGTATAGAGCCATGATAACCGACTATTTTGTTCCCGAATTGGATGGCATGAATGTGGATGAGTTGTGGTTCCAACAAGACGGCGCTACATGCCACACAGCGCACGTCACAATCGATTTATTGAAGGAAACATTCGATGAGCGCATAATTTCGCGGAATGGACCTGTCAATTGGCCACCAAGGTCGTGTGATTTGACACCATTGGATTATTTTCTTTGGGGATATGTGAAGTCGCTCGTCTACACCAACAAACCAGAAACGTTAGGGGAATTGGAAGCCAACATTCGTGGCGTTATTGCCGACATACGGCCCCATATGCTCGAAAAAGTGGTTGAAAATTGGACCTGTAGAATTGGCTTTATTCGAGCCAGCCGCGGCGGCCACATGACCGAAATCATATTTAAACATTAATGGCATAAAATTATCCTTCCAATAAAGCCAAATTGATGGACCTTAAAACGATGTTCTTGTGTTTTATTTCAATTCGAAGTTCTATACCCCTAAAAAAAACACCCTTTATATGCAAATTGCTTTAAATATGTGTTGAAATTGATTAGTTTTATGTTTTTTTTTACACATGCAATACTGTTTTCTAAATTTTTTTGCTGTTGTTTGAGCTAATGCAGAACTGTCGTTGCCGCTTTCATTATTATCATGTCGTCGGTGCTTGGTGGCAATTATCGTCAAGCTTCGGTCTTTCGCCGTTGTCGCTCGCAGTCGTCGTTTTGAATGTGGGCCGGGCTATTGTCGTCGTTAATAAATATGAGAAAATCGTCACCTGTCAAACATAAAGTCAAATATTTTGAAGGAATTTCTTGTAACGTTTGAGCAAAATAGTTGTGCATTTTAAAGATATCTGCTGAAAATATCCTTTTAGTAAGTTTAACAATTCTTCATATTTTGGTTCCTTCGCTTATTCGTAAAAATTAAACTTTAATGAGTGTTTATATAATAACTAGCATTTATTACACTAGCTGCCTAACTTATCAAAAAATTCTGTTTCCAGACATGGTTGCCTGAAAAATTAATGTAGGTATGTAAAAAATACATTTAACATTAATTTGTGATAAATATAAGGGCTATTTTCTTATGTAAACTTTATCATTATTTTAAGGAACATGTGAACTTTAAAACTTATCTGTTTGATAAATATAGTTAGCTTAGTTATTTTGCTTATTGCTTTGATGCGAGCGGAGCCGCGGGTAAATGCTAGTTAAGACATAAATAATCAAATAAATAAATAATAACTTATTATAAATTCAAGCAAGTAATGATTTAGTGTTATTAAAAAGTGAACTTGAAGTACATACAAATATCCATATACACGCATTCACAAATATTTACAATGTAATCCTGGTATCTCTTGCTTTAGACTCTAGCAAAATACTTTAAATATGAATCTAAATAAATATGTATGTCAACAATGAATTTTGATCCCGGCATCGCTTGCTTCAGACTCTAGCACAATACCTGCCATGTATAGCTACAATATACATATGTATTCATATTTATCATATATATTATTTCTGTAAGGTCTTTTTGTGTTAGTTCTTAATTTTCTGCTCTCATTTGGAACCAATATTAATAAATAAGGTATCGTTTTAAAGGTGGGGGTTAGCTCTACATGAAAAACCATGTTTTAATTAGCGGAGTGCTTTTGTTTAAGCGTATTTTAAAAAAATTAATTTTTTTAAATAAACGATTGTGGATGCACAAAAAAATCAATTTGTACTGCAACGCTATTGTGACTGTGACAGTGCTAGAATAATTAAAGGCATTGCAAATATCACCCACTGCGAGCGCGCCATCTACACTTGAACATTGCTAAAATAAGTGAATAAGACTGCGTTCACGTTGGGTCATAAACTTGAGTTAAAGGGACATTTTTTGAGTTAATTCATATTGATGTTGTCAATCAACTCAAGTTTATGGCTCAATGTGAATGTAATATAAGTGGTGGAACTTCAAATAGCTGTTTACGCATATATGTATAATTTTTTTGTGGTCTCACAAGTGTAGCTGAAAATCTTTTTTTATAATTTGAGAAAAAGGTTTCAAAAATCCTGGACCTAAACTAATAAAAGGTTTCAAACCATTTTTGTTTTTTTTTTGCGCAAGGCGCGCACGGGTCCACCTAGTATTTATAGTAAACGAATATTATTATTTGTTTATTCGAATAGTACTTATTCGAATATTATTCGAACATAGTCCCACTACTAGTAGAAACACGGAAGCGGCCATTACCCTGCAAAAAATGCGATTAGTCTAGGGTGCATCCGGGATAAATCGCTAAGGAGGATGCGACTAATGCTAGTTCTGGTCACTTTGTATGGGTTGAACTGTTCACATTTGTTTGAGCATGTCTTCTGGAGAGACCAATTGTACCCATTTATACCCGAAATGATACGAAAGGACTAATCCATTTTCTACCCAAACGGGTACTTCTAACTCCCAAAGGTATGCTACAAAAACTAAATTTGACTTACACCCCTGTAAGTATGCTACATAAATAAAAATTTACTTATGTATATTGAATTATAGCCAACTGTAGACAAAAGGATTAATCGCGGAACGCTCTCTTTAGAGATTAGTCACTGGCTGTTTTATATGGTAGATGCGTAAAAGCAATATAAAAAATTTATTTTCTTAGCAGGTTGTACATTAACACACCTCCCACCTTACTTATGCTCATGGCATACTTACATATCGTCGGTGACACTGCAAAACCACGTAATGCACAAATGAAAACCCGTATAAGTGTTATCTCAGTTTTGGCTACAATTTCCTTAATTTAAAGACGAATAATGACTTTATGTAAAGAAGATAGATTCTATTAATTGTTTTCCAAAATAACAAGTGATTTTCTGGAGAATAAATGAATAGATCTTGATGGCAAGTGCCTCTAAAAGATATGTTGCGTGCAAAAAACAGTGCGTAACGTAGTATAAGAAATGAGAAAGCTGGTACCAGCGCTGCCTTATCAACGCGCCTGGGCCATTTTCATCATGCTCTTCTTAGGAAGTCCTACAAAAATAGAAGTTTCACCTTGTTCAAACCGTAATAAGTTTTGCTGAGTAGTTAAGAAGATGGTTCGTGTCATGAGCAAACACACAGCATGCCGGGCAAACGTTTGGCTTGTCGGGGTTGAGTTTCCACCAGTAAAAGTTTAATCAGACCAGCGCTTGTTCGGAGTAACTGGCCGCTTCCCAGAGAAGTCGCGTTATTTTCAAGCCCCCACTGGCGTTTTGGCCTCTATGACGGCGTTCACAGTGTGGGAGATTCTGAGCGTGGATCAGAAACGCCTGGCCGGTTGCCTTATAGACTGTAACAACTTTTTTTTACCTTTCCCTAGGTACTTCCTGCTAATGACTTGACAATTGTATTACGGCTTTGTACAGTGATAATGGCACGTTCCTTGCTTTAAAAAAATCGGTCAATATCGGGAAATCATAGTTTATTTTGCAATAAGGCGCATCAAGGCAGATTCCTGACAGATGGTCATTGCATTATCATACAGTCGTCTGAATACGAAACTATGAAAACGGTCCTGACTGGCTCGTTTCCCATATGATGGGATATTATCTGTAGCTAGCACTAACATGCTATTTTTTCTTTAAAGCATTTGCCACCATAAAATGTTCTTCAGTAATTTTATGATCAGAACCGAAGGTTATAGACTAGGTTAGGTTGGGTTGAGCTTTCCGGGCTGCCAAGACCACACATAGATTGAAAGTGTGCTTCTTAGCCAAAGCGACAGCCTCTTTATTTCCATATATGCCCACATGACCGGGGACCCAGCATTGATGTAAGTTCCTCTCAGCGCAATTCTTCCAAGCGCCTATTTGCACTCTAGGACAGTGTTAGCTGTTGTGGTGTACAAGATTATTGCCTTAATAGCCACCTAGCTGCCAATGTAAAAATCACGTACCAATGACTCGGGTGCTGCCTATTGTTGTTTTTTCAAGTATTTTCACTGCTTTATTTATGGTTATAACTTCCCCCTAAAAGACACTACAATGTTCTGTCAGCCTGTGGGATCTGCTTATTTCCGGATCACCACAGAGAAGCTCGGCGCAAAAATCTTCTCGGAGGCTTATGACGATATACCTGTTTATTATCGCGCCAGCCATATTTTTCATTTTACACTGTGTTTTCTCTTTGCTTAGGCCTAGCCCGGTTCGGATCTGATAACTCGTAGTAAATAATATCAAGTCCGTATTTTCCTCAACCCAACGTCTGACGCCGGAGCATGTACCTCTCGAAGCTCACGGTCCATCAGGGAGCTAATTGATGTATACATTTAACAATTATGATTACTGAAACATAATCTGTGTTTGACCAGTCCGTGGGCGAACCGCCTGAGCAGTTGGTTGATGCCCACAGTAGTGGGGATATAACCCATCCGTCTACGGCGTGGCCCTTTTTATATACGCTCAAGGCGTATTCTTTTTATTTCAGAGACTTTTCTATGTTCATAACAACCCTATGCAGTGCAATATCTAAAGACTTGCCTTTGGTGTACGCATGTTAGCCTTTATGTACATTGTACAAGTCTATGAGCATCTCAAAAGTTTTGAGCAGGAATGACGCCAATATACCTGTAGTCTTTAGGATGCACATGACCACATTTAATAGGAAGACGACTCGGACCGTTCGCCAAGAGTGCGGTACATGATTCAGTCTTATACACCCATCAAAGATTACCCTTAGCCAGTTTGTGATCTGTTTGTCCACCATTTGTAGCATAGCAGGGCAATAATTTACCTTTAGTTTATGGTTCTTTGATTGCCTCTGATTGGTAAAAATATCGTATGATTCTATTTTTATATCGTAAAAGAAAATTTTTTCCTGAAATTATTAAAATAACTGTACTTTTTATGTAAAAAGCGAAACGGTTTGTAAGAAAAAAAAAACATTTGCTTAAAACATAATTCGATCTTTGGTAAATTGTTGTTATTTAGATAGATATTATTTTTTATGCATAAAAGTGTTCGATCCATTCGGCTGTCAACACGATAACTTGAGCACTTGTGATATATTATTGAAATTTGGTATGTAGGTTCCTTGGCACATATCTCCAATTGCTATTTAACTGTAACTGTGCAACTTTTGAAGATAATTAATAGTAAGGGGTCTGATAAGAAGTTGGGCACTTCGAAACATGTCATCCCATACCATCTCTGTGCATATCGTTGTAATTTTTCCTCTAATATCAAGTAATTTTATCAAGATATTTCAATTATAATTGGTTGTCTAGTTTTGATGGCAAAAAAAATTAACCAAATCGGATAACAAACAAAATATCCGGTCAAGTAGTTAAACCCCACTGCAAATATTAACTAATATATCTTATCTGCTTTTTTCTTATTTTAAAGTAAAACGCTACTTGTTTTTAACCGGTATGACCTGTTTTTTGTAAAATTTATACAATTCCCATTGGACTAGTTTAAATTTTAACCCAAGTTTGGTCTTGTGATTAACATTTTTTTCTCAAGACAGTGGTACAAAAGCTAAATGTTCCACCTTGTGGAATTCGATTCAAATCTACACTTTCGTGTAATATATAAAATCACATATTTTCCATAGTGGAATCCAATACTTTTTATACCTTTCATGAACATGAAATGGTATATTAACTTTGGTCCGATGTTTGTAACGTTTAGAAATATAAGAGATAGACCCACCATTAAGTATACCAAATTGATCAGGACGATGAACTGAGTTCATACAGCCATGTCCGTCTGTCCGTCTGTCCGTCCCTCCGTCTGTTTGAACGCAAACTAGTCCCTCAATTTTTGAGATATCTCGATGAAATTTGGCACACGGATGTATTTTTGTATTATACTAGACATTTGTCGGATCCGGTATAATCGGGTCACTATAGCATATATCTCCCATACAACCGATCGTTCAAATAAGAGGATTATGACCATTTCTCCCTCATTTTTAAAGATTAAAACTTGAAACTTGGTGAGATATTTTCTTATCGATAGCAAAAGATTTCGTAAAAAAATCACCAAGATCGGAGCTATATATAGTATATATCCCATACAACCGATAGTTCAGATAAGAGGATTATGGCCATTTACCCCTCATTTTGGAAGATTAAAACTTGAAACTTGGTGAGATATTTGCATACAGATAATATAAAATTTGGTAAAAAAATCGCTAAGATCGGAGCTATATATAGCATATATCCCACTCAACCGATCGTTCAGATAAGACGATTATGGCCATTTATCCCTCATTTTGGAAGATTAAAACTTGAAACTTGGTGAGATATTTTTTTATGGATATTAAAATATTTCGTAAAAAAATCACCAAGATCGGAGCTATATATAGTATATATCCCATACAACCGATCGTTCAGATAAGAGGATTATGGCCATTTATCCCTCATTTTGGAAGATTAAAGAAACTTAAATGTATTGCTGACAAAGTTTTAGAGAACTTTAAACAATGCGTACTTAAGTTTGCACGTATTCATGAAAGGTATAAAGCCTTCGGCACAGCCGAAGACAGCGCCGTCCTTACTTGTTTTAAAATAATATTATTGCTCTGCACTTTACGTTGGGCTACCATTAAATATCTGACTGACTACTAACGTTTTTACCGCTACTATAGGATATATTATAGTTTGGTGTTAATGGCTAATTATTGTAGACCAAAAGGGTCTTAAATAAAAGGGAAACGGAAATAATTCGAAACGTTTATAATAGCCGACCCAGAAAATGACTTTTACTTAACAACCTGTCATCAACCGCAAAGATGGGGACACATACATTTCTACAACAATGGTGGCACACACAATATTCTTAAGTGCGAACCTTAATTTTAGCTAGCCTAAGTCAAATAATAGCCCATATGATAGCATACATATGAACAAAAAAGCACGGACCTACGTATATCTCATAGCATTTGTAATGTATTTGCGAGCAAAAGTTTCTCGGCCCGCACTTGAAAGAATGCGTTATGAAGACTATTTATGCCTTTTACACTCTTTCGTAACTACCAAATAGTTATTACCATACCAAATTGCACTTATTTCTGTGAACAGAAAAAGGCAAGCAATTTCTTATACATACTAATCTACCAGACTTAACAAAGAGCGTTATCACTTAACTTCTCATTTATGTCGTTGAAAGTGAAATGTAAGTACCCTGCTAAAATAGCTGAACCATGTGAAACATTTATATCATAGGAGTACTTACCAAGTGCTCCCCTGTAAAGCATCCATAGACAACTTTAAGGCTTGGTAAAATAGCATGCTCACCAAGGCTCATTTATTCCTGGTAACCGACGTTTCGTAAGAGCACTTCCCAATCGGAGTACACGCCGCGCGCCCCCATATGTTGGAAAAGTCTTCGTACTACAGTTGCTTATCTGTGCAGTATTTGCCAGAACTACATGGATGCACTTCTGCCTTGAATCACTCCGTCCTCCCGGGCGTTCATATTGTTCAAATGATCCTCTGACATAAGCGGTGGCTGTGACTTATTCTGTACCGATATATTTTTGGTGAAACAAATAGACGAAACATTTTTCTATTGAATTTATAATGCGAACAAAAAAATGCGCATGGACTTTGAAAATGACAATTTAATAATAATAATCTGCGTGCCCGGATTACGATTCCTGCGACAATACCCATTAACTCATCTCGATATGTTTCGTTGCTCTTTAGCAGTCGACTGTTCAAGTAAATTGCTACAAAACTTAGTTATTAGATATTATATCATACAACTTTTTACTTTGAAGCAAATCTCGGAATTTACGGGACCAGAAAATCAGCTAGATACCGGGATCGCGAATATGAAGGTACCCTTGCACAAAATATCTTCAGATTCTTCCAGTTAAAGTTTTAAACAGGCTATTCTTGTATATTTCGAAAACCGCTTAACCGATTTGGATGAAATTTAGTATGTACATAGTGTACCACATTCTCACTATTTTTACCTTTTTGTTGCCACATAGAATGTTTTTACGGGGTTGTCACCTATCTGAATATTTAGTTATGAACTGGAATATGCCGACATGGGTATCAAACGAAAGTTATTTTCCTGCGTATGAAAAAAAGGCGTGAGTACCAAGTACTCGTGGAGTTTGATTTGTAAACATGTTTATCCTGTAAACAATTTAATTTCTTTCCTTTCCCTTCCTTTCTTTTCCCTTTCTTTCCTTTCCTTTCCTTTTAATTATTTTAATTTAATTTAATTTAATTTTGTTCTGTTTTATTTAATTTCATTTATTTCTACTCAAATCAACTACCGTCTTGAGTATTAACAATTTAAACATGGTACGCAGATCAAAATAAAAGCAAAAACTCCATATAAAAAAACGCTAAAGAAATTTTCTTGAGCAGTACGCAGTTCGAAACTTTACTACTATTTTTTCGAGAAATTTGAGTACGGGAACACAGGTTTCCACAAAAAATATATCAAGTATCATATATTTCTTGAAGGAAAAAGTAAACAACACGAAAAAATAATAAACGCGTGGTTTTTTTTAATATTTATTCATTAAATAATTATTATTTTATTCATGCAATGGATGCAACACTAGATGCGCCATCGAAACGCAAAAATGCGCCCATTTCACTTAGGAGGAGAAACGCGCACTCATAAGAGAGGTGAAAGAGTGGCCCCTGATCTGAGACACTTCTGATCCAATGCATTCTTATAAAAATGCAGTAAATCAGACCAGGGTCCAATTAAGTGGTAATTGTTTCCTTTAGAAGACAACTGCAACACTTCCAAAAATGTCGGGACGGGCATCAAAACACGCGCTTTGACCTCAGTACCAATAATCCGAATGCAGATTTCCGATTTTTTGTTTCAGTGAAAAGTTGTTGGCAAAAAACCGGCTAAGGGTTATTGTTTAAAAGCGAGGCCGAAGGTTTGGTTTTTTTGCCAATTACTTTTCACTGAAAAAAAAAGACGTGAGTACCAAGTACTTGTGGAGTTTGATGTGTAAACATATATGTATATCCTGTAAAAAATTCAATTTCTTTCCTTTCCCTCCGTTTATTTTCCTTCCCTTCCCTTTCCTTTCTTTTCCCTTCCTTTCCTTTCATTTCCTTTCGTTTCCTTGCCTCTCCTTTGCTTTATCATAGTTCCTTTAAATAATTTGATTTCATTTAAATTCACGACGCGCTTCCTCCGTTGCGACGGCGCAGCTACTGGTGCATCCATTGCTGCAATAAAATAATTATTATTTAATAAATAAATATTAAAAAAGCCACGCGTTTACTTAATTTTTTCGTTTTGTTTACTTTTTCCTTCAAGAAATATATGATACTTGATATATTTCTTGCGGAAACCTGTGTTGCCGTACTCAAATTTCTCGAAAAAATAGTAGTAAAGTTTCAAGCTGCGTACTCCTCAAGAAAATTTAACGGAAGAAATTTTCTTGAGCATTTCTTCAGCGTTTTTTTATATGGAGCTTTTGCTTTTATTTTGATCTGCGTACTATGCTTAAATTGTTAATATGTATTTTAGCTCAGAATACTCAAGACGGTAGTTAATTTAATTTGTTTGTGTAATCTTTGTGGTTATACTTCCTGTGAATAAAATAAGGAGTTTAGAGGACAGAAAAACCAGCGTATTGTTAGCTGAATAGTTAGCATAGCGTGCCAAAATTTCTCTGATAAGTGAAGTCTAGGAGCTTCCGAAATGGATCTATAAGAAAAGCTATGGCGGTTGTCTCTAAAAATTTTCCTTTTCTGTTCAATTAAAAACTTTTAATAATTAAATAAATTATTAAAAAATAAAAAAAATAATAATTTTCGGTATAGAAAAATTATCAGTGGCCTTGAGATCATTCATAGTCATGATACTTTAAAATAAAATTAAAATAACTAAAAGGAAAGGAAAGGAAAGGAAAGGAAAGGAAAGGAAAGGAAAGGAAAGGAAAGGAAAGAAATTAAATTGTTTACAGGATACACATGTTTACACATCAAAATCCACGAGTACTTGTTACTCACGCTTTTTCTTCGTTCCATTTTATTTTATTTCATTTTATTGTATATTATTTTATTTTTTTTAATTTTATTTTTATTTATTTGATTTTATGTTACATTAGTTAATTTTTTTAATTAACTACCGTCTTGAGCATTCTGAGCTAAAATAAATTTAACATATATAATCACTTATTTGTTTTTTTGTAAACACTGTGTATATTTATGATAGTACTCGTCGTATTTAGGCACGATTACCGAATAATAACAATCAGCACAGCACTTGTATACACGCGCACCCACACGATATGTTTTATTATATGACCTGCCACTTTTTCCACACTCACGTAATGTCGTATGACTTGCAACACTTCCAAGAGTTAAATTTATCTGATTCCTTCTACAGAGTAAATAAATAACTCCAAAGAAAATAAAATCACCAAACTAGAGAACAGCTGATTCTAAATGTAGGTCATACAAAAATAGAAACATTTCTATTTCGTATGTGCATTTTTCTGACTTGTACAAAAGGAACATTACATTTTCCTTTATACGTTATGTTGGTTTTCAGACGAAAAATGTGACATATACACATGACAAACCACATCGTGTAAAAGGCCCTTAACCAGACCGTCACATACATATCAGCAAAGCAGTCAAATAAGATCCCTGTGAAAAATGATGGAGTATCAGAATACTCCAACACTTATCCTCATTCATATAAAAAAGGTGATCCAATTTACATGGCAATGTCCAGTGATTGAATCACCTAATCCATCTCGGACTACCCTTTACTTTGCTTCTGAATACTCTATGGTGCACCTACGTGAGAGTACATTCAAAATGCTGCCAAAAGATTACTCTATGGAGTATTCTACACCAAAGCGAGAGAGCAGTAGGTGTACTTTTGAAGATCACCTACTCTCTCTCTCGCTTTGGTGTTTAATACTCCATGGAGTAATCCTTTGGGAGCATTTTGGGAGTACTCTATGGAGTAGCCAAAAGCAAGGAAACGGAGTACTACGAGATGGATTAGGCGATCCAATCACCAGACATTGCCATATAAATTGGACCACCTATTTCATATGAATGAGGATAAGTGTTGGAGTACTCTGATCCTCCTTTAGGAGTATTCTTTGGAGTATATAACGGAGTATTTCCGTTTTTTGCAGGGATTCTATACACGCATACTAAGCCAAATTTCACTTACGAGTACAACTCAGCTATGCAACAACATCAACAACAAGGCACAGACAGAGAGGCAGGCAGATATTACACGTAATTTCGCTGCGCTACTGAGCCCAAAGGTGCTTTCACTTACGCTTACAAGCAGCTAAATGGAATTTTTGTAGACAGCCCCTACCGAGCCCAAAGATGTTTACACATCAAAAACAGTTCTAAGTAGGCTTTGCACCTGAGCTTTTCGCGTAGGTGCTAAAAGATAGATGTCGCCATAGGAATTTCATTGAAGCAACATCAGTCGCCTGGTAGCAACACTCTCCATGTAAGGGTGTTGAGATATCAACAATACTTTCTGAGGTGAAAAGTTTAATCAGCTGTTTAAATTGGGGAAATCAAATTTAAACAGTAATTTATTATTATTTGAAAAATTTATTATTGGTGATATTTAAGAAAAAAGTGAGCTCTTAAAAGTGTACATAGCTAAAAAAAATATCTGAAGTTTATAAAAAATCAAGTGAAGATATTTGGAAAGTATATCTAAGCGAAGAAGTGTTGCATAGTTTAAATTTTGTTCGACGACAAAAAGCCGGCAAAGAAGTAAAAAGAAGAATTGTATCTTTCGAAATAAAGAAGAAATTAAAAAATGATATATAGAACGCTAACCGACAAATATTCCCATATAACCCTATTTTTTCTGGATTATTTTACAACAACCGACAGTTTCTAACCACGCAATTCATCAAAAAATCTTGTAAAGACTTGTCGGAAATATGGGCAAACCTTTTTTGGGCAGCCATCAAGGAGTAACTACGTGTATTCCAACATTGTCACCAATAAAAAAATATTTAACATCTTTTAATCTGTTTGTGGTTAATGTTCGATATGTTTTAGAAATCAATTTTTGAAAAGCTGCACTGTTGGTAAGTAAAATTATACATACAAACAACCAGAATATCTTTACTGATGCAAACTAAATTATTTGGCAACCTGTGCAAATGCCGAGCAAAGCTCAATCGCCCTGGTACTGAAGTAATGAACTAAGAACAGTATTGAGAGCACTCTCATGCATGCAATTTATGGTCCAGTCCTCCCCGGATAATAATTGGTACACATTCTTTTCATGAATCGCCATTAGTGGTAAGATCTTTGAGTGGTTTCTACTCCACTCAACACAAGAACAAAACCTTACCCAAATCACATACGAGTACATACATAAATACACGCATGTGTAATATCCCTGTAGGAAAAATCAATAGATCTGAACTTGTGTGCTTATAGTGCATTCGGAACCACTAATAATTCGTACTCAGCCTCTTTTATAGGAAATCACCTGGCAGCGTGAACATGCCGATGTTGTGGACGGTGGAAATTGGTTACGCTGGACTACCATTCCTATATGTAGTTCCGAAGTAGTAAAATATTCCACAGTTTATATTTAGTTCGATTATTGGTAATATTGCTTTGGTACCAAACCAGTCCAAACTTCTAGGCGTTTTATCCAGTACTTATTTTTTTAAGAATACACAATCCCGTGACCACGTTATAGTCTAAGTAATTTGATGAGCAACCTTTTTCCTTGATAATATTATTTTATTCTCATTTTATTTTTTAAAGCATGAAGCTTAAGCAATTTCGTTTTAATAGAGATATTTAGTCTCACATATAAAACAAACCTTAATTTGAAATAATAAATGGATTCTATACACACCGTTCTGCTGAAAAGAATAAGTTCAACAAAAAGTATGAATAAGGTGTTGTCTGGGACTATCCCAAAAATGTCGAACTACGTTTTCAGTAAAATCGATGCCGCTCGTTTTCGGTAAATATCTCACTTAACCCTTTTGGAGCTCCAAAAAGATACATTTGCCCAAGAATCTGGTAAGAAATAGCTTTTGTATGTTTGTTGGTGCAGACGGTTTCTATTACTCACATAAATTGACAATAGTCACACTTTTTAAAAAAAAATTCAAAGCTACTACTAAATAAAATGAATTATTCGTATTTCGGGCATTAGTTACAGGACCCTGTATTTGTAATGCAAAAAAAAATTTTAATTATCTCTTGTGGATTTTTTTATGCTCAGTCTTCTGCCTGAGAAAAATGTTTTGGGGCCCCAAACTTGGTATAATTTGAACAAGTCCCCCGTGGTCTGGGTGCACATCCATGATTTTATTCTCATACTATTTATAAGACAAAGTATAGGAAACATTATCTGACATAAGAAAAACTTGTGGCATGCCACAATGATTTAATATAATTTTTTAAATTTGTCCGAAATCAGAAAATTTGTTTTTTTGCACATTTTTACCAATTATATAAATTAACGCTGATGTGTCACAATCATTCTACGTATCAGAAAATATTGTATGATCCCTAGTCTTTAATTGGTAAGAAAATCTTTTTGTTACCACCTATCATAAAAATAATATCGTCATTTATTACCACCTCACTTCATTACAATATTTATAAATTTTTTCATTAATTTCCATATAAAATCAATTACTCATACCAAAAGTATTACATAAAAAGTTACATGATGTGAGGTGGTAATAAATGAAGATATTATTGTTATGTTAGGTTGAATCGAATAGATTTTCTTACCATTTAAAGGGGCCATACAATATTTTCTGATACGTAGAATGATTGTGATATATCAGCGTTAATTTATATAACTTATCAAAAATGTGCAAAAAACCCAATTTTCTGATTTCGAACAAATTTGAAAAATTATATTAAATAATTGTGGCATGACACCATTTTTTCTTATATCAGATAATGTTTTTTGAACCCTGTTCTATAAACAATATGAGAATCAAATCATGGATGTGCACCCAGACAACGGGGGACTTGTTCAAATTATACCAAGTTTGGGGTCCCAAAACATTTTTCTCAGGCAGGAGACTGGGCATAAAAAAATCCACAAGAGATAATTAAAATTTTTTTTTGCATTACAAATACAGGGTCCTGTACTAATGCCCGAAATTTTTTTTTAAAAAGTGTGACTTTTGTCAATTTATGTGAGTAATAGAAACCGTCTACACCAACAAACATATAAAAGCTATTTCTTACCAGATTTTTTGGTCAAATGTATCTTTTTGGGGCTCCAAAAGGGTTAAGTGAGATAGTCCCAGACAACACCTCATTCACACTTTTTGTGCCCATTTTTGTTGAGCTTATTCTTTCCAGCAGAGCCGTGTGTATAGGAAGATTCATTTTTTACTATACTTCTTTGATAATCTGTTATGAAATTTGCTTTACATTAATTTTTCTGATTAAGCAAAAATACTGATTCAGATTCTGCATAATGAATACCTGAGTAGTTCCTATTTTCTCGAAAAAATATTATATGTACATTAGGCAAGGCCATTTTTTTTTTTATAAATCTTAAAGCTATGTGATTATTTAGAAGAAAAATCGTAAGTAATTTTTTTTCGTAAGTGTTGAGTTACCAGATCAGCCTCCTTTTTTTGTGACTGTGTTATTTTAAGACAGTAAAGCTAGGCTTTTGATCAAGTATGAGCTTAAATATATTATAAAATGCATATATTTTTGGCTATACTATTGATAAATGTTACTGAGATCATCAACTATCCACTGAAATGACAAAAATTTCAATATTCAATTCAATAGTCAATAACTTTTGAACGAATGACTGTTTAAAAATCTTTTTGGAAACCTTTTAGTAGAGCGTAGAGCTTTTTTATATTGATTTTTTTCGTCATTGGCCAAATTAGAAAGCAAAAACGTTAAAACAAAAATACATAAAAATGTTGAAAGGAATTCAATTTCCTGCAAAACTATTTGCAGTTAAATTGTTTTTCACTTCAATGGCTTAGCAGTTTGAGGACGAAAATTGGTTCAGTCCTAAAAGTATTTGCTTTAAATAATAAACCTCTCAAAATTCATATTGGCTGAAACTTTTACAACATTTTGTTTCCCTTAATGAGACAGATCCTATCAAAACAGCTTTCAAAAGATATAAAAACATTACTTGACCCACTCTTTTACAGAGTTCAAAAACAAATTACAATTCTTAAACCTATTCATTTCCGGGAGTGCTGAAGTTGCTAAATACAGACAATGTCTAAGCTACTTAAAGACCTTAAATTAATCAGATTAGGACTAATCTAAGGTGCTTAATCAGGAAATTATTAATTTTGATTAGTCAATCTTAATTACCTTTTTTATTAACTACGAAATGAAGTAAACATTCTAGTTCACTAACTAGAATTTCGTGGACTTATTCATACCAGTTTGAGCGACTGCAACGTTTCCGCTAACATAAGCAGCAACAACCTTCTAAAATTGTCGATGAAAGCATCTTCTTCTTTAAATGGTCATCTAACCGCCTGGGCGATTTTGACCGTCCAACATAGCTCGCCAGTCGTTTCTTCATTGCGCCAACTGGCGCCAATTGGAAACACCGCGGGATGGCAAATCGGTCTCCACTTGGTCCTTCCATCGGAGTGGTGGTCTCCCTCTTCCTCTGCTTCCACCGGCGGGTGCCGATAAGAATACCTTCTGGGCTGGAGCATCTTGGCTCATTCGCACTACGTGGCCTAGCGAGTGAAGCCGCTGTGTTTTAATTCGCTGAATTATGTCGGCGTCTGCGTAAAGTTCATACAGCTCATCATTGAATCTTCTTCGGTACTCGCCGTCGCCAACGCGTAGAGGTCCACAAATTTTTCGAAGAACCTTTCTCTCGAATACTCCCAGAGCCGACTCGTCAGATGTTGTTAGTGTCCACGCTTCTGCACGATATAGCAGGACGGGTGCGATGAGTGACTTATAGAGTGTTATTTTCGTTCGTCGAGAGAGGACTTTACTTTTCAATTGCCTACTCAGTCCGAAGTAGCATTTGTATGCAAGAGTAATTCTTCGTCGGATTTCTAGGCTACCATTATTGTTGGTGTAAATGCTGGTTCCCAGGTAAACGAAGTCCATTACTATTTCAAAATTATTGCTGCCAACAGTGGCTTGGTTGCCAAGGCGCGAATTCGCTGACTCTTTGCATGATGACAGAAGGTACTTCGTTTTGCCCTCGTTCACCACCAATCCCATTTTCTCCGCTTCTTTTTCTAATTTGGAGTAAGCAGAAGTTACGGTGCGGTTGTTAAGGCCAATGATATCAATATCGTCAGCATATGCCAACAGTTGCACGCTTTTATAAAATATTGTTCCAGCGCGGTTAAGTTCTGCAGCTTGTATTATTTTCTCCAGCATTAAATTAAAGAAATCGCACGATAGGGGGTCACCCTGTCTGAAACCTCGTTTAGTTTCGAACGGCTAGGAGAGGTACTTCCCAAATCTGACCGAGCTGGCGGTGGTGCTCAAGGTCATTTTGCATAGCCGTAAAAGTTTTGCGGGGAAACCAAATTCAGACATAGCGGCATATAGGCAGCTCCTTTTCGTGCTATCGAAAGCGGCTTTAAAATCAACAAAGAGATGATGTGTGTCGATTCTTTTTTCACGGGTTTTTTCCAAGATTTGGCGTATTGTAAAAATCTGGTCGATGGTAGATTTACCAGGTCTGAAGCCACACTGATAAGGTCCAATCAGTCTGTTCACATCAGGCTTCAGTCTTTCGCACAATACGCTTGATAGGACCTTATATGCGATATTCAAAAGGCTGATTCCGCGATAGTTGGTGCAGTTTGCAGGATCGCCCTTCTTGTGGATTGGGCAGAGAACACTTAGATTCCAATCTTCAGGCATGCATTCACCCGACCATATTCTGCATAGAAGCTGACGCATGCGCCTTACCAGCTCCTCGCCCCCGTGTTTGAATAGCTCAGCAGGCAAACCATCAGCGCCAGCTGCTTTATTGTTTTTCAATCGGGATATTGCTATTCGCACCTCATTATAGTCGGGTTGTGGAACGTCAATTCCATCATCTTCGATTTTGGGCTCGGGTTCGGCATCTTCTCTGGTTTCTTGCTCAGTTTCTCCATTTAAAAGGGCAGAGAAGTGATCCCTCCATATGCTGAGTGCTCTCTGAAAATAGGCCGTCAGGTCGCCGTTCTCATTTTTACAGGAGTTTGCCCCGGGTTTAAAACCTTCTGTCATTCGCCGAATTTTTTGATAGAATTTTCGGGCATTATTCCTGTTGGCCAGCATCTCAAGCTCTTTATTTAATTGCCTCTCTTTTTTTCGCCCGGAAAAGCCGCCTCGCTTCCCTCATCAACTCGCGGTAATGTTCAAACACACTCCTGGTTGCATTCGATCTCAGCGTTGCCTTGTAGGCTTCGTCCTTTCTACAAGCATACACGAGCGAAAAAACAAACAATTCAGTATTCGGGCCGCAATCGTTCAATTTACAACGCCATCCTACATTTTAATTTTCTATTCAACTAATATTCTGAGTTTTTAAATATTCATTTAATTTAATTAAATATATAAATTTCTTGTATATAATAGTTCTGATGTAAATGTATGGCGCGATATACAACAGGTTTATCATCATAAACCTCTTAAGAGATGTTTGCTCTGAGCTTCTCTTCCAATTTGTGGTTGTATGTAAACTGGTACGATCCTGATGTATATACAGGCTAGTATTTTGAATGGTATGATATTGATAAGTATGATGACTGGGATATTGCTGATACAGACGCTGAATAGTATGCCAATTGGTACTACTACTACTAGAATTGACTGCAGGGTATTTACTCCCATATGTAAGATGGTGGTATGCATAAGCTAATGGAAATCATTTGGGTATAAAGTTTGGCCGACTAAAAGGAATCATAGGGCCATAAAAGTCTCGTTATACAACACTTGCCACCTGCGCGTCAAACATTATCAGCAACAAAAAAATATATTCACTTGTCCTTTGTGACAGGAAGAGTGATTATAGTCAGCTTAGACAAAAGTTTTAATGTCTATAATTTCACAATAATAGTCGTTGAAGTGTAAATATATATCATAGAATTTCACAAGATATTAGAGTTTGCAGCCTATATCAATTATTTAAGTATCTTTGAAGTGCAATAAATTTTTATGTGACTGCACATTTTTATTAATAATGTTCTTCAAATGAACTATGAAACTTCGATAACTTAAAAAATGTATTTTGGAAATTGATTTGAAAATCCTGGATACAGTTTCTCACATTCTTTGAAAAGTAGGATTTTTTTATTATATCTGTTATTTCATTGATCCCTTCTTCCTGCTCTTCATTTGAATATTTAAAAAACACACTTTTTGCAGATGCGAGCTTCGTATCGGTTGGCCAAGTTATTGTGAGTAAGGGGTTGAGTTTTTTGTTATTACGTGTAGTATTTTTGCAGAATCCAACAAAGCCTCACATAAGCTAAGGCCTTTATTTTTATATTTTACCCCTTATTAGGTAAGCTTTATTGTTTTCAAGATATTGGCTTTGAAATTCAATACTCTTTCGTACTCTAGTATCAATTATTAAGTGCCATCAGTAAAAAGTTTTCTTGATTAAATTTTTTAAAGAAAAATAACTACTTCATACAGCGACTGGACAAACCGACAGCTGTTTCGATGCCATTCTTCTCCCATAATTATACTTACAGACGGAAGGAAACTGTTTCGTTGGGTTTATTTCGTGTTGTTTTATATTAATTGATTGTAGTAAAATTATTTTTTTTTAAATAAATGATATCAATGAGGTGGCAACGACAACAACATGGTTTCACAGAAACTAATAAATTGTATTTTACTGTAATCCATTACATCATTAGTAGTAGTCGTGTTTTTATTCCAATTAACCAGCAAAGCTTCCATAAACTATAATATAATAATATTCTTCAAAAGCTTACTTAAAACCATCACTAACAAGTCTTGTATTTGGCTAAGCCGTTGATACTACAAAACTAAAATTTTTTCATGATGATATAAGAGCTCTTTGATGATGTATAATCACATATAAAACAAACCTTAATTTGAAATAATAAATGGATTCTATACACACCGTTCTGCTGAAAAGAATAAGTTCAACAAAAAGTATGAATAAGGTGTTGTCTGGGACTATCCCAAAAATGTCGAACTACGTTTTCAGTAAAATCGATGCCGCTCGTTTTCGGTAAATATCTCACTTAACCCTTTTGGAGCTCCAAAAAGATACATTTGCCCAAGAATCTGGTAAGAAATAGCTTTTGTATGTTTGTTGGTGCAGACGGTTTCTATTACTCACATAAATTGACAATAGTCACACTTTTTAAAAAAAAATTCAAAGCTACTACTAAATAAAATGAATTATTCGTATTTCGGGCATTAGTTACAGGACCCTGTATTTGTAATGCAAAAAAAAATTTTAATTATCTCTTGTGGATTTTTTTATGCTCAGTCTTCTGCCTGAGAAAAATGTTTTGGGGCCCCAAACTTGGTATAATTTGAACAAGTCCCCCGTGGTCTGGGTGCACATCCATGATTTTATTCTCATACTATTTATAAGACAAAGTATAGGAAACATTATCTGACATAAGAAAAACTTGTGGCATGCCACAATGATTTAATATAATTTTTTAAATTTGTCCGAAATCAGAAAATTTGTTTTTTTGCACATTTTTACCAATTATATAAATTAACGCTGATGTGTCACAATCATTCTACGTATCAGAAAATATTGTATGATCCCTAGTCTTTAATTGGTAAGAAAATCTTTTTGTTACCACCTATCATAAAAATAATATCGTCATTTATTACCACCTCACTTCATTACAATATTTATAAATTTTTTCATTAATTTCCATATAAAATCAATTACTCATACCAAAAGTATTACATAAAAAGTTACATGATGTGAGGTGGTAATAAATGAAGATATTATTGTTATGTTAGGTTGAATCGAATAGATTTTCTTACCATTTAAAGGGGCCATACAATATTTTCTGATACGTAGAATGATTGTGATATATCAGCGTTAATTTATATAACTTATCAAAAATGTGCAAAAAACCCAATTTTCTGATTTCGAACAAATTTGAAAAATTATATTAAATAATTGTGGCATGACACCATTTTTTCTTATATCAGATAATGTTTTTTGAACCCTGTTCTATAAACAATATGAGAATCAAATCATGGATGTGCACCCAGACAACGGGGGACTTGTTCAAATTATACCAAGTTTGGGGTCCCAAAACATTTTTCTCAGGCAGGAGACTGGGCATAAAAAAATCCACAAGAGATAATTAAAATTTTTTTTTGCATTACAAATACAGGGTCCTGTACTAATGCCCGAAATTTTTTTTTAAAAAGTGTGACTTTTGTCAATTTATGTGAGTAATAGAAACCGTCTACACCAACAAACATATAAAAGCTATTTCTTACCAGATTTTTTGGTCAAATGTATCTTTTTGGGGCTCCAAAAGGGTTAAGTGAGATAGTCCCAGACAACACCTCATTCACACTTTTTGTGCCCATTTTTGTTGAGCTTATTCTTTCCAGCAGAGCCGTGTGTATAGGAAGATTCATTTTTTACTATACTTCTTTGATAATCTGTTATGAAATTTGCTTTACATTAATTTTTCTGATTAAGCAAAAATACTGATTCAGATTCTGCATAATGAATACCTGAGTAGTTCCTATTTTCTCGAAAAAATATTATATGTACATTAGGCAAGGCCATTTTTTTTTTTATAAATCTTAAAGCTATGTGATTATTTAGAAGAAAAATCGTAAGTAATTTTTTTTCGTAAGTGTTGAGTTACCAGATCAGCCTCCTTTTTTTGTGACTGTGTTATTTTAAGACAGTAAAGCTAGGCTTTTGATCAAGTATGAGCTTAAATATATTATAAAATGCATATATTTTTGGCTATACTATTGATAAATGTTACTGAGATCATCAACTATCCACTGAAATGACAAAAATTTCAATATTCAATTCAATAGTCAATAACTTTTGAACGAATGACTGTTTAAAAATCTTTTTGGAAACCTTTTAGTAGAGCGTAGAGCTTTTTTATATTGATTTTTTTCGTCATTGGCCAAATTAGAAAGCAAAAACGTTAAAACAAAAATACATAAAAATGTTGAAAGGAATTCAATTTCCTGCAAAACTATTTGCAGTTAAATTGTTTTTCACTTCAATGGCTTAGCAGTTTGAGGACGAAAATTGGTTCAGTCCTAAAAGTATTTGCTTTAAATAATAAACCTCTCAAAATTCATATTGGCTGAAACTTTTACAACATTTTGTTTCCCTTAATGAGACAGATCCTATCAAAACAGCTTTCAAAAGATATAAAAACATTACTTGACCCACTCTTTTACAGAGTTCAAAAACAAATTACAATTCTTAAACCTATTCATTTCCGGGAGTGCTGAAGTTGCTAAATACAGACAATGTCTAAGCTACTTAAAGACCTTAAATTAATCAGATTAGGACTAATCTAAGGTGCTTAATCAGGAAATTATTAATTTTGATTAGTCAATCTTAATTACCTTTTTTATTAACTACGAAATGAAGTAAACATTCTAGTTCACTAACTAGAATTTCGTGGACTTATTCATACCAGTTTGAGCGACTGCAACGTTTCCGCTAACATAAGCAGCAACAACCTTCTAAAATTGTCGATGAAAGCATCTTCTTCTTTAAATGGTCATCTAACCGCCTGGGCGATTTTGACCGTCCAACATAGCTCGCCAGTCGTTTCTTCATTGCGCCAACTGGCGCCAATTGGAAACACCGCGGGATGGCAAATCGGTCTCCACTTGGTCCTTCCATCGGAGTGGTGGTCTCCCTCTTCCTCTGCTTCCACCGGCGGGTGCCGATAAGAATACCTTCTGGGCTGGAGCATCTTGGCTCATTCGCACTACGTGGCCTAGCGAGTGAAGCCGCTGTGTTTTAATTCGCTGAATTATGTCGGCGTCTGCGTAAAGTTCATACAGCTCATCATTGAATCTTCTTCGGTACTCGCCGTCGCCAACGCGTAGAGGTCCACAAATTTTTCGAAGAACCTTTCTCTCGAATACTCCCAGAGCCGACTCGTCAGATGTTGTTAGTGTCCACGCTTCTGCACGATATAGCAGGACGGGTGCGATGAGTGACTTATAGAGTGTTATTTTCGTTCGTCGAGAGAGGACTTTACTTTTCAATTGCCTACTCAGTCCGAAGTAGCATTTGTATGCAAGAGTAATTCTTCGTCGGATTTCTAGGCTACCATTATTGTTGGTGTAAATGCTGGTTCCCAGGTAAACGAAGTCCATTACTATTTCAAAATTATTGCTGCCAACAGTGGCTTGGTTGCCAAGGCGCGAATTCGCTGACTCTTTGCATGATGACAGAAGGTACTTCGTTTTGCCCTCGTTCACCACCAATCCCATTTTCTCCGCTTCTTTTTCTAATTTGGAGTAAGCAGAAGTTACGGTGCGGTTGTTAAGGCCAATGATATCAATATCGTCAGCATATGCCAACAGTTGCACGCTTTTATAAAATATTGTTCCAGCGCGGTTAAGTTCTGCAGCTTGTATTATTTTCTCCAGCATTAAATTAAAGAAATCGCACGATAGGGGGTCACCCTGTCTGAAACCTCGTTTAGTTTCGAACGGCTAGGAGAGGTACTTCCCAAATCTGACCGAGCTGGCGGTGGTGCTCAAGGTCATTTTGCATAGCCGTAAAAGTTTTGCGGGGAAACCAAATTCAGACATAGCGGCATATAGGCAGCTCCTTTTCGTGCTATCGAAAGCGGCTTTAAAATCAACAAAGAGATGATGTGTGTCGATTCTTTTTTCACGGGTTTTTTCCAAGATTTGGCGTATTGTAAAAATCTGGTCGATGGTAGATTTACCAGGTCTGAAGCCACACTGATAAGGTCCAATCAGTCTGTTCACATCAGGCTTCAGTCTTTCGCACAATACGCTTGATAGGACCTTATATGCGATATTCAAAAGGCTGATTCCGCGATAGTTGGTGCAGTTTGCAGGATCGCCCTTCTTGTGGATTGGGCAGAGAACACTTAGATTCCAATCTTCAGGCATGCATTCACCCGACCATATTCTGCATAGAAGCTGACGCATGCGCCTTACCAGCTCCTCGCCCCCGTGTTTGAATAGCTCAGCAGGCAAACCATCAGCGCCAGCTGCTTTATTGTTTTTCAATCGGGATATTGCTATTCGCACCTCATTATAGTCGGGTTGTGGAACGTCAATTCCATCATCTTCGATTTTGGGCTCGGGTTCGGCATCTTCTCTGGTTTCTTGCTCAGTTTCTCCATTTAAAAGGGCAGAGAAGTGATCCCTCCATATGCTGAGTGCTCTCTGAAAATAGGCCGTCAGGTCGCCGTTCTCATTTTTACAGGAGTTTGCCCCGGGTTTAAAACCTTCTGTCATTCGCCGAATTTTTTGATAGAATTTTCGGGCATTATTCCTGTTGGCCAGCATCTCAAGCTCTTTATTTAATTGCCTCTCTTTTTTTCGCCCGGAAAAGCCGCCTCGCTTCCCTCATCAACTCGCGGTAATGTTCAAACACACTCCTGGTTGCATTCGATCTCAGCGTTGCCTTGTAGGCTTCGTCCTTTCTACAAGCATACACGAGCGAAAAAACAAACAATTCAGTATTCGGGCCGCAATCGTTCAATTTACAACGCCATCCTACATTTTAATTTTCTATTCAACTAATATTCTGAGTTTTTAAATATTCATTTAATTTAATTAAATATATAAATTTCTTGTATATAATAGTTCTGATGTAAATGTATGGCGCGATATACAACAGGTTTATCATCATAAACCTCTTAAGAGATGTTTGCTCTGAGCTTCTCTTCCAATTTGTGGTTGTATGTAAACTGGTACGATCCTGATGTATATACAGGCTAGTATTTTGAATGGTATGATATTGATAAGTATGATGACTGGGATATTGCTGATACAGACGCTGAATAGTATGCCAATTGGTACTACTACTACTAGAATTGACTGCAGGGTATTTACTCCCATATGTAAGATGGTGGTATGCATAAGCTAATGGAAATCATTTGGGTATAAAGTTTGGCCGACTAAAAGGAATCATAGGGCCATAAAAGTCTCGTTATACAACACTTGCCACCTGCGCGTCAAACATTATCAGCAACAAAAAAATATATTCACTTGTCCTTTGTGACAGGAAGAGTGATTATAGTCAGCTTAGACAAAAGTTTTAATGTCTATAATTTCACAATAATAGTCGTTGAAGTGTAAATATATATCATAGAATTTCACAAGATATTAGAGTTTGCAGCCTATATCAATTATTTAAGTATCTTTGAAGTGCAATAAATTTTTATGTGACTGCACATTTTTATTAATAATGTTCTTCAAATGAACTATGAAACTTCGATAACTTAAAAAATGTATTTTGGAAATTGATTTGAAAATCCTGGATACAGTTTCTCACATTCTTTGAAAAGTAGGATTTTTTTATTATATCTGTTATTTCATTGATCCCTTCTTCCTGCTCTTCATTTGAATATTTAAAAAACACACTTTTTGCAGATGCGAGCTTCGTATCGGTTGGCCAAGTTATTGTGAGTAAGGGGTTGAGTTTTTTGTTATTACGTGTAGTATTTTTGCAGAATCCAACAAAGCCTCACATAAGCTAAGGCCTTTATTTTTATATTTTACCCCTTATTAGGTAAGCTTTATTGTTTTCAAGATATTGGCTTTGAAATTCAATACTCTTTCGTACTCTAGTATCAATTATTAAGTGCCATCAGTAAAAAGTTTTCTTGATTAAATTTTTTAAAGAAAAATAACTACTTCATACAGCGACTGGACAAACCGACAGCTGTTTCGATGCCATTCTTCTCCCATAATTATACTTACAGACGGAAGGAAACTGTTTCGTTGGGTTTATTTCGTGTTGTTTTATATTAATTGATTGTAGTAAAATTATTTTTTTTTAAATAAATGATATCAATGAGGTGGCAACGACAACAACATGGTTTCACAGAAACTAATAAATTGTATTTTACTGTAATCCATTACATCATTAGTAGTAGTCGTGTTTTTATTCCAATTAACCAGCAAAGCTTCCATAAACTATAATATAATAATATTCTTCAAAAGCTTACTTAAAACCATCACTAACAAGTCTTGTATTTGGCTAAGCCGTTGATACTACAAAACTAAAATTTTTTCATGATGATATAAGAGCTCTTTGATGATGTATAATCACACCCTTGTTTTTTATATTTATGTGTATATTTTCCAAATGAATTTGGCAGGGTTTTAAAAATAAAAATCATACTTCTGTGACTCTGCCAGCATATCCAATCCGTTTTTTTATACCACCTTAATTTATTAATATCCGCCTCCTACATCAAAAATGTAGCCTAACGCACTTTGTTTTTAGGAGAACAATAAAGTATAGCGTTGTTTCACCGGTAAAAGCTGCTAAATCCCCTTTCACTCTAAATAAGCTTTTACCCAGAAACGACTTTTCATATTGCTGGACAGGTTGGAGATTTCTGTGCTTAGTGCGGCAAGAAAATGATATTTTAAAAACCGATAAACTTACTAAAAAGAAAAGCTGTTAGCTTTTAAACATTTTGATACTTTTTGAAAATTTAAAAGTAGAGTTTAGTTATCATTCAATTGAGCTTTTCAGTTCTCCTAAACATTTTTTTTCTGAATTGAGTTAGCAGCACTTTTTAAGTTATCATCTAACTCCTCCAGGCGTAAGAAAATGCTTGAATTGAAGTCTTCCCAATCACTAAGAGATGAGTTAATTACAAGAAAAGCATAGGCAAAATTGGAATAGGTAAAGTTATAGTGGTCTACCTTTGACACGATTCAAGTACACCAGCATAAAAACGATATTAATGTGTATTTTCGAGTGTTTTGAAGACCAATAAATTACCTAAGTAACGATGCATGTATACAAAGCCAATTTCTAAATTTTTGCTTACATAGCTAATGCGAGTAAAATGAGAAAGAGCTAAATACAAACAAAAAGATTCCTTTCAATGTTTCGCTAAAGCCTGAAATTTTAGATTAGTACTTCTCCTGAATCAGTAGCAATCTTCTGCAACCGGGTTCCAAAAAAGAAACGGAAAGAATAAAAACAAGAAAGGTTGTCAAGCTTGTGCTGCAATTCACTTTCGAGTGAAATTGTGTATTGCGCCTATGTAAATTTGCCGGTTAAAGCTAGCGAATTCGCGTGAAAGTAAATGCAACACATGCCGAAATGTAAAATATTAATCTTCCGCTTACAAATATTTTTTTAGCTTCAGCAAATATTTTCAAACGTGTTATGAAATAGCAATTGCTCTATAAAATCCGGCCTCTAGGATTTTAACATAATCTACAACACAAATACACTATCCTTTAACTCCATATTTACAGGATAGTTTAATGATTTAAATTCACTTGAGTTTTGGGTTAAGCAGAGATTGCATATAAAGCGCAATATTGAATCCAGCGCGTACTTAAAAAAGGGGGTTATTACCCAACTCAAAGGGCTTATCTTTATCGTCTGGACGTTAGGCCTTTTTAACATGTGAAAATAATTGCTATGTACAAGCCAAAAGAGTTAGTAAAATATCTGTTAGATTCTCGTCCACTTACACATGTAAATACATACCATATACATGAAACATGGACTCAAAAGGACTAGTTTTTGTACTGCGTCATAACTAATTAAAGTACCACAGACAAATAGTTACCCAACTGTCCCTTCCATACATCCAACTAGTTTATCCAATTGAAGAAACTGCGAAATCGGGGCTATTGGCAAACGCTGGACATATCGCATAAAGAACTGTAAGGAAACTGGTAAAAAGCCGTGGGAGAAACCATGGCTCTAAATCCTACACATTGACCTTAAAGTTAAATTAAGCTACCGCAGCTGGGGGTATTTAACACAACAATCGAGTATTCTCCAAAGATTAATTTAAAACTCGTATTTTTGTTGAATAGCTTGCTGCTTTGGCGGCCGCCGTGGTGTGAAGGTAGTGTGGCCGGCCTACCACACCGAAGGTCCATGGTTCGAGCCCTGGTACAGGTAACATCAAAAGTGATTTGAAACAAGTTTTTCAAAACGGGGTCGCCCCTCGGCAGTGGTTTGGCAAACTCTCCGAGTGTATTTCTGCCATGACAGGCTTCTCAGCAAAAATTCGTCTCCTTTGTAGATGCCGTTCGGAGTCGGCAAAAAACTGTAGGTCCCACCAATTTGTAGAGAAAATTCAAATCGGCACACCACAAATTGGAAGAGAAGCTTGGCGCAAAAATCTCTTAGGAGGTTTATGATGATATACCTGTTGTATATCGCGCCATAGAGATAGATAGATAGCTTGCTGCTTTACTGCAGGATAGTTACAAAAATAAATAAGGAGTATGCTTTAGGATTAGTTTAGTTTATAGCCGCCTACATGCGAGCCCATTCATGTGTGTGTATTCATATTTGTAGGAAACTTCCAAAAAATTGTGTTCAGCTGCCACCGACATCGAGCTAATCATTCCAAGCGTTTTAGTTCAGACAGATCTCGAAATCTGTCTTGGAATTTTTAGTTGGCTGAAAGTAACATGAAAACGTGTTTTAAATTTGTTAGAATTATTTGATTTCGCGTGAGTTATCAAATTATTTCAAATAAAAAATAATGTGTTATTATGCGATTTCGATCATTTTCAATAGCAACCTTCCTTGGCGGGTAAGTTCAATACTAAGTTTCATAACATCTCACTTTTTACTCAAGTTATCATGTACACAGACAGAAGGGCGTATGGGCATGTATGTATTTCCATAAGTTCTTAACGTCCTAGGTCGTCATCCCTATTTAGTGATAACTGACACGAATTAGAAACACCAAGCTAGTTCTAGTCACCTTCCATCCCAGTCGAGACCGACACATTTCTCCACTACCGAATTCGGGTAAAGATAGAAAAACCTTCTGGCATTGATCAAATGTTTGCTTATTTTTGGATTTCCTTCGATACTCACGAGTGGAATCGCGAGGACCATAAATCTTCTAAATAACTTTTCAATAATCCACGGGTTATCTCATCTTTTTTCGACACTGTCCATGACTCCGAGCAGTACATCAGGAGAGATATGATGGAAGGCTTAAAGATGCGATCTTTGTTCATCGAGAGGGCTTTACTACTCAGTCTAAAGTACCACTTGTTCCAATAGTGAAATATGCCCGAGGTAGGCATACCTATCGTAAAAGGCGACTAAATTGTGCTAACTGCAACTTGATGGTTGATCTACTGATATGATGCCTCTCAGCTTACATGACACAAAAGGTTGCACTGGTCATACCAAATCGCTCCCGCGACTGTCGGGCATGTACCGCAAGGGAGTACCGAAGCGTACCGGGTTCATGCCCGACAAACAACTGTCACTTTCGACAAAACTCCCTAAAACCTTCGGGGAGTGTTTTTGTCGTTAAAAACAACAACGACAAATTGGCTGCATGGCCGCAGGTGCTCCCATCCTTTTTTTGCTGATAGCAGTACGAATGTGCTTGCTTTTAATTTACACGTTGGATCATGTCTTGAAATTCTACATGTGCTTAAGTCAATTACTACATCTTCCTTTTTATACCTAGTAGTGCTATGCACACAAGGTATATTAACATTAGTCGCCTAACGGTGGTATGTAACGGCATAAACGGATCAAGATAGATATTGACTTATATATATCAAAATGTTCAGGAGGAAAAAAGAAATTGATTAAGCCATGTCCGTCCGTCCGTCCGTCTGTTAACACGATAGCTTGAGTAAATTTTGAGATATCTTAATGAAATTTGGTATGCAGGTTCCTTGGCACTCATCTCCGAGCGCTTTTTAAAATGGGCGAAATCGGATGATAGCCACGCCCACTTTTAATATATAGCATGTTTTCAAAAATACAAAAAAAAAGTGATAATTCAGTATATAATACACTTATAAGGATACAATCTGGTGTGTACACTAATGTTAAGGCAGAAAATACATTTTGCAAGAAATTTTCGAAAATGGGTGTGGCCCCGCCCACTTGTGATTAAGTCAAATTTAGAAATATATAATTAATCATAAATCAAAAACCTTTCAAGATATCGAAACGAAATTTAGCACACATATTTATATTAGTAGAAGGAATGTTCCGGAAAAAAATGGTTGAAATCGGTTAAGGTCCACGCCCACTTTTATACGAAAGGTTTTAAAAAGAATCATAGATATACATATTTAATAGCCAACAACTTTTCGTGCAAAAGCTTTATATCAATTCCATTTCACTTTCAAAGTGTCTGTGAATAAAGAAAGTAGAAAAATAACAGCTTTTCAAAATGTGGGCCCCGCCCTTTTTATAGTGGATTATTCCACCAAACTTTTTATGCCATAACTCAAAAATGGATATATCAAAACGAAATTTGGCGAAAATGTTGTACATGTAAAGGTAAATGCTTGTTATAAAAAGGGGGGAAATCGGACAACGGCCACTCCCATTTTTTAATATAGTTCTAAAAAATTGGTTTGTAAAATGTAAAACGCGATATTCCTATAACTATACAAGCTATATCAATAAGATCTAGCACACATAAAAAGCTTTTTAAGCAAAAAAAAAAATTTTGTGGATTTTGGGGAAGCAGGCGTGGCGCAGCCCACTTTTCAGCATACAAAAATTTTTTTTGTTGTAATTGCAAAAATGCTCGCATATAACAATTAATTAGTTATTAAATGTGTTTCTCTATAATTAGCAACAATTTATTAATAACAATTTTTTTATGAATTTAGCAATAAGCACGCTACCCGGACGCTATCTAGTATATTATTAGCCGGGCACCGTGGTGTTTTATTGGGACAAACTTCTGCTGCAAGAACATGTAAGTTATATAAAGGGTGTTTTTTTTAGGGGTATAGAACTTCGAATTGAAATAAAACACAAGAAAATCGTTTTAAGGTCCATCAATTTGGCTTTATTGGAAGGATAATTTTATGCCATTAATGTTTAAATATGATTTCGGGCATGTGGCCGCCGCGGCTGGCTCGAATAAAGCCAATTCTACAGGTCCAATTTTCAACCACTTTTTCGAGCATATGGGGCCGTATGTCGGCAATAACGCCACGAATGTTGGCTTCCAATTCCCCTAACGTTTCTGGTTTGTTGGTGTAGACGAGCGACTTCACATATCCCCAAAGAAAATAATCCAATGGTGTCAAATCACACGACCTTGGTGGCCAATTGACAGGTCCATTCCGCGAAATTATGCGCTCATCGAATGTTTCCTTCAATAAATCGATTGTGACGTGCGCTGTGTGGCATGTAGCGCCGTCTTGTTGGAACCACAACTCATCCACATTCATGCCATCCAATTCGGGAACAAAATAGTCGGTTATCATGGCTCTATACCGGTCTCCATTAACGGTAGCTGCCTCTCCAGCATTATTGCGGAAGAAGTATGGCCCAATGACTCCACCAGCCCATAGAGCACACCAAACAGTCAGTTTTTGTGGATGTAATGGCGTTTCAAGGGTCTCATGTGGATTCTCTTCACTCCAAATGCGGCAATTTTGCTTGTTGACGTAGCCATTCAACCAAAAATGAGCCTCATCACTGAACAAAATTTTGCGATGAAAATCAGCATCGAAATCAATCTCATTTTCGGCCCATACACCAAAATCACGACGCATTGCATGGTCTCGCGGCTTTAATTCTTGCACAAGCTGGATCTTGTAAGGTCGCAAGCCAAGATCTTTGCGCAAAATCTTCCATAAAGTTGATGGACAAATCTCCAATTGCTGTGCACGGTGGCGAATCGATTCATTCGGGTCCTCTTCAACACTTTGCTCTACAGCGGCAATTGTTTCTTCGGTGCGCACTGTTCGACGTCTCTGCGGATGCGTATTATCACATAGAGTAAACGTAGTGCGAAAACGATCCATGGTTAACCGAATTAATTGCTCTGATGGACGATTATGTCGACCATAAAATGGACGGAGCTCACGGTAAACTTCGCGAACTGAACCATTATTTTCGAAATAAATTTGCACGATTTGCAAGCGTTGTTCTTTTGTCAACCTGTTCATGATGAAATGGCAAACCAAACTGAACATAAATGACATTAGAGTTGCCAGATTTGACCACAAAATGCCAGTTTTATCTCTATTCGAAAAACAAACCTGTACTTATATGGCAAAAAATTGCTTGATCTTTTTAAAATATCACTTTCGTGAAAATTCTGTGGCCCTGATAAATTGTATTGAATATGTGAATGAAATCAATCAAGAATTAGCCAGGTAATTGTAAAAAGTGGGTAACTGCTTTATAATACAATTAAAAAATTAATTAGAATTTTTTCAATTGTAATTAGTTTAATTTTAAATAATTTAATTGCAACAAGCAATTAAAATTTTAATTGCAATTAATAAATCAATTAAAAATTTAATTGACTAACGCCCAACACTGATCGCGACGTACATTTATATTTTTTTAAATTAATTCACCCCTCAAAGCTCATAACAGAAGTGTTTCTTTTTTGAAAAAAATCAGCTGGCTTTATAATACGAACTGAAAAGTATTAAAATAGATTTTCGTAAATTGGTACACCATAACAGATCACTACTAGGTATATAATGATCGGTTCCACCCGAACTTAGACTTCCTTACCTGTTTTCGTTTTTCGGTTCCAAAGCTACTGTTTGTTCACCCTATCAGATATTATTATTTTAATGGTGTTATAATTCTTGAAGAATGTTTTCTAGAAATATCTACAACGCAGGGACATTTACTTCATGGTATACTCTCTGTCGGTGATTATTTTACGTCTTACCTGTAGGTCGAGCTGGGGGAGTAGTAATAGCTTTTAAACCCCCTTTTTGCAATTTAACTCTCCTCTTTCCTCCTATTTCGTGATAGGCAACAGCAACAAAAAAACTTTAAAGAGCAAAGTTTTGGAAAACGAAAAAAAGCTGCTTAGTGCTTGTTTCAACTTTTGACTATTGAAGGTCTGCACCACTTAATGTAATGATAGTGAAGCTGAAGACTTCTTCACTAAACTTTTTTAGTAGTAGTGCAAAACGAAAGAAATAATGTGAACTCAAACTTTTTTGAATATTGTGTTATCCGATTGAAATACAAATAATGGGCTCCCAATTTGGTGCACTACTTCCAACTATAGTAGATGAGAGGTATTGTATTGCTAGAGGTCAAACTAGAATTTAGTATCCCCATGACAATGCAGCAGCCATATATAGGGTAGTGTGCAGGCCTGCCAAAGTGTATTTCTGCCATGAAATCATCTCAGAAAAAAGTAATCGGCCACAGCAGAAGAATTTCGAAAACGGAACAAATCTTGCTTGTAGGAAAAATTAAAAAAATTTGGAAGATAAACTCATGGCGAATTATTCGTATTATTGCTGGAGGTCTATCTATTTTGCAAAACGGACATCCAGCACGATTTTCTAATGAGTCTTGGAAATGCAATGTGTGATTTTAGTTAAAAAACTATTTTGGAAAGTTTTCCTTAAAGTTATCGCAGTTAAACAAGCGACAGTTATTTATATAAGTATACATAAATATAGCTATGTATATACATTTATATATTTATTCAAATTATAATATATAATTATTATAAAGTCATAGCAACGAGGGCCTTAGGCTACACATACATGCATAAATATATAAGTATTCACATAAAATATATAAGTACATACATATCTAAGCGAATAATTACATAACTTCAGCAACTCTTTGACACAAGCCATCTGCTTGTCCTACTTTTTAATTACTCTTGAAATTTTTACGTTGTCAACAAAAAATATTTGTCACTTTCTCCAACTAATTTAAACTTTTTGGCAAACAAGTAATCAAGCACCTTAAAATAAGCGTTAAAGACAAATATAAGGAATTTCGAAAAAACACCGCTAAGGGCAAAGAGTAAAGCCATGCTGCAGGTAAACTAGTGCATGCAAGTCTAAAGTGTGAAGTGTTTTCTATTTCTTTTGAAAGTCTTATTTGCATTATATTTGAATAGACCTAACTTTAGACATTTTAGCTAAATGAAAGGTTCATTCATAGCAATTTCACTCAGAGCAGGGTTTTTGTTGTTGTTTGCAGAGGCAAAACACTCCTAAGTTTGGGTCTATGTTACGGATATGGACGTTTCTTTTCTGGATATGGATCCGAAAGTAGCATATTCCGCTACAAAACCGACTGTAGCGGATCGCCTCAAAGTATCGACGCATATTTCACTCAACTTGAAAGAGTTATGTACGACAATGGACTTGAGGTTGGAACTATTTACCGCCGGCCTTTTTAATTCGTAGCATAACATTGTCTAGCTTTTGCCCGAAACAGGAGTACCCCCAAAGTTATACAAACTAAAATAACCATAGTTGAAAAATTATATATAAATGCCATATATTGTTTACGAGTTAGTGGCTAGAAGTCCTAAATTCTTACAAGTATTCTCGAAAAAGAAATGGTGCGTACCCATTCTCTTATTATAAATCTTTTTTCAGGATTTGATGTACCTTGAAAATCTGGTATATGCTAGACTTTCCAGGTCTGAAGCCATACTTATAAGATCAAATCAGCTTGTCTACGATGGGCCCGATGTCGGTAGTTGGCGCCGACAGCCTTTCCTGTTTATTATCGAGAGCACAGTTAAGGTCCAATCTGGAGGCATGCACTCGTCCTACCATATACTTCGCATTTGAACAGCTCGACGGGTAGTCCGTCCTTTCCAGTTGCTTTATTACTTTTGAGCCCGGACATTGCTTTCTTCATCACCGTCGTAACTTTGCAACAATGGAAAGTGCTCCCTCCATAACTTAAGTACGCTGTGTACGTCGGGTACCATGTCGTCATTATAGTCCGCTGGGTCTTTTGGTATGATTTTTAGGCACTATTCCGTCCGGCATCTGAAACTCCTCACACTTAGTTGTCTGTTTCGTACTCAGGATCTCGACGTCAAACTTTCCTTCCATTACTGTGCGCACTTTCTTCGCTGCACAAAGTGATGTGCGTATCTTAATGTACGCATGTCCAGAATGCTTTAGCTGTGTCTGCCGTCGATCACGACATGATCAATTTGGTTTCGTGTGCTGTATTCAGGGGTTAGCCAGGTGGCCTGATGTATTCATTTATGCTGGTGCAACTGATGAGTGATGATGCTGACTAAATTACCGACTAATTTGCTGACCGTATTACCGAAGACCGCTTCCTTGCCCACCCTAGCATTAAAGTCACCTAACATGGTCTTATGCCTATTCCAGTTTATCTGCGTCGATCATCTTCTTAGTCGGCGCGTATCACATATTGGCGCAGTCAGGGGACAGTATGGCGGCGATGTTGTTGTTGTAACGGTCATGGTATAGGTCATGGCACCGTACGGAAGGAGAGATGGGTAAGGAGAGGTGAGAGGCATCATATCCGTAGATCAACCATCGAGTTGCACGTCATTACCTTGGTATATATTAGTCGCCTCTTACGACCGGTATGCCTACCTCGGGCATATTCTAAACCCCTAACCCGCAGGCTGTATATAATCAGACCCTTGTCTGATGTCTGGCGACGATGTAAACCTTTGCATGAACTATGACACCAACCAGCCGAACAACGGTATCATCCGTTAAAAGAGTTCGGATATTCCTCATGCTATAGTCGGTCTCGCTGCTAAACTGCTAAGTGCACTTTTTCTTAAAAACGACTCGTTCTAACTACATCGCTAAAACTTCCTAAAGAGAAGATTTGCTAACTCCAAAAATATTATAAGAAGTCGCTTACTCCATAATTTTTTTTTAATTTTGTTGAATAGGGTTAGCAGCTATTGCTGTAGTTTCGATGACATGTAAACATCTAAAATATAGCCATGTAAATAACTAAATTTCACGCTTGCGTAAGCTGGTTGGTTGAGTTTTATACAAGTTTACTTAAATAACGTAACCGACGCTTGCTTTGGATGCTCATTTTTTAGTCGTGGCAAGTTTTAATTTATGTGCGTGAGCTTGCCGCTACTTCCGGTGTTATAACGCAAGGCCGGAAATTCTTTTATATATTTTTTAGCTTAACAAATAATTAATTATACTTTGCAGGCACGCAAGTTAACAACAATTCCTTCTTAGCTAAAGAGACGTTGTACAATACTCAACATTTAAGTTAGAGAGGAACCGAAAAAATATCGGTAAAATATGCAACAAACATTACTAAGTAGCGGTGACTGTGCATTTAACAAAACTTTAATGTGAGTTTTACTCATTTTATATTGTTCAAAAGTATGCGTCTATAATGACTGTTGCGCTAAATTTCATCAAAACCTGAAGATAATTTGTATGCAATTAATTGTTATGTTTATGTTCACACATGTGTTGCATTAGTAATAATTATCTGGGGCAAATTCTTGAAGTTTAAGGCTCGATACGCAGGCCCGTACTCTATTTTTTTATACCTAGTAGTGCTGCGCACACAAGGTATATTAACTTTAGTCGCCTAACAGTGGTATGTAACGGCATAAACGGATCGAGATAGATATTGACTTATACGTGTTCAGGAGGAAAAAAGAAATTAATTAAGCCATGTCCGCCCGTCCGTCCGTCCGTGTGTGAACACGATAACTTGAGTAAATTTTGAGATATCTTAATGAAATTTGGTATGCAGGTTCCTTGGTTCTTATCCCCGAGCGCTATTTAAAATGGGCGAAAACGGATCATAGCCACGCCCACTTTTTATATGTAGTATATTTTCGAAAATACAAAAAAGTGATTATTCGGTACATTATCTCTACATATAATAAAATTGTAAAAGGTCGATGTCTGTACATTGCAGATATTTAAGAAAAATCGATAGCAGGGATCGGTATTAGGCCAATAGAAGCCAAAACAACTGCTTTTAGCATTTTTGTCAGTCTGTCTATCTGTTTCTATGTTTGGGCCCGCATCACTCAAAAAATAATTAAAAATTGAATGGAAACTTTGTATTACTAGACGTTTAACTTAAAATGTAAGATATCAGTTGTTCCGATAGGTCAACCAGTTTCGGAGATATATACCGATTTGTAGACCAAGGTGACCCAAAATTTGTTAGTACAATATCTTATAACTTTAAAAGAGTTATTCTTGTATATTTGTATATTTGTATATCCACTACTATCTCAGGAACGGCTGAACCGATTTCGATGAAATTTGGTGGATGGATAATATGCTTCCTTCTAAGATTTTCTACTTGGATGTTGCCACTAAAGGAAGCTTAGAGAGTTGCCACCTTTCCGATTTTTTTGGAAATACTAAGCAATATATGGCAACTAGCTGGACCCGTGCGCTCCTTGCGCAAAAAAAAAAAAGCAAAAATGGTTTGAAACCTTTTATTAGTCCAGGTCCAGGATTTTTCAAACCTTTTTCTCAAATTATAAAAAAAGGTTTTCAGCTACACTTGTTGTGAGACCACAAAACATTATACAAATATGCGCAACAGCTATTTGAAATTCCACCACTTATATTACATTCACATTGAGCCATACACTTGAGTTGATTGACAACATCAATATGAATTAACTCAAAAAATGTCCCTTTAACTCGAGTTTATGACCCAATGTGAACGCAGTCTTATTCACTTATTTTAGCAATGGTCAAGTGTAGATGGCGCGCTCGCAGTGGGTTGAGCGCTGTGGTATTCGCAATGGCTTTAATTGGTCTAGCACTGTTCAGTCTTAGTATTCAAATGTAGATGCCGCGAGGCATTGAATGTCACAGTCACAATAGCGTTGCAGCACAAATTGATTTTTTCGTGCATCCACAATCGTTTATTTTAAAGAATTCATTTTTATAAAATACGCTTAAACAAAAGCACTCCGCTAATTAAAAAATGGTTTTGCATGTAGAGCTAACCCCCACATTTAAAACGATACCTTATTTATTAATATTGGTTCCAAATGAGAGCAGAAAATTAGGAACTAACACAAAAAGACCTTACAGAAATAATATATATGATATGGGTATCAAACGTGTATTAGGCAACACTGTAGCAGCGGTCATTCCTATTAGGCGGTGTCCACTGTATATATTATTGGGCATGCGCCGGTTAATTACTTATATATGTACGGTCTCCAAATGTAAATGTATGTGTCAACGTAACGTTTCACGCTCTCGCTCTTGCTCATGCGCTTTTAGTTAATACATGATTGTTGCGTACATATCTATAAGTATGTATATGTACCTCTGCAGTCGGCAGATATTTACATGCCACGCTTCCGTTGAACTTTGTCTCGCTCAGGCATTCTGATCAAATTTGAAATAAACGACGCTAGATTTTAAGTACATATATGTTTTTACATAAGTTTCTCTAGAATATTCTTTATGTTCATGAAAAATAGCAGCTTGTAAGAAATATTTTGTACAGCAAGAAAGGAGAATAAAGTCTATGCTTAAACGGTACGGTCGTCTTCAACTCAGAAGTGAGATTAGTAACCCTCTGAGCGCGAGTGTCATTTGTTTAACTTTAGTTCACATGAATGTGGCCAAAATTGCCCAAATATAAATTATTAAAAAACAAAAGCTTAAACGAAAGTGTGTGTAACTCGAAACGAAGTAAAATTTAAAGAAGTTAGAAAGAAAAGTGGAAATTTTTTCTCCAGAAAACTTATAAAACAGAATCTGAAAGAAAAGTGTATGACAATTGAAAAGAAAGTTAAGAAAAAAATATAGGTAAAAAATTGAAAGAAAGGTGTAGAGCCAATAATAATATAAGAAAAATAATTTGAGAAAAGCTATAGTAAAGAAAAAATGGAAGATATTGTAAGTGTTGAGGAATACAGTGTGGCACAGCTTCGGGCTTGGTCGCGTAAATTAGCGTTACCAACAAGCGGAAACAAGAGCACACTTGCCCTGCGAATTAGCTCCGTGGCAGCAAGCGAACGTGGTGAATGTCCTACTGGGTACGACGACGGTTCGGTAGACACACAAGCACATATTCACGCAAACGAACAGCAGAAATCAGTGCAAAGTGGAACAACCCCTATCTTTGAAATCGAGGATGCCGGTGACAATGACTGCGACAATAATTGCGATAATAACAACGGAGGCAACACCTTTCAAAATGATGGCGTCGGTGGAGAAGAAAATATAAGAGAAGTGCAGTTGCTAATGCGCGAAATAAAGCTTTTGGAACGTGAAAATAATTTCCTCAGGCAAGTGGCAGAATTTAATGGCAGAGCAGCCGGCGCAGCATCGCAGCGTTCAGCCGAAACAGGTGCGCATAAAATTTCCAAAGAAACGCTGTGCAACATTTTACCCGAATTCGACGGAACAACAAGCGTCGATGTTTGGATGACCCAATTGGAAAATGTTTGCAATGTTTATGCACTGGGTGAAAATGATAAACGCATGCTTGTGCTCGCAAAGCTTAAGGGCAAGACATTGCAATGGATTTATGCTAAACCAAATTTTGCAATCGAAAGCATCGATATGCTTTTAATGGAAATGCGTGATGTTTTTCAAAGCAAAGACAGCAAACTTATTTTGCGCAAAAAGTTTGAAGCGCGCAAGTGGAAAACCGGTGAATCGTTTATGGACTACTTCAACGAAAAAGTTATGCTGTCTGCACCAATACAGTTGGGTGAAGAAGAGTTCGTTGAATACAGAATCGACGGCATCGTAGACGAGCAGTTGCGTACGCAGGCATATATGCAGTGTTATACCACAAAAGCGCAGTTAATCCAGGCATGTACAAAAATAAAACTCAAGGGCGACAAGGCTGCAGCTGCAACTTCACAACGCGACATCAGGTGTTACAATTGCAACTCGCTTGGCCACTTTGCTGCAGAATGTAAGAAGCCGAAAAGGGAAAAAGGAGCATGCTACGCTTGCGGGAGTACAGCACATCGTGCAGGGGAGTGTCCAGACAGGAAGAAGATTGTTCAGCTGGTCGGTGATGATGAATATGAATATGTAAGAAATTTCCATTTTATCTTAAAAACTCATAACCATATAAATTTTTCCCTAGAATGCCTCATAGATTCTGGTAGCCCAATCAGCCTAATCAGGAAGTCTGCTGTTCCTGAAAATTTTAATATGAAATATTTATCTAATTTAAACTTGAATTACTTTGGTTTGAATAAATCGAAAATCCATACTTTTGGAAAATTTGTTTGTTCTGTTCTAATAAATAATAAACTTTTTGATGTAAATTTTATTGTTGTTGCTGATGCGACGATGGGGTATGAGGCTGTTTTGGGAAGAGATTTTCTTAAAACATGTAAGTATAAGCTAGTGATGGAAACAGTTAAAGATGAGTCTAGAAATAAAGAAATAGAAAGTAAAGTAACAAAAGAAACTAAAAGTATGTTAAAAGAAAATGCTATAGGAAATATAGAACGTCAGGAAAAGCTTTGCGATGATTTAAGTGAAAGTAGCGTTGTAATAAGATCTGATGAAGAATATAACCAAAAACAAAGTACAATGAAAGAAATAATGTTGTCAAATAAAAGTGATGTAGTAACTTCAAAATGTAATGGAAAAATAACTGGTTATAATACTGTGTCGAAAAAATATTTAAGTCCTAGTGAAAGTAATAGTATAACAGAATTTGTTAAAGAAAAATACAGAGGGCAAAGTTCAATAGATCCTGATGTAGAGAAAGAGAGTAGAGAAACCGGGTGGCTACATATGTCCGTTATGAACATCAGATGTGACGAACTCGAAATTAATTTGATTAAAGTAAATTGCAAGCTAGGTAACGCCGATCGGAAGCTTGTGAAATTTTTCGAAAATGTGTATGTTAGCTCTATGCACCCTCTTGAACCACAGGTTAAATGCGAGATGAGATTAGCGGTAGGTAAAGTTGAATATTTTAGTCCTGGTGAAAGTGAAAATATAGCAGAATTTGTTGAAGGAAAATACGGAGGACAAAGTTCAGTAGATCCTGATTTAGAAATGGAAGGTCAAGAAAGCGAGTGGTCCATTCTTAATATTAGATGTGACGAATTTGAAAATAACTTGATTAAGGTCAACTGTAAGCTAGGCTATTTGGATCAGGAAAAGCTTTTGAAATTGTTCGATAATATTTATCTTAGCCCTGTGCGCCCTCTTGAACCACAGGTTAAATGCCAGATGAGATTAACGATAGATAAAATTAAACCGTTTAATTGCCCCCCGCGGAGATTATCATACACGGAGAAAAATAGTCTTCAGAAGTTGTTGGATGACTACCTTGAGAGAGGTTTTATCAGGCCCAGTGAGTCGGAGTTTGTATCTCCTATCGTGTTAGTACGGAAAAAGACAGGCGATATCAGGATGTGTGTCGACTACCGAACTCTCAACAAGGTAACTGCAAAGGATAATTATCCGATCCCTTTGATTGATGACTTGATAGATAGATTAGCGGAAAAGGAGTATTTTACAAAACTAGATTTAAAAAATGGTTTCTTTCACGTTTATATGGACCCTGATTCAGTCAAGTTTACATCTTTTACCACTCCATTAGAGCAGTACGAATTCTTACGAGTGCCGTTTGGGCTTAAAAATGCACCAGCCACGTTCCAACGATTCGTAAACAAGGTTTTTGCTGATATGGTTAAAGATAATCGGCTAATAGTGTATATGGACGATATTATGATAGCGACTAAAAGTATAGATGAACATTTCGAAATTTTGACGGAGGTGTTAAAGCGGTTAGTGGAAAATAAATTAGAACTAAGAGTTGACAAATGTGAGTTTTTCCAGACAGACATAAAGTACTTAGGTTATACTATATCCAAAAGCGGAATAAAAGCAGACGAAAAAGGTCTCGAAGCGATCCGAAATTTCCCTGTGCCAACGAAAGTGCATTCGGTACAAAGTTTCCTTGGACTATGCTCCTATTTTCGAAGGTTCGTGAAAAATTTTTCGCTCATCGCGAAACCACTTTATGATTTGACAAAAAAAGATAGAAGGTTTAAGTTTGGTGACGAAGAATTGAAATGCTTTGAAACCCTTAAGAAAAAATTGCTCGAAGATCCCATATTAAGTTTTTATAGTCCGTCAGATGAAACAGAGTTACACTGTGATGCAAGTTCGACAGGGTTTGGGGCCATACTTATGCAAAGGAAAGTAGATGGAAAGATGCATCCAGTCTTTTACTTCTCTAAACGCACAAGCGAGGCAGAATCAAAATAACAAAGCTTCGAGTTAGAAACCCTTTCCATAATTTATGCTCTGAAACGGTTTCGAATATACTTACAGGGCCTAAAGTTTAAAATAATTACGGACTGCAACTCGTTAGCACTAACCCTGAACAAAAAAGAGTTAAACCCGAGAATAGCAAGGTGGGCTCTGGAGCTACAGAACTATGACTATGTTTTAGAACATCGTCCAGGTTCTCGAATGCAACACGTTGATGCCCTTAGTAGATGTAACAATGTATTCGTAATTGAAACCAACACGTTTGAAGAAAATTTAGTCATATGTCAAGGCAAGGATACAGAAATAAGGGCGTTACGTGAAAAGTTAGAAAAAGGTGAGCAGAGTTTATTTGAAATGCGAAACGGGGTTGTGTATAGGAAAAAGAAAAGTGGCGATGTTTTTTTTTATGTTCCCAGTGAAATGGAAAGTCACGTCATATATAAATATCATTATGATATGGGACATACAGGAATCGATAAAACGTTAGATCTTATTTCAAAAAGTTATTGGTTTCCAGAAATGAAAAGTAAAATAGCAACTCATATACGAAACTGTTTAAGGTGTATAGTTTTTTCTTCTAAACGCGGACGTGAAGAAGGGTTCCTACACAATATTCCAAGAGATAATAACCCGTTCGAAGTAGTACATATCGACCATTATGGGCCAGTAGACAACGCACGAGCAAAGAAACACATTCTAGTGGTAATAGATGCCGGTACGAAGTTTGTTAGGTTGTATCCGACTAAAACAACAAGTACGAAAGAAGTAGTCATAGCCTTAAAGGACTATTTTCGTTCGTATAGTCGACCAAAGTACATAGTCTCGGATAGAGGGAGCTGTTTTACTTCAAACGAATTCCAACAATTTTTGGATACAGAAAACGTGAAGCACATAAAAATTGCGACAGGTTCGCCCCAGGCCAACGGGCAAGTCGAGCGAGTAAACAGAACGTTAGGGCCGATGATCGCTAAACTTACAGATCCCGAAAAGAACATATACTGGGATAATGTTATTGATACAGTGGAGTACGACATTAACAACACCATACACCGTACAATAAAAGAATACCCCAGTGTAATGCTTTTTGGTGCTAAGCAAAGACGAAAAGGAGAAGATGTACTAGTTGAAAGCTTAAAAGACTTGTTTGAAATGTCTGTTATAAAAAGTCATAAAGAAGTTAGGGAAAAAGCGAAAAATCACGAAAAACAGGTACAAACTTATAATAAGCAGTACGTAGACAAGAGGAGACAAAGCCCTACTGAATACAAAGAAGGTGACTATGTTGTGGTAAGGAATTTTGATTCTCATGTAGGTACGTCTAAAAAGCTTCTCCCAAAATTTAAAGGTCCTTACAAAATATCAAAAGTTTTGCGTAAGGATAGGTATGTCCTTGAAGATGTTGAGGGATTTCAACAGTCTAGAATACCATACAAAGGTGTGTGGGCAGTAGGAAACATTAGGCCGTGGTTTAAGGGGTGCATAGAAAAACATTCAAGAGATCAGGTGATCTCCATTGTCAGGATGGCCGAGTTGTAGTAGACAACACTGTAGCAGCGGTCATTCCTATTAGGCGGTGTCCACTGTATATATTATTGGGCATGCGCCGGTTACTTACTTATATATGTACGGTCTCCAAATGTAAATGTATGTGTCAACGTAACGTTTCACGCTCTCGCTCTTGCTCATGCGCTTTTAGTTAATACATGATTGTTGCGTACATACAGTCCGGTTCACTTGATTAAAGGCAGCTATTTTTACGGAAAAAAATCCTGATAAAAGCAAGTGCAATTGATCTAATAACCAGGACTTTTCTGCTAATACAAGACAAAAATGTGCTTTGTACAAAAACACGCAGCAATGGAAATATTATTCCAGGTAACGGTATATCCTAGCAGCAAAACTTCGGCAGCTGTGATATTGTGCTTGATTTATTGGTTCATTAGATTAAAGGCACTAGCCAGATAATGGAAAAAAATAAATACAGCGAAAAATGTTCTATATTTTTACATTTATTATCTATAGATTAGTACTTTGTGCTGCCACCCTGTTTATAAATTACTTCATAAATGCGTTCATGAATAGATTTATACAAACTTTCTAAATAATCTAATCGAATGTCAGCCCGGGCTGCTTTAATGCTTTGTATTAAGGTATTTCTGTCTTCAAATTGTTGTCCATTCTGATAAATCTTGCGAGTAAGCCATCCCCATACATTTTCAATAATGTTAAGATCTGGAGAATACGGTGGCCATGATAAAACTTCCACGTTTTGCGACGCCATCCAGGCTTTGATCACTCTTGAAGTGTGAACAGGCGCATTATCTTGTTGGAAAATCCATTGAATAGGTCCAAAAGTTTCACGAATCTCCAAAAAAGCTGTTTCCAACATTGCTTTGTAGGTGATTGCCGTCATTCTGGAGTCTACAATTTTTAATTCGAACGCGCCATAGTACGATATTGCTCCCCATACCATAACACCACCTTCACGGCTGTGATGTCGGGTCAAGTACCTTTCCTCCTTTCTTAAATCATGAAAATAGAAGTTGTATCCGTCGGGCCCATCTAAATTAAATTTCTTTTCATCACTAAATACCACTTTTTTCCATTCACCGGGATCGTTATTTATGGCAGAACTCCATGCCATGTGACCCCTTGCAAATTCAAGGCGACGCTGCTTTCTTAATGCATTCAAAGGTGGTTTTTTTTGGAGTTTCTTAAGTTTCAGATGTGGAGCCTTTAAAATGGCTCTTCTAACAGTGGATTTGCTAGCTGTAACATTGGCCATTTCTTTAATTTTTAAAGTAGAAAGAGCAGAATTGGATGCTATTCTATGGATTTTTCGGGTTTCCTGCGGTGTCAACGCCATCGCGGTCTTGCCTTTATAATTTTTTCCATAAGAGTCACCTAGTTTTACGTAACAGTCAACCACGCCTGGACTTCGACCAATCTTTCTAGCTATTTGGCGGTGGGAAATCCCTTCTGCGATCATGATATCGATTTTTCCCTTTTCGCGATCTGTCAATCTCTTCTGCTTACCCATTATACTACAAAAAACAATTTTTCCACTAAACACAATGAATACTTAAAAAAATAATTTATTTCCACACCTTTAATGCGTAAATATTGTAAGCAAACTAAGTGCCTTTAATCTAATGAACCAATAAATTAAGCACAATACCACAGCTGCCGAAGTTTTTCTGCTAAGAAATACCGTTACCTGGAATAATATTTCCATTGTTGCGTGTTTTTGTACAAAGCACATTTTTGTCTTGTATTAGCAGAAAACTCCTGGTTACTAGATCAACGGTTTAACCGATTTGGATGAAATTTGGAGTGCGCATGTGGACATAATTTCGTGGCATCTCGAGTACTTGAATAAATATAACATAACATCTATTTTGGAAATTTGTGCTCTTGGTAAGTAAGATTATGCGACAAATTCGAAAAATACCGAGCAAGGCTCGGTCACCAAGGTACTGGGTATTAAACGAAAGGTGACAGTGGGTGCTGCAATAAGCGATGTAATTAAGTTCCATATCTTATTTGGTATGGAATATAATGATGAAAATCGGACTCAGCTTATTATTAGTTATGAAACGCAGCGAAGCGAGCGGGGTTTACTATCTATATAAATAAAAGAAAGTTGTGTTAGTTGCACTTTTTGTAACTCAAGAACGGCTGGACCGATTTGGCTGAAAATTGGTGGGGAGGTAGCTTAGAACCAGGAAAATGACATAGGATACCTTTCGGGAAGTGGACCGGGGACCGACCTATTCTAACATTTTTTTTTTATATTGCTATTTGCTTGAAATTTGGTACATTGGTAGCCTTTCACTTTTATTAAAACTTACGATTGGTTTTTCAGGGAAGTGGATCAGGGACCGACCTGTTCTAAAACTTTTTATTTATGGTGCGGTTGGCTTGAAATTTGATATATTAGTAACCCTTTGCTTTTGTTGATATTTAATATTCTTTTTTTTCCGGGAAGTGCACCAGGGACCGACCTATTCTAATTTTCTTTTATTTATGGTGCGACAAAAAATATTTGCAGGGTGAGGGCGCATTTTGTCATTTCATTGGGAGATAGTGTTGCTGGAGGAAATTCACTCAGTAAAACTTGCAAGTCAAAAACAAATGGTCGTGACATAGGAAAGCAACAACAAAATCTTAGAAATTGAAGCTATTAACCAATGAAAAATCCAAAAGAAGTTTTGATTGCAAGTATTTACTGATTCGTGTTAAGTGGAAGCCTTTAACTTTTTGCGTTTCGAGAAAGTTTTTTGTCGTTCTCATTTTACTGACACTTCTTTGAAAGTTTTAAAAATTTAATATTTTGAAGTTGACCGGTTGATGTATGTGTTTCGAGTTTGTATTAGTATCTATATTGTGCCGATATTATCATTAACAATATCATACCGCGAACAAAACGATCAAATCTTTAACGACAAAACCGTAATACAAGTGGGACTCGAAACGTTGCGAACCGAAGGACTGAAGAAGAGCAAGAAATTGCACGTGAAGAGCGCCGCGTTAGTATGGCTCGACTTCGGGCTTCTCAATTACAAGAGCAAAGAGAGGCAGCCCGAGAAACGGCTCGGTTGGCAATGCGAAATCGTCGAGCAAACTTCAGAAATCAACAGCTAGATAAATTTCGAGACCCAGGAAGAAATTTATCAAGTACTGTTTTGAATCGAGCGGCGTTTCGATACGATTGCATCACTGATTATTGCTTGCATTCTAGCGTTCACATTGAGCAAATGGGCGTTGTTTTGACATGACCATTAACAAATGACAAGGCCAATCCTTGAAAGTTTGTGGTCTGAATCTAGAAAATCAAATTTTTTCTCATGGTCAGTTATATGTGGCATGTTCACGGGTCGGAAGACGGTATGCGTTATTTGTTCTTGCGCCTGATAATAAAGCGGAACATGTAGTCTATCACAAGGTGCTTGATTAAAGAGTGCAACCCATACACCAAAATACACGACCAATAAAGAATCGTTAAAATAATTGATTTTTTATTTACATTTAATAAAAAAAATCTAAAATCTGCTCATTTATTGCTTTTGAGGCGGAACAAAGTTCGACGGGTCAGCTAGTACACTTATAAGCATAAAATTTGGTGTGTACATTAAATTTTTCAAGAAGTTTTGGAAAATGGGTGTGGCACTGCCCACTTTTGATTAAGTCAAATTTAGAAATAATATAAATTATAAATCAAAAACCTTTCAAGATATCGAAAGGAAATTTAGCACACATATTTACATTAATAGAAGGAATGTTCCGGAAAAAGGGGGGCCGTCAGTTAAGGCCCACGCCCACTTTTATACGAAAGATTTTGAAAAGGATTATAGATATATTTAATAGGCAATAACTTTGCGCACAAAAGCTTAATATCATTTCTATTTCACTTACAAAGTGTCCGTGATGGAAGAAAGTCGAAAAATATAAATTTTTGAAAATGGGCGTAGCCCCGCCCCTTTTATAGTGGATTATTCCACATATGTTTTTATGCTATAACTCCGCCAAAAATTGATTTGTGGAAACGTAATTTGGGGATAATGTTCTATATATAAAGGTAACTGTTTGCGGTAAAAATGGGCGAAATCGGTTAATGTCCACGCCCAGCTTTTTAACATAGTTCTGAAAATTTGTTTTGTCAAATTTAAAAAGCGATATTTCTTTAACTAAGCAAGTTATATCAATCAGATTTTGCACGCATAATAAGCTTTTTAAGAAAATCTCGGCCACGAAAAAATTTTGTCAGTTTTGAAGAAGTAGGCTTGGCGCCGTCCGCTTTTCAGCATAAAATGTCTGCTATTTTCAAAGGCAATCGCTTATAATTCAATCTTGATATTTCTATCAAAATTGATCAGCTGCTTCTCAGTAGTATGTATTATACTCCGGCCAAAAATTAGCCAAATCGTGAAACACACAAGTAAAATATTCGTGCACGTAGTTAATAGCCCACTGCAAAAGCGAAGTTGTATAAGATACTTTAAGAGTGGTTGAGAAGTACAGTACTGTCGACTACTGCGCCAACCATCGCGGTATCAGACTTTTGAATATCGCATATAAGGTCCAATCAACTGAAGCCTGGCGTGAACAAACTGATTGGAAATTATCAGTGTGGATTCAGACATGGTAAATCTGCTATCCACCAAATTTTTACAATACGCGAAACTCTGAAAATAAAACCGGGAGAAAAGAATTGACACACATCGTATCTTTGTGGGTTGCAAAATGACGTTGAGCAACACCATCAGCTCGTACAGAATCAGAAGCGATCTTTCCCAGCCTTTCGAAACTAAACGAGGTTTCAGACAGTTTAACCCCCTATAAAGCGATTTCTTTAACTTGATGCTAGAGAAAATAATAGAAACCGCAGAAATACAACGCTCAAGAACCATCTATTACAAGAGTGTGCAATTGCTGACATCATTGGTTTATATAACCGAGCCGTAAGTTCTGCCTACTCCAAATTGGAGAAAGAAGCGAAAAAAGTGGGTTTGGAGGTAAACGAGAACAAAACGAAATACCTCTGTCATCATGGAAAGAGTCAGCGCATTCGCGCCTTGGCACCCACGCCACTGTTGGCAGCCATAAGTTTAAAATAGTAAAGGACTTCGTTTACCTGGGAACCAGCATTAACACCAACAATAATGTCAGCCTACAAATCCAATGAAGAATTACTCTTGCAAACAAACACTACTGCGGAACGAGTAGACAATTAAAAAGGAAAGTCCTCTCTCGACGAACGAAAGTTACATTCTATAAGCCACTCATCGCACCCTTCCCACTATATGGTGCAGAAGTGTGGACGCTAACACCATCTGATGAGGCAACTCTGGGAGTATTCGAGAGAAAGCTTTTTCGAAAGATTTGTGGGCCTTTACGCATTGGCGGCGGCGAGTACCAAAGAAGATTTAATAATGAACTGGATGAACTTTACGCAGACGCCGACATAGTTCAGTGAATTAAAACACAGCGGCTTCGCTGGCTAGGCCACGTAGTGCGAATGAGCGAAGATGCTCCAGCCCAGAAGGTATTCTTATCGGCACCCGCCGGTGGAAGCAGAGGAAGAGGGAGACTACCACTTCGATGGAAGGGCCAAGTGAAGACCGATTTGCAATTCCGCGGTGTCTCCAATTTGCGCAACGAAGAAATTGCTGGCTAGCTATGTTGGACGTTCAAAATCGTCCAGGTGGTTAGATAACCATTTAAAGAAGAAAGATTATGTAAAGTTACTATGATTTTACTAGAAGTTTCTGTTGTGTACTGTTCTCATAGTCTTTTATTACTGAATCCATAAGTGAAGTTATAACGAGTATAAAGTAAGATATCATAAGTATGGTAAGAATATTGGTGTATGGTGAGTATAGAATATCGGTGTGAAGGAAAGTAGATAGTACATATAAATACCCAAAGGTATATTTATACAACATCTTTCCTTTACCCCGATATATAAATTAACTTAGATTTTTCAGGACTGTACATTTGTATTTCTTATATGCTATTTCTTATATGCTAGATGACGATGTAAATCTAAGTACACATTGTAATGCAATTATTAAATTTATTGCAAATACTAATTAAGTAATATGTGTACATATGTCAATCAATATAATTTCTTTAAAATCTTTCAATTATGGTTGTATTCTTGCCTAGAGGGAGGGTTTACTTTTCTACCTTTCCTTGTAACATAATTAGTTTCATTTTCGTTAGATATTTCTGCATCACTATTCGAAATAGTAGGGCTTTCCTTGTGATAAGGTAAGTTTTCTTCTATTTCAATAGGTGCCTTCCTATGCGTTTCTTTCGTTTCGTTGTTTCTTTTTGTTTCGTTGTCGATCTCCTTTTCTGTCTCGCTTGCGCTTTTATAAATATGTTCCCTGTTCCTCCTATATAAGAGGTGTGTTCAAAAAGTATCGCGAATTTTGTGTTTTTTCAAAAATTATTTATTTATTCACCAATATCTATTTTGTCCCCTTCAAAGTAATCCCCATGAGATATTATACACTTGTGCCAACGGTTTTTCCAATCTTCGAAGCACTTCAAAAAATCATTTTTTTGTATCTTGTTCAGCTCCTCCTTCGATGCCGTCTTTATCTCGTCAAGAGAAGCGTAACGTCGTCCTTTCATGGGCCTCTTCAGTTTAGGGAACAAGAAAAAGTCACAGGGGGCCAGATCTGGGGAATACGGTGGCCGCGGCATCATTAGTGTGTTGTTTTTGGCCAAAAAGTCGCGCGTTATCGTGGTGCAAAAGCCAATTTTTGTTCTTCTTTGCACATCTTCTCGGCCTTCTGAGAACATTTTGTACCACCGATAAACGTTGCTTAGGTCCAAGGTAGCTTCTCCGTATGCCACAGTCAACATTCGGAATGCATCCGCGCACTTAATTTCGTTTTTCACACAAAATTTGATACAGGTTCTTTGATCCATTTTTTTGAATAGGTAAAAATCGAAGACGATCCAAAACACGTGCAAGCAAAACAGCTGTCAACAATTAACTGAACATTCAAAATGGCCGAGCTTGTCGGCATAAGTGAGAGACATGAGTACCAACATAACGCCACAAAAAATTCGAAATTCGAATATACGTATCCAGCGAAAATTCAAAATTCGCGATACTTTTTGAACACACCTCGTATGCCTCCTTCATTGTCTTGGATCATATAAGAGCGAGGCTCTTGGCAGTTTTTAATAACGACGCCTGGAAACCATGTCGACTGGGGTGTTTTTTTGAACATTATATTTTCTCCCGTCTCGATTGGTTTCAGATTTTTTGTATGTTTATTATAACACTAAGCTGCCGCCTTATTTTGAGCACTTGCTCGACGTTTGTAAAGACCCACATCAATCAGGGTCGGTTTCAAATTTTTAGTGCACCTTGGAATTCTGCTTTGGAGATGACGAGACATAAGTAGCTGAGCGGGACTTGGCGTATTACCCTTTGGTGTGGTACGATAGTTTAAAAGTGCAATATATGGATCAGATTTCGAGTATTTACACTTCGTCAGCATTTTTTATACAGTTTGAATCGAACGTTCAGCTAGACCATTGGATCTAGGCAAGTAGGGACTCGATGTTTGATGTTCAATGCCCCATTCAGTACAAAATTTGCAGAATTCTTCTGAATTATACGGTGGACCATTGTCAGTTATTAAAATCTGCGGAATACCATATCTAGCAAAAATAGACTTCAATTTTGTCTTAACTTCATGTGCCGGAAACACTTTGTTAAGCCATTCAACTTCTATAAATTTTGAGAAGTAGTCAACTACGAGCAGATATTTTTTTCCATCAAACTAAAAAATATCACAACCGAGCTTAAGCCACGGTATTTCCACAATTTCATGAGTTTTCAGTTCTTGTTTGGCATTGGAATTTCGAAACTTCATACATATTTCGCAGTTGGAAACTAAATTATAAATGTCATTGTATATGTTAGGCCTGTACACGGTTTGTCTGGCTAAACTTTGAGTCCGCTGAATGCCCATGTGACTTTCGTGTAAGCGACGAAGGAGTTCTTTTCTGAGAATATGTGTAATAATTATTTGATTATTTTTTAAAAATAGACCATCGATATAACTTATGTCATCTTTTACTTTAAAATATGGCATAACCTCTTTTTTTACTTTAGCTTTTTGATCTGGCCAACCGTTTTTTATATATTCTAACATTTGCTTCAGTACTTCGTCATTTTTACAGCATTGTTTGATTTTTAACTCTTCAGCTTGTGAGAGTGCAATCTCGGAAACTACCATATTACAATGCAACTTCAAATCATCATCAAAATCATTTAACGCCTTTTCTTTCAACGGAGCCCTTGACAATGTATCAGCAACGAACAAAAATTTACCCGGTTTATATAGGAACATAAGATCATAGCCCTGAAGACGTAACATAAACCTTTGCAATCTTGGAGGGATTTTGTACAATGGCTTGTTGAAAAGGGACACTAAAGGTTTATGATCCGTTTCGACCACAATAGTATGCCCATAAACATATTGGTGAAGACACCGAAATAATATTGCGAACAATTTTTTTTCGATTTGTGCATAATTTAATTGTGTTTCTGTCAGCGATGCCGATGCATAACCAATAGGATTTCGTTCATGCGATATTGCCGCGCCGACTGCATATTTAGATGCATCTACCGATAAATTTATCTTTTTAGTTGGATAGAAATACGCCAAAGCAGGAGCTTGCGTTACTTCGTATTTTAATTTCTGAAACTCATTCTCATGTATATAGTCCCAATGCCAAGGTATTTCTTTTTTCAAAAGTTCACGCAAATGTTTGTTCTTAGCGGATAAATTTTTAATAAATGCGCCCAGATAGTTTATCGAGCCTAAAAATCGTTGCAACTCCTGAACTGAATTCGGAGCATCCATTTCTAAAATTGCCTTTATTTTTTCATTATCAGGCCTAATTCCATCTTTGTCGAAATAGTGGCCTATGAATTTAATCTCCTTCTGTCTAATTTTTGACTTTTCTTTATTAAATTTAATACCAACATTTTTGGCGCGTTCCAGTACCATCTTTAAAGTTCCATCATGCTCTTTGGCAGTTGCGCAGTGTATTAGAAAGTCATCAATACATACAAGGTGGCGCAAAAGTAAGCTTCCGATGTTCAGCATATCGGTTGTGGCACGTGCAGTGTGTGCTGTTGCACCGTCTTGTTGGAACCACATGTTTTCCAATCCCAATTCATCAAGTTGCAGCAAAAAGAACTCGTTGATCATTGCTCTGTAGCGCTCACCATTCACAGTAACCGTTTGGCCCCGACCGATTATTGGTCAAATAAATAGTCAGCAATATTCCGCGTTCTGGAGCAGTGTAGCGTAACATTGTTTATTAACGTGTATTTCGCATGTGTTTACTACACAAATGTCAAAACAGAACTGACTTTAGGGGCCAATCGCAAAATTTATAGCATTTTCTGATAGGAGGATTACTTTTGCGCAGTAACCGTTTTTCACCGACCGATTATTGGTCAAATAAATAGTCAGCAATATTCCGCGTTCTGGAGCAGTGTAGCGTAATATTGTTTATTAGCGTGTATTTCGCATGTGTTTACTACACAAATGTCAAAACAGAACTGACTTTAGGGACCAATCGCAAAATTTATAGCATTTTCTGATAGGAGGATTACTTTTGCGCAGCAACCGTTTTTCACCGACCGATTATTGGTCAAATAAATAGTCAGCAATATTCCGCGTTCTGGAGCAGTGTAGCGTAACATTGTTCATTAACGTGTATTTCGCATGTGTTTACTACACAAATGTCAAAACAGAACTGACTTTAGGGGCCAATCGCAAAATTTATAGCATTTTCTGATAGGAGGATTACTTTTGCGCCACCTTGTATAATTAGCCCAGGGATGCCTTCGAACAGCTTACCATTTCAGCGTGAAAAATTTCAGGCGCTGCATTTATACCAAAGGGTAGTCTCAATAATCTAAATCGACCTAAAGGAGTATTAAAGGTGCATAATTTTGATGATTCGTCATCAAGGGGAATCATCCAAAAGCCAGAACTAGCATCTAAAGAGCTAAAAAATTTAGAGTTGCTCAATTTTGATTTGCAATCATCGATATTCGAAAAGGGGTAGTGTGGCCTTAGAATAGCTTTATTTAGATTACGGGGATCTAAACATAATCTCAATTTACCATTAGCTTTTTTGACTAACATAATAGAATTAACCCATTGGGTTGGCTCAGTGACTGGTGTAATTACGTTCAAACGAATCATACGTTTTAACTCAGCTTTTAATTCTTGATACAGTTTAAATGGTATTTTTCGTGGTGGGCCTACTACAGGAATATAATTTTCTTTAAGCTTCAAATTACATTTTGTTTTAACCTCTTCGGGTATAATGTCCACATATGTGGACAAAAGTTTTCTTTGTAAAATAACTGTCAATATTTCATTATTTTTCTCAAACAATATAACAATTTATTGGATACATATTCGCTCGCTTTTCTACATTTTTAGTTTCTCTCTTTACTTCTTCTGTCGCCTTCATTTCATACGATATTTTCAAATGGACTGAAATATGCAAGATTGGATCATATTTTGTCACAAGTAAGTCAATATTTGTTTTGTGTACACATAAACACTTCTACTTTTTTTAATATATATTTATTTTTAATAGAAAAACATTACAACAGCTTTTTCTTTTTATTACATAAGAATATTTTGTTTTATTTTGCAGTTATATTAAAATTAAAAATTTCGAAAAACTGTTTTTTAGTATAAAAAAAACTGACAAAAAAAAATTTTATTTGAAATAAACTCTTCATAAACAATTTTTTCGAGCGTATTGTCGGTGCGGGATTGAAGAGGTTAAGTTCACCTAAACCCTCAAACACTTCCATGTAATCTTTCAAAAATTCACAATGTATTTCATTAATTTTGTTAATTAAATGCATCTTAATAGCGGTATTCAACCCAATTACATTTTTGCAATCAAGATTTACAATATGAAATTTTACATTTTTAAACGATTTGTTCTCAACAAGACAATTTGTATGTAATACACCCAAAAGGGGCAGTGGTTTATCACTAAACGTGAAAAGTTTTACCTTTGACATCGTAATGTATTTATTAATCGTAACAAGCAAAGAGTTTTATACAAAAGAATATTTGCCTGTGCGCCTGTATCCACCTGACAATGTACTCTTGTGCGTGAGTGGGGCGTGTTTTTGTTTTTTTTGATTTCTTTGCATGCACATAGCCGCAAAATGATTTTTATTGTTGCAAATATAGCACGTTACTCCAAACGCTGGACACCTCGTTTTGTGAATTTGGCCACACTTTTGACAATTTCTTCTTTGTGTATTTGCTTGTGAATTATTACGGGATTTTCGAATATCTCCCAATAGTTCAATGTTCGTTTGACTTTCGCTGACCTTGTGAAGCTCGGCTGCATTGCTTTTTGCTATTTCCATTGCTTTGTCTATTGTTATGTCACCTTCACTTAAAAGCCGTTCTTTAATTTGATTTAAATGAGGTGATAAACCGCATACGAACAGTAGCGGATTTGAGGGGGGGAGAAGGGGCGATCGCTCCCCCAGACTGGATTTTTTTTTTTCAAAATTTATTCGGAACAAAATTTTTTTCACGAATTGCTAAAAAGCAAATACATCGAGCGAATTACACTTCATCAAACGCTGCAGAGTATTATCTTAAAGCAATTCATATACCTCTTCTTGATCATATCATTCTTGATTTACAAGGTAGATTACCTAAAGATACATTGCAAGTTTTTAATCTTAATTTGCTACTCCCATCGCGTATCATCAAAGATAATACACTGCAAAAAAAGAATTTGTCTAAAGAGCTGGTCCAAGATATTGGTAAAAGATACGCATCTCTTATTGGAGGAAATAAAATCAATCTAGATGGAGAGTACGAAGTGTGGCCAGAACGCTGGTCTGATAAGCAACACAAAAAACCAGTTCCACTATCAGCTGAGAAAGTTTTAAATGATTGCAGTGAATATGCGTTTCCATCAATAAATGCTCTTATCAAAATTCTGGCCACGCTTCCAGCTAGCAATGCTTGTGCTGAAAGGAGTTTTTCGACACTTCGCCGGTTGAAAACGTGGTTACGGTCCACAATGTCCCAGGACAGACTCACTGGTCTTGCACTTTTACATACCCATTTCGATATTGAGATTGATATTGATCATATAATTGAAAGATATGTAAAAAAAAGGGAAGCATAAAATTAAATTTACTGTGCGAACATTAACTATGCAGAAGATAAAAATGATGTCGAAAAATTGGATGTACTATTGTTAATTTGAATAACTAAATGAAACCAAATATGTGTATGAAATTATTAAACAATATAAAAAAAAACTAATAAATTTAACCCTAAAAAATAACGGTCTGTTACGTTTCCCTTGTTGTTTTGTCTTGCATTTTCACGTATAAAGTATCTTGATATGAACTTTGTTCAAAACACATCAGCTATTGGGAGAAACAATTACTGACTGAAATCTTTCGTTAAACTGTCTCGCAGCGTTCCAAATTCACATGAAAGACTTAAATTTTTAGGCATGTCATATATTCATCGATTGATTCCTCACTTTGTTGTTTACGTGTAAAAAACGTATGCCTTTCCATCGCAATATTTACTTTTGGCTGGAAATACCCATTAAACCTGTTGAGTAAATTGCTTAAAGTCACCGCGTTGACGTCAAGGTCAAATGAATAAAATATTTCCAAACACTCTGCACCCAAATGATGCAGCATTAAAGCCACTTTTCTTTTATCATTTTGGTCTTCTAACCCGGAGGCTCGCAAAAATATTTCGAACTGCAATTTCCAATTTTTTCACGCCATTGCTAAATTGGTCGCTTTTACATTTAATGGTGCTAGTGTAGCCGTCATAGGTAGAAATTGAGATGACTGCATGACTATATTATTTTTGACGTCTTCGGCTTCTTTGTCAATCCCCATAATTATAAGCACAGTAAAATTTTTATTTATGTGAACTTATACTATCACGTTTAAGGTAGCACTTGACACCATGTTGTGTACTGTTCTCATAGTCTTTTATTACTGAATTCATAAGTGAAGTTATAACGAGTATAAAGTAAGATATGATAAGTATGGTAAGAATAATAGTGTATGGTGAGTATAGAATATCGGTGTGAAGGAAAGTAGATAGTACATATAAATACCCAAAGGTATATTTATACAACAGTTTCCAGCAACAAAATCAAGCTGTAGTCCAAACCTCATACGAAAAGTTTATCAAGCCCTTTCGTCAACAGTCAGTTATTAATTATTGGAGAAGCGAATGAAATGAAAATGTGTAATAGGCTGTCAAGCAATGCAATACAAAAGATGCATTTCCGATCCGTGATCAGATGTATTCTAGCAAATTTTGTCAGAACCAAGAGCATCCTGTTTATTTTCTTTCCTACTTGACGAGTTGGGGCCCTGTTACTTGTACTTTTATGCATTTCAAATAACACCCGTCTTTTCAAAAGACTTGATCTCTGATCAATTGTTTTTTCGGTAAACGATAATATTAACTTTACGATGCATCCTTTGTTTTCAAAAATGCGAGCAGCTTGGATCGAAAGAGTTGATTATTTACATCTCCGAAAAGGTCAATATTAAAAAAAAAAAATTCAGCAAATCAAAAATGGGTCATAACTGAAAAAAGGTAGAGAACCACTTCTTTAGACGCAACGACTTCGGTATGCGATATCATTGAGCTCTCACAGCATCAGCGTTTGTATAGAAAACATGAATACATACTCCCAATGTGCAGCTTTTGCTTGGCAACGATACGAGCAAACAGATATTTTACTCTAACGTTTTTAGGTAAGCAAACTTATTTAAACTTTCGTCACTTTGTATTATTAGTAGAAAGAGCCTAATACTGATTACTTTAAAAACTTAACAATTCAGTTCACTGATTAAAAAATATTTCACAAATTTTAAAAGATAACTCATTTGGTGATCACAAAATCTTGTTACAAACGAATAACAGAAGACGGCAAGTATGCGTTGCCCGGAGCGTTCAGCACTGGGGCTTGAACTTGAGCCTGTGAGGCAAAGTTATGCACTTGGGCAACGCCACCATCATGGGATTCAGAGTTTCCAATCAATTCATCATATTGTGATTGGATGGTGTGTTGTGCATGAGCAGCATCTTGAGGAGTGCGGTATTTGATAAAGTGTACTTCAGGCTTTTGTCTGTTCACGTTCTGAACGCTATTCAGTTTGTTAGCCAAATCTCCGATGTCGCTCTGTTTCTGCAAAACGTAGATAGCGGTTTTGTCTTCTGCAGCATGTTTAGCCAGACTGATAACAGCGTTTTCGAGTCCACGGTTTTCAGGTCCCTTAATGAAGATAACGCGTATATTCTTTTTAAGAGAGTTAACAGCCTCTTCAGCGCCTTTAACTTCATTGAAGTCCTCTTCTGGAGCGCTATAGGTAAAGAATTCTTTTTCATACTGAGCTGGTGCTGAAAAAGAAGAAATAACGCTGCCAGATCCAGCTGCTGGACCACCATCACCGCCAAAACCTCCTATAATTTCGCTAATTCCGCTACCTCCTAGACCACCAATACCATCGATACCATGTACACCAGCTGATCCACCAATAACGCCAATGCTAGCTGACGATCCACCAGGTACAAAGGAGAGTCCGGATCCAGAATGTGACACTGGTTGATAGTTGTAACCCAATTTATCAGCAGCTGCCGCGGCCACGAAGCACAGGATCTAGAAAAATCAAAGGAGACTACTATTTCGGTCATTTTTACAGCTTTTTAGTACAACTTACAATGAAAGCAAGCATCTTTAGTGTATGTCTGATGCTTCTTGTTGAGCACGTAATTAAGTTATGATGATTTTTTGTCTGCACATATTTCTTTATATACGATTATTAAATTAACTGACTAGTCTTTTTACAGTATATTCGTTTTTGAATATTTTTACGAAGAGATGTATACATATCTGCTTAATATATATATGGTTTGATGCTCATGAATTAAGGCCATATTCGCAGAGTAATACTAAACTTAGGATTTATTAAAATAGTTTGTTGAACCAGTTCTACTGCAATTTTTATAGTCAATTGAAGTAGATAATAGCCTTGTTCGCCTCATAGTGGATTGTAATATTATAAACAAATCGAGTTAGATATAGACTTCAGTATATCAAAAGTCCCAAAATATGCGAAATCAAAACCAAGCTCAATCCTTATATGTTCAGTTAAATAAACTTTACTTTAAGTTTTGAAAATGGCCGTATTAGTCCCTCTTTTAAATCATACCTTGAAATCGGTGTAAGATATGCCTATTCGGCCTATAGGTTATTCCTGTCAAAAATCAAAATTGCCTTTTACCTTAGACGAATATAGTATGCAATAAAAGCGTTAGAAAACGGACATGGCAGAGATATTGGTTCTTTCTTCGAAAAATCTATCACACTTTAACTGTCGCATAATTTTAAGGGGTTTGCTTCCCAAATAAGGAACGAAAAAAACCAAACTTTTAACATCGGGTGTACGAGATATGAAGCTGCATTTGGTAGGAAAATGTATGTGTCCTAAGATAGCTAAGCTCACTTAATTATAGAGTTATAGGAAACAAAGTATATCTATATCCGTATAAATTAAATAATTATGCTTTAAGAACCCTTTGACCGGAGTGATGTCATCCTATCAGTTGACTAAAATTTGTACAAATCTTTCCAAAAATTGAGGGACTAGTTTACTTTTAAGTACACAGATCGACTGAGAAAATGTTGGGCATGGCTGACTCGGCTGAGCTCGTCGATCTGATCGTTTCAGGGCAACATTTTCCAACACTAGTTAGAGAAACTTCGGTACAGGGGTGTGATATGGTAAACTTAGTAGCTAAAATCCGTTATCGATATTATTATTCTGTTCTTGTTGTTGTGGTAACGACAAAAACACTCCACGAAGGTTTTAGGGAGTGTTGCCGAATTAACAGTCCTTGGCCGGATTTGAACACGGTACGCTCCGGTACTCCCTTGCGGTACTGCCTGACTGTATATTTATTCTCTTAAGCCAGAGCATAAAATGGTCTCATCGAACCAGTTTTTTCCTTACCTTTTTAGTTCTGTTTTTTTCATTTTTATTTCAATTTCCCTTTTTTTTCTCTTCATTTTTATCTGGTATTGATGAATACTTGAAAATTTTTTATTCTTATTTCGAATCGGAGAAAACCCCCTAAGAATACAAAACATGCTTAAATCTGAAAAACAATCGTAATATATGGCAAAGTAAAAGAAATATTTACATTCACAAAAACTCATATAGAGCTCCGAGCGCTCCGAAGATGGTTTTCTGTGATCAAATGTTATATTTTCAAGAATTTTTTCCATACCAGGATTAATTTTAATTTGTATAAAAGACTTCTATGTTCGAACCAGAATAATAATACAATATTGTAAACTCAAATAAAAACAAAGCAAGGAAGTCTAAGTTCGAACATTATATACCTAGTAGTGATCTATTATGGCATACCAAATTACACAAGTCTATTTTAATGCTTTTCAGTTCGTATTATAAAACCAGCTGATCATTTTCAACAAAAACACATCTGTTATGACTTTTGAGGGGTAAATTAATTAAAAACTAGGTATAAAAAAATAAATGTATGGCGCGATATATAGAACAGGTATATCATCATAAACCTCCTAAGAGATTTTTGCTCCGAGCTTCCCTTCCAATTAGTGGTGTACCGTTTTGAATTTTTTCCTACAAACTGGCGGGACCTACAGATTTTCGCCGACTTCGAACGGCATATACAAAGCAGATGAATTTTTGCTGAAAAGCCTTCCATGGCAGAAAGACACTCGGAGAGTTTGCCAAACCACTGCGGAGGGGCGATTCCGTTTTGAAAAACTTTTTTAAACCACTTTTGATGTTACCTGTCCCAGCACTCGAACCTTGGACCTTCGGTGTGGTAGGCCGGCAACAGTACTGCTTCCCTACCAACAACTACTAACCACATTCTTACAAAATACCAAAACATGCACATTTCATGTTTGAAAAATTAGCGTTAAAATAGGCAGACGGACAGACGGACGGGGAGACGGATATGGCTGAATCGACTCAGCTCATCGTCCGGATTATTTCAGTTTACTTATTCTTTTCATATTTACAAACATTTCATGTTCATTAAAGGTATGAAAATCAAAAAGGGTATATAACTTCCCTGTTGCAGTGGGGTATTAACAACTTGCCCTCATATTTTACTTGTGTGTTAGCCAATTTGCCAAATTTTTAGCAGCAGTAAACTGTATACTATTGAGAAGCAGCTCACCAATTTTGATTGAAATATCTAGTTCAAACTACAAGCAATCGCCTTTGAAAAGAGCAGAATTCTTATGCTGAAAACTAGTTGGCGCCACGCCTACTTCCCCAAAATCCATAAAATTTCTTAGCGGTCGAGTTTTGCTTAAAAAGTTTATTATATGTGCGAGATCTTATTGATGTAGTTAGCATAGTTATAGAAATATCGCGTTTTACATTTTACAAACAAGTTTTTCAGAACTATGTCAAAAAAACTGGGCGTGACCGTTGACCGATTTCGCCCATTTTTACAAAACACATTAACTTTTATATATTTAACATTTTCGCCAAATATCGTTTCGATAAATCAATTTTTGCTAGAGTTATGGAATAATCCACTATAAAAGGGGCGGATCCACGCCCATTTTTAATTTTCCAGTTTCTTCCTTCACCGAAACAGAAATGAAAAGTTAGAGCCTATTAAATATATCTATGATCCTTTTTAAAATCTTTCATATAAAAGTGGGCATCTTAACCAATTTCGCTCATTTTTTCCGGAACATTCCTTCTATTAATATAAATATGTGTGCTAAATTTCGTTTCGATAGTTTGAACGGTTTTTTGTTTATGATTAATATTATTTCTAAGTTTGACTTAATCAAATGTGGGCGGTGCCACACCCATTTTCCAAAATTTCTTGAAAAATGTATTTTTTGCCTTAAAGTTAATGTACAAACCAAATTGTATCCTTATAACTGTATTATGTACTGAATAATCACTTTTTTTTGTATTTTCGAAAATACTCGTATACTATATATAAAAAGTACACGCCCACTTTGCACCACCTCAAAATTTACTCAAGTTATCGTGTTAACAGACGGACGGGGGGACATGCCTTAATCAATTTCTTTTTTCCTCCTGAAGATTTTAATATATATTAGTCGATCCGTTTATGCCGTTACATACCACCGTTAGGCGACTAAAATTAATATACCTTGTGTGTGTAGCACTACTAGGTATGAAAATCGAATATTGAATAAATAAATGGAAAAAATTCGTTAGTGGACGCGGTATACCAAAGGTTTCTTGTTAGTTGCTAGTTTAAGTAACACAAAGAACAAACAAGAATACAATTAAAAGGTATATATGAATCATAGGTATGAATCACAAATAAATCACACATACTTATTTCATTTTTAGTAACATATTTGCAACCACGGAAACGCCGGGCTTGAAGAAAGAGTTCCCGGAAGTTTCGGCACCTACAAACACAAAGGAACCCAGGATTGGCATCTCTAATATATATATATAAATACATATTTAGCAAGTAACATGCGTTAGTAATTAATTATTGTTTTACCACGAGCAAAGTACATAAATGGTAATAATTATTATTTACCGGAGAAAACTATGTAAATATTTACATCTACATATGTAAACACTAACCCACAGTGAACAAGATTTACGTAAGCAAAGTTACTTTCGTTGTTACGACCTTACTAAAAATAGGGCGTAAACAAAAGGGGTCCATAAAAATTCTGAAAATATTTGAGGCCTTCCTTGTTAAACCAGAATAACTTGCTGATGTGTAAACATCTTTGGGCTCGGTATTGACTGTTCAGAACAGTTACGCGTCGCTGCCTGTAACCGGGGCTCTGCCGCTCTTTATAACCCTGCCTCTGCCGGGCCTCTGCCGCTGCTTGTAACCGTGCTTCTGTCTGTATCTTATGTATAAAGGGTGTTTTTTTTAGGGTAATAGAACTTCGATTTGAAATAAAACACAAGAAAATCGTTTTAAGGTCCATCAATTTGGCTTTATTGGAAGGATAATTTTATGCCATTAATGTTTAAATATGATTTCGGGCATGTGGCCGCCGCGGCTGGCTCGAATAAAGCCAATTCTACAGGTCCAATTTTCAACCACTTTTTCGAGCATATGGGGCCGTATGTCGGCAATAACGCCACGAATGTTGGCTTCCAATTCCCCTAACGTTTCTGGTTTGTTGGTGTAGACGAGCGACTTCACATATCCCCAAAGAAAATAATCCAATGGTGTCAAATCACACGACCTTGGTGGCCAATTGACAGGTCCATTCCGCGAAATTATGCGCTCATCGAATGTTTCCTTCAATAAATCGATTGTGACGTGCGCTGTGTGGCATGTAGCGCCGTCTTGTTGGAACCACAACTCATCCACATTCATGCCATCCAATTCGGGAACAAAATAGTCGGTGATCATGGCTCTATACCGGTCTCCATTAACGGTAGCTGCCTCTCCAGCATTATTGCGGAAGAAGTATGGCCCAATGACTCCACCAGCCCATAGAGCACACCAAACAGTCAGTTTTTGTGGATGTAATGGCGTTTCAAGGGTCTCATGTGGATTCTCTTCACTCCAAATGCGGCAATTTTGCTTGTTGACGTAGCCTCTTTTCTCTTTATGGCGCGATATACAACAGGTATATCATCATAAACCTCCTAAGAGATTTTTGCGCCAAGCTTCTTTTCCAATTTGTGGTGTGCCGATTTGAATTTTCCCTACAAATTGGTGGGACCTACAGTTTTTTGCCGACTCCGAACGGCATCTACAAAGGAGACGAATTTTTGCTGAGAAGCCTGTCATGGCAGAAATACACTCGGAGAGTTTGCCAAACCACTGCCGAGGGGCGACCCCGTTTTGAAAAACTTTTTTCAAATCACTTTTGATGTTACCTGTACCAGGGCTCGAACCATGGACCTTCGGTGTGGTAGGCCGGCAACACTACCTTCACACCACGGCGGCCGCCGTAGCCATTCAACCAAAAATGAGCCTCATCACTGAACAAAATTTTGCGATGAAAATCAGCATCGAAATCAATCTCATTTTCGGCCCATACACCAAAATCACGACGCATTGCATGGTCTCGCGGCTTTAATTCTTGCACAAGCTGGATCTTGTAAGGTCGCAAGCCAAGATCTTTGCGCAAAATCTTCCATAAAGTAGATGGACAAAGCTCCAATTGCTGTGCACAGTGGCGAATCGATTCATTCGGGTCCTCTTCAACACTTTGCTCTACAGCGGCAATTGTTTCTTCGGTGCGCACTGTTCGACGTCTCTGCGGATGCGTATTATCACATAGAGTAAACGTAGTGCGAAAACGATCCATGGTTAACCGAATTAATTGCTCTGATGGACGATTATGTCGACCATAAAATGGACGGAGCTCACGGTAAACTTCGCGAACTGAACCATTATTTTCGAAATAAATTTGCACGATTTGCAAGCGTTGTTCTTTTGTCAACCTGTTCATGATGAAATGGCAAACCAAACTGAACATAAATGACATTAGAGTTGCCAGATTTGACCACAAAATGCCAGTTTTATCTCTATTCGAAAAACAAACCTGTAAAAAAACCACCCTGTAGTAATCTTGTTTGACTGCTTTGCTGATATGTATGTGACGATCTGCTTATGTGGGTGTGGGTGTATTCAAGTGCTTTGCTGATTGTTATTTTCGGTAATCGTGCCTAAACACCATGAATGCTATCATGTTAAATATATTTTATTTAGTTTTATTTATGCTATATTTGAGGTTGCAATGAAATACAAAAAAAATAAACTAATATATTTAACATAAAAAAAAATAAAATGATATAAAATAAAATAAAATGAAAAAAATGTATTAAATTAATTAAAACAAACTATGATAACAAGAAGAAAAGAAAAGGAAGGGGAAGTAAGGGAAAGAAATAGAAAGGAAATTCAAGGAAAGGAAAGGAAATGAAAGGAAAGGAAAGAAAAGAAAAGAAAAGAAAAGAAAAGAAAAGAAAAGAAAAGAAAAGAAAAGAAAAGAAAAGAAAAGAAAAGAAAAGAAAAGAAAAGAAAAGAAAAGAAAAGAAAAGAAAAGAAAAGAAAAGAAAAGAAAAGGAAGCAAAAGAAAACAAAAGAAAAGAAAAGAAAAGAAAGGAAAAGAAAGGAAAAGAAAAGAAAAGAAAAGAAAAGAAAAGATAATAAAAGAAAAGAAAATTAAAGAAAAGAAAAGAAAATAAAAGAAAATAAAAGAAAAGAAAAGAAAAGAAAAGAAAAGAAAAGAAAAGAAAAGAAAAGAAAAGAAAAGAAAAGAAAAGAAAAGAAAAGAAAAGTAAAGGATAGGAAAGAAAAGTAAAGAAAAGAAAAGGAAAGGAAATTAAAGGAAAGCAAAGGGAAGGAAGCAAGCAAAGGAAACAACAAAATATAATACAATAAAATAAATTAAAAATACAGACTGTTGAAAGAAGGGAAAAGCAAATAAAAGAAAAGAAAAGAAAAGAAAGGAAAAGAAAATAAAAGAAAAGAAAAGATAAGAAAACAAAAGAAAAGAAAAGAAAAGAAAGGAAAAGAAAGGAAAAGAAAAGAAAAGAAAGGAAAAGAAAAGAAAAGAAAAGAAAAGGAAAGGAAAGGAAAGGCAAGGAAAAGAAAGGAAAGCAAATGAAAGTAAAGAAAAGAAAGCAAAAGAAAATAAAAGGAAAGAAAAGAAAAGAAAAATAAAAGAAAAGAAAAGAAAATAAAAGAAAAGAAAAGAAAAGAAAAGGAAGGGGAAGTAAGGGAAAGAAATAGAAAGGAAATTCAAGGAAAGGAAAGGAAATGAAAGGAAAGGAAAGAAAAGAAAAGAAAAGAAAAGAAAAGAAAAGAAAAGAAAAGAAAAGAAAAGAAAAGAAAAGAAAAGAAAAGAAAAGAAAAGAAAAGAAAAGAAAAGAAAAGAAAAGAAAAGAAAGGAAATGGAAAGAAAATGAAAGGAAAGAAAAGAAAAGAAAAATAAAAGATTTATTTTGTTGTGTTGATCTTCCGACAGGGTAGTAAGCTGATTTTTGTTGGAACGATTTTCCGTCATCCCTTGTCAAGTTTGGTTTTGTGACAAACCGGTTTCGGCGTTCTGCCATTTTCAATGCTTAGCTTCGTTCTAGAACGAGGGATGACGGAAAATCGTTCCAACAAAAATCAAAATAAAAGAAAAGAAAAGAAAAGAAAAGAAAAGAAAAGAAAAGAAAAGAAAAGAAAAGAAAAGAAAAGAAAAGAAAAGAAAAGAAAAGAAAAGAAAAGAAAAGAAAAGAAAAGAAAAGAAAAGAAAAGAAAAGAAAAGAAAAGAAAAGAAAAGAAAAGAAAAGAAAAGAAAAGAAAAGAAAAGAAAAGAAAAGAAAAGAAAAGAAAAGAAAAGAAATGTGAAGAAAAGAAAAGTAAAGGAAAGGAAAGAAAAGTAAAGAAAAGGAAAGAAAAGGAAAGGAAATTAAAGGAAAGCAAAGGGAAGGAAGCAAGAAAAGGAAACAACAAAATATAATACAATAAAATAAATTAAAAATACAGACTGTTGAAAGAAGGGAAAAGCAACTAAAATAAAAATAATTAAAGCAAACGAACAGCATACTAGAAGAGAAGGGAAAGAAGGCTAAGAAAGAAGTAGCTAATAACTAAAATAAAATAAAGTTTTGTGGTTGAAATTCATCCACTGGGCGGAGTCTAATTTGATTAAATTTATGTACAGGATACAAATGTTTACACATCAAACTTCACGAGTACTTGGTACTCACGGGTTTTTTAGGTAAACCCCTTTTACAAGCGTCACAGTAAAGGAATGTGACCGCTTTCTCTAGGGAATTCGATCCCGTTTAGGGGTATTCCGTTGCATTTTGTATAAAAGATATTTAATAATTTTAAAGTTCAATGCATTTTTTTTTTCATTGTTTAACAAAACTTGGAAATGCTGAACAGCTCAACTACAAATAAACGCACAGCGTTAATTTTCTGTCAAAAATTTCTCTTGATCATATAACAGAGGGCAATGAATTCCCTATGTCAAAAGCCAACTTAAAATCTAAAATTTGTTGGCATGACATTTTCAGTTGAGGTTATGTTATTGTGCGAAATCATTGTACATGGAAAAGGTATACCGAAATGATCTGGACGATGAGCTGAGTCTATTTAATAATGCTCGTCCGTCCGCCCGTCGGTCTGTTTGAATGCAAACTATCAAGTGCAAACTAGACTTATTATGTATCGAATGTGGGTGGTGGAAACCAGTAAGATTGGGCCAACATAGCGTATATCCCAAATAAACTTGATTGCTCCGATAATAATGATTTGGGCTACATATCGTTCAATTAAATTGGTAAAAATGTCAAATTGAGCACAGTTTGTATGTTCATTGTACAAGGTGGCGCAAAAGTAAGCTTCCGATGTTCAGCATATCGGTTGTGGCACGTGCAGTGTGTGCTGTTGCACCGTCTTGTTGGAACCACATGTTTTCCAATCCCAATTCATCAAGTTGCGGCAAAAAGAACTCGTTGATCATTGCTCTGTAGCGCTCACCATTCACAGTAACCGTTTGGCCCCGACCGATTATTGCTCAAATAAATAGTCAGCAATATTCCGCGTTCTGGAGCAGTGTAGCGTAACATTGTTTATTAACGTATATTTCGCATGTGTTTACTACACAAATGTCAAAACAGAACTGACTTTAGGGGCCAATCGCAAAATTTATAGCATTTTCTGATAGGAGGATTACTTTTGCGCCACCCTGTATATAAGATTGAATGTTTGACTTATAGTTTAATGCCTACGTCATTGTCACATGACATTATCACCATCAGCTAATTTTATAAACTCATTTCTGTATTTGTTTTCCCAAGGTAATGACTAGTTCGGTAATAATAGCAAAATTTGTTTATGAAAATTACCTCAATCACTTATGCTGAAATTGTCCTTGAATCCGTTCAGTAATTTGTGTCATAGCCGTAGGACTATTTTTGTGGATTTTGAACGAGTTGCTGTGGTAAAGCAACTCAGTGACTTCATTGAAACCATGCCGTAATATATTTATGTACATGCAAATGAATTCACCGAAGTGTAAAAATGCACTGAGAAAATTGCATCCACTGAAAATGTGTCCTGTTAGAGCTTTCAGCGCTAAAAGAACCTGCTGCTTTCTCTAGATTTGACTTCCCCGCTGCGCTTTCTCAATGGTGTCGACAGTAAAAGGGATTATTGCGTATTTATGAAAAGCTTCCCATAACTTCCTAGGCATCCAGCGTGCTGTTTGTTGTAAGTCACATGATTTCGTCGGTTAGTGGATGTATTTTTGTGATTGTTTTGTTAAAAATATATTTGTATTGATTCGTACAAATTGAATTACAATTACAGATAGACAGATGGATAATATTTGAGGATTGCGCTGCGACCAACAGGTCTATTATGCCCTTGTCTTCTCACAAAGACTCATCCAAGCCGGCCTTCCTCAAGAAGGTTATTATTTGTTTGGCGTGAGGGTTTGTATGTGTTTGTACTCTGGCCATGGTGATTCCAGGAAATTTGCCTTTTTACTGGCAATTGGGTCGAATGTTAAAATGATATGCTCCGCAGTCTTCGCCATTGTGTGACAGAGTCGACATGTGTCTTCTGTCCGTATACCCATTTTGTCAAGTGGCTGTTGAGTCTGCAATGACCTGAAAGAATATTAGTAAACATTATTAGAGGCCTATTGTCGCTCTGTAGCGGGAGGTGTTATTTCCCCCCAGGATCAGTTTTGATTGCCACATGTGTTGCATGTTGCTCCAATAGTCCTCCCTTTTCTCTTCTCCTTAAATTTTCGAGCATTCTCTAATTGTGGTGACAGTAAGGGCTCAGGCCCGATCGCGAGGCTATCTGCCCGCTCGTTTCCCATGACTCCGATGTGACCTGGAACCCATGCTAACAACACGCTATTGTAGGTGATTTAACTTTTCTACGCACTCATGGATAAGCGCTGATTTTACCTCGCATGATGCGATCGCTTTGAGTGCGGTTTGACTGTCGGTAAGTCTAGGGATCCTCTATATCTACGCCTTTTATGTATTTCTTCACATTGGTATACATATAGCATATGCTTCCGCTTAAAAGATGCTTGGATAAATTCCCAGAGGTGCTGGGTCCTGGAAAAGGGGGTTTATATTTAGCCAAACACTGGCAAAGTATCTCCTTGTGTTCTCGAACTTTTCCCGTGCAATTACTTGGGATGCATCAGGGAAGTGAGCTGTCAGCAGGGGTTGTGCTCTCTATCAGAAGTTCCTAAAACTGGCCCTTTTTGCTTTCCTTATCTCTTTGTTGTATATCATTAGCTGTGTTGTGTATTCTTCCCAACTGCTTGTCCGCTTCGACCTATTAAATAATCTACGGACGGTCTTCGTCATCACCAGGAGATCACGGGACCACTACGTTGCGGTCTTTTTTCGCCACCGCATGTGTGGCTCTGCAGCTTGAGTGCAACGCATCAGTGATTATATTATGCACCCTTTCCAACCTATGTTCCAATTCAATACAATTTGTGATTCTATTACCTGTCTCGAGGCTATCTATGTTTGCATCTATTATACTATTGTACTTGCTCCAGTCTGTTTTCTTAGGATTTCCTCTTGTAGCTGACTCCATAAGCACCGTCCACAGCTCAAACCGGATTATCCATTTCCATAACAGATTTTCAGCCTGGTTATTGGCAAAAGTGATGTCTAGGACGTCGCACAGTGGCGCCTTTTGAGTTTTTTCTTGCAAAAATCATAACTTTTGAACCAATGAAGATATTTTAAAAATTTTAAATGCTAATGAAAGCTTATTATTTGAAGTTTTATTGTTGTGAAAGCTCAGAATGTCACAAATACAGGGTGCTTCTAAAAAATTCGTCAAAGACGAAAATTTTTAGAAAAATGCAAAAACAAAGTGTTTTTAGTAAAAAACAAAAATAAATGAGATTTGTCTTATAATGACGTATTTAAGCATTAAATAAGATAAACTAATGATTTTGATAAGATAGCGTGGCACTGCCCACTTATGACAAAAAGTTGTATCTAAGTAGTCACGTAATCAATAACTAACAAAATCGATAGACGTATTGTTTCTTTTAAATGGCAATACTCTTATAAAACTCAAATGTCCGTTTTTGGTGCCACAGTAACAAGGTGCTTCAAAATTCATCGTAAAATTTTACAAGCCAAATATGTATTTTATTAATAACTAAAAGTTATTGAAAGTGGTTCAATGAAATTTTATTTGAGCTAAAGATTAAACAGCCAACGAATTTTGGAAAAGGGGAGTGGCACTGCCCATTTATGCTAAAAAGTTTGATCTTAGTAACCGCTTTACCAATTTGTACCAAACTCGATAGACGTATTGATTTCTATAAAAATTTAATACTCGTTTGAAGGCGAAATGCCTAAGCTTTAAAATAAATTTGATAAACTTTAGAGAAATGCAATAACGAAAAGTATGTATTTATAAATTACTAAATTAATTAATTCTTTTATTTGAAATAAAAAATTAACTTGTACATAGATATCTTATTTTTCAATAAAGTAATAAAATTGATTAGTAAATCTCTTTTTCATTGTTGTGATAAGAAGTAAGAAACTTATTTTATCTTAACATAGTCATCGTCACTTGAACATATATCTAACAAAGCAACCATTTCTGAGCTATACGCATCTGTAAGATCTTTTTGTGTTCTTACATACCTCATAGATGATATGACTGGATCAGAACAGATAGCTAACATGTTGAAAAGGTCTTCGTTTTGTCTAACTCGTGATACTTTGCAGGTGTTCATACATCTATATCTTTTGTAGTCCTTGTTCTTAGATTCTTGAGCTTCTTCAGACAATTCTCCTAATGGTAAGCACTGGTACTCTATTAAATCTTTTCCATGTATTAAAATTTTATGTACCGTTGGTGTAAGTTTCTTCTCAGGATACTTTTGATGCAGCAACTCTGTAGTTTTAGATGCATATTCTCCAAATTTGGGTCCATTAACTGGTTCATGACAGTTTAAAATATTAAAAATTACTCCCAATCTTTTCACAATATCTCTATCAACTCCTGTTATGCGAGCAGTCACTTCATCGTTTTCAAAAAATCTTCTTGAAGAGTTACCATCATTTGTATTTCCGTATCCATACTTTGGACAGTCAAGTCTAAGGCCAATCTCTTTATAGAATGCATCCTTAATAATTTTTTTGTCCTGTTTTGTTTCTCCTTACATGTTGTATTGTAGTCGAAAACTTATCCTTTTTGTGATAGTGTATAAGCCAGCTTCAAAACAAATTCCATACATCTTATCCTAGCATGCAAAGGAGATATTCCATACTCATAATTTAGTTCGTCAGTTATTGAATCATCAAGATTTTCAAAGTCCTTTTGGCTCTTCTTACAAATTGGACATTTCATTGTTTTTGTCGTATTTGTTATTAAGTTCAAAACTTTTCCATGGACCATTGTTAGAAGAAAATCATGCTTTATTGTAATGACATTCCCCTCTTTAATTTCAATTATTGTTGGTTCTAATTTGGCAATTTGATTTTTTATATCACTTACTGTAGCTTTTATGAGTTCCGGCAATTCCTTCTCGTATTTGAATAATATCGGGCAGCACAATATAGTTGATGACGGACGTGGCTTTTTCCAATATTCTGAAGCTTCATCTTTTAGTCGTAATGGAACAATAGAAGCCATAAACATATTACTATCTGTAATTGTTTCATCGTCTACAATTATTCTTTGTTTATATGCGCTTTGTCCTGATGATCCATCACAGCCCCACTTACTTATCAATGCTAGCTCCTTTGGCAATGATTTCAACTTTTCTTCAGTAAAACTTTGAAGGATTCGTGTAGACGTATGATCCATTAGGTGTTGTAGCTCAATTTCAGCTGATACTTCGGTTATTTTGGGACTTAGGTGAACTGCTTCTTTCTTGGCTTGAGTAATTCTTTTGTATCCAGGTAAAATATCGGCATTACGTTGCAATAATGACTTACGCAATATAATATATTTTTTCTTCGTTAAACCGAGATCTAGAAACAGCGCCAAAGCTTCTTTGGGAGTGTATTTCCTAGGTAGCGCATTTGGTTGTTGTTGTTGTTGTTGTTGTTGTAACGACAAAAACACTCCCCGAAGGTTTTGGGGGTTGCTGTCGAACTTACAGTCCTTGGCCGGATATGAATCCGGTACGCTCCGGTACTCCCTTGCGGTACAGCCCGACATCGTGGTAGCGATTTGGTATGACCAGTGGAACCTTCTAGGTCATGTCACCCCTCCTTCCGTAAGGAAGGAGAGATGGGGCATTTGGTGGTGTGGGCATGCTGTTTCTGATCCTCATCAGTCTGTTATATGAGACTTCACGTTTTCTTCGTCTTTTTTATATTTAACAGCCAGTGATTCTGAAAGATGAGTCGTGGTATCAGACAGCTTCCTTTTCCTTGTGTAGGTAGAACACTCTTCTATGGGTTTTGTTGGTCTCCCTCTAGGTGGATTGGTTGACGTGCTAGGCGTTTCTTCGCCAAAAAAATTTTGTCAGCTAGCCACTTTTCATGCTTGCTTAGAAATTTTAAATTGTTACGATAGACGTCCTTCCAGTTTTTTTCTATCATAATGTATTGTAAGCCAATTTTTTCCTCCAGGCCTTCCTTTTCTTTAATGCTTGTTTCACTCGCTAAATCTCTCATAATAGCCTCAACGAAGTCCCGTCTTTACTTTGTAGATTTAAACACCGCAAATAGTTTCGACTTTTCTAGATACATATTCGAACTGGCTTCGAGTGTATCTGACTAAATATTAAACTGTGAACTATATTTAAAAATACTATTCACTTTATTTAAGTAAACAGAATACTAAGTTCCTTAATCTCCAAAAGACGAATGATAATGTGCATTGTTTGATGGATAGCTTTATATACCTACTTAAATTATTAAAATGAATTTCAGGTATACAATTCGTAACTAAAAAAATGTATGTTGTTAACAAGTTCCAATAACAAAAACGACCTTACGGCCGGCCAAGGACTGTTAATTCGACAACACTCCCCAAAACCTTCGGGGAGTGTTTTTGTCGTTACCACAACAACAACAACAACCTTATGCCCGTACTGAATTATACATACCTGTTCAGGCGCGTGTTTATGCCCAAGGTTGTTTAACTTTATTTGATGTAAAAAGTGGAGTTGCAGCTGGACGCAGGTAGACTTTATGAATTTAGGTAACTGAATATTTCACAAATAACTACTGTTAATTTGACGGAGCACATATTTTAAGATTTTTTTTTTCCATCAAAGTTTTAAAAAGGGCCTAAAAATAGGCATTTCGAAAAACAGGTATATCCGCCAACTTTTAACAAAATATTACGTTATGTTCGCAATATTACGTTATGTTCGCCATCTCTTTAATTCCACGTTATTACTTTTAAATTGCAGCATTTTTTACAACGCACTTCGCCGCTGCGTACACCGAGCACTATATTACCCCACCGCTTTCGAGGAAGTCAAAGTTTTAGTGACCTAATTCTAAAAAGAAAGTATATGATGTTTGTTTATATTTTTATTGCTTTGCCTTATTTGTATGTATGTGCATACATATTTAAATCTGTCTTATCACTCAATGCCCTCATCAATGGAACTCCCGCCAACAAGTTTCAAAATAGTTTTATGCAAATAAACTTGTTTTCTTTTGTTTCTTTGTTCAAGTTTGGGCTCTTGTCAAACAAATAACCAGCTTTAATATTTCGATGTTCGCAAATTAATTTTTGTAAATCGTATGCAAATTATGTATGAGGGTGGAATGACCTCCAAATTCGCATCGGAAGTAAATGTTATGACCAGATTACCTGTTGAATATTTGACCAAAAACAGTTTGCTCGGCAACAAGTTGTGTTTTGAGGATTTTTGCATATTTCCGTATGTGGCTAGCGGATCATCTTTACTACCGTTTGGGTAGGCCTGCCACATTTATGGATATTTTTCAAATCCAGCGCAACTATCGCTTATTTTAAAAAATTTACCAAAATTCTAATGGTATTAATTAATTAATCATTTATTTATGAAATTTTATCAAAAATTTTAACGTCCAATCATTAAGCTCTATAAGCCATAAAAATGTATTCTCAATATGAATTTCGTTGAAGAGATGATTTATTTCTTTTTATTTTTAGAAAATTTCTAAATTAACTTCAGCTGCCTACTTAATAATTCAGGACGGATAACTACAATAATAACTCTGAGCACCATCTCATCCCCTTAAAACAAAATTAAAACAAATCTTTCCAACAGGTAGGACTGGAATAGTTGATACGCCCCCACAGGAAAAGTCTCCATATGTTCTGTTAGGAATAGACAAGCCAAGGAAAGTGGAAGAAACCTACAACCAGTTTTAAAAACATGTATTTTGCTTTGATATCATTGTTTGAACAAATTGCTCGAAGGAAAATTTTTATATACTTTATGTTTGTCTTCCTTCCACGATTTCCAATCCTTATGTACAACAAGTACAAACTCTTACCAATACACTTAAAAGATATATAGCCCAAACTCCCCTACAAACCACTGCTAACCACATTTTCCAAAAATACCAATACATATGAATTTTTAGTTTCCCAAATTTCCAAAATATTGGAATGATTTCGTTAATCTTAAGCGATCAAAAAAAAATTGTTCTGAGTTATATTGAAATATGTGCCCATAAGTTCCAAATGTCTATTCTAGGGTTAATATGCATAAGGTTTGTGAAAAAGAGAAAACCTTGCTGATTTTATAACATTCATTATTTTATGAGTGCGACCGGAACAGCATGACTTTTGTTAAAATATCCCAAAATTCAAATTTTAACGCCATTTGTAAAAAAAATGTCAATTATTTTCAAATCTTGAAATAAAATTATGGAAACATTTTTAAGCAAAACAAAAAAAAATTAATAAAATTGCGGAAAGATTTTTCATAAAACACCAAACAATAACCGGCAGCAAAAAAGGGTAAGTAAATAAGTTTTTAACATTTATTTTAATATTTCGCCACAAATTTTGGATGCAGATCAAATTACCATTTGGTAATTTTCTGCTACAACTTCAGCCAAGTCCAAAATGTCGGGAGCGTGTTTTGAACTAGGCATCAATAATCCAAAATTGGAAAATGAATTTTATATTTACCTATGTTAAGATATATTTACAATGAAAGTATTCCTTTGCAGGCCATCTTTCTGCATAAACAGCCTTCGGCACAGCTTCCACTCCGGCTATCATCCACAGTTTTTCTGGGCAGAACACACTTTTTGCACTTTCGGTAAAAATGCTCTGTGTTAAAGAGCATCGCAAGATGTTGACCAGGCAATTCCTGTTCAACTGCTGCAAACCGCATCACCCGAATAGGCGTCTACTCAACAAAAATCTGCATCGCAGGAGAATAAGGACACATTTTCTATGATATGACACTATGATGAAGTCCACCTAGATATTTCCTCGCCGTTTCATCCAAAGGTAAGTGGGACTTATTTTACCCAATTTTTCAAATAAACAGCCTAGCGGGTAATTGTTTCCTTTAGGAGACAACTGCCAAAACACGTCCGAAATTATCGGGAAAGGTATCGAAAGACGCGTTTTGACCTCGGTAACTATAATGTGGAAGCGGATTTTCGAGTTTTTTTTTCAGTGAAGAGAAATTAGCAAGCAAAGTTGAAAATTTTCATCATTTTCATGTGCTTATTGTAATCACAATTAGAGTGTACCGAAAATGCAAAGTGTGTTCTGCGCAGAAATACTGTGGACCGTGTAGCCGATGTTGGAACGGCTAAGGATTATTTTTTTGAAGCGCGGCCTACGCAGAAAGGTGTTCTGCACATAAATACCCTGGATCAAACCCCCTATTTGGAATTAGACCTGGGTAATTTTTTAGGTTATTTGCGAATAACTTTTCACTGAAACAAAAAATTGGAAATCCGCTTTGGGATTGTTGATACCGAAGTCAATGCGCGTTGTTTGATACCTCTCCCGATATTTTTGGACGTATTTTAGCAGTTGTCTCCTAAAGGAAACAATTACCGCCTAGCGTATTCGAAAATGTATTATCTTCGGCACTTATAAATTTTCGGCGTTGAACTCCTTACTTTATAAATTGCTTTGGGCTAAGATTAAAAAAAATAACATGAAAAAAGCTTTTACAATTTAATATTTTTTTCTTCTAATAATTTATCCCACTTTTTATTAGGAAAAGGTACAATTTGGTGGTAAAACTTTACATCCAACGTCAACTGTAAAAACTGCACTAAAAATGTCGATATTCAATTCAATTCAATTCAATTCAGGGACTAAAAGTATTGGGTTTCATCCACCAGATTATGGTACCTGGGAACGTAACGCATCTCTGGGTACCAATATCGACATTTTTAGTGCAATTGTTACAGTTGACGTTGGATGCAAAGTATTACCAATTTGGTTAAAAACAATTTACAACAATACAACAGGCAAACTCGCATAATAAAGCATTTGGTAATTCTATACGACAGCACATAACTGATAGAACACGTCCGAAAATATCAAAAAATGGCTCAAAAGACTTGTTTACCTCTTTATAAATCAACACTAATGGGAGGCGTTAACCACGGTATTTATATACACTATCTCTTCGGACATGTTTTAGCAGTTAGGCGCTGTCGTATAGAATTACCTTAATACAATTAATGAACAAAAATCGTTCTTGAGCCGAATGTTCAGTGTCTCTTAAAAACTTTTCCAACGCTTGCAGCAAATCAAAACAAAGTCATCAAATCAAACAGCTGTTTGTTATGTGATGGAATGTGTTTATCGATCTGTCGAAAAGGTATCGATAACGCCTGCTAATTAGTCGGATTTATGCACTAGTTATGTAAGACTAGGTACACACTACAGCATAAAATGCCTGTTTTCGTATAAAACCCTTCACATAATACAAGTGCGTTCATATCTGCGATTCTTGTTTTCACATGACAGCGATCTAGCAACCCTATGGGACTATTTAACTTAATTAATTAAAGAACAGCTATACGTGAGTTAGGTAATACTTTACATTCAATGACAACTGCTAAAACACGTCCGAAAATGTCGGCAGCTATGTAAAAAGACGGGTTTTGACCTCAGCATCCAGCATGCTTTGCCTCGAAAATGAAAATTAGCTCCAAAACACGTCAATGTATACATACTATAACATCCCTCATATGTCAACTGCTAAAACACCTCAAACCTATATACGAATAAACATTTCATTAAAGCATAAACATAATTTCATTCTATTACAGAACACGATCCACAGAATACGATCCACCATTGCATTTGGACGACACCTTCCACTGAAATTAAGTATTCGTTCCTTTAAGTATGAGTAAACGAACGTTGTCCAATCTACTTAGCAAAGAAAACATGAAATACAAGGAAAATATAGCGAAATTTCGCAAATTAAATTTGTCTGAAGATGTTTCCCTGGCAAGTAGATTAGAAAACGACGATATTCCGTCTACAAGCAGAGCGGTATTGGGGTATTCTGATGTACATAGGTTAGACGATGATGATGTTCCGTCTACAAGTAGAGCAGCATCAGAATATTCCTGTGCAGAGCAATGCGATTCGAGTGACGGGGAGGATGATCGTTTTCTATTCGATGATTTTGAAGTAGAAAATGATGAAGGTGAAGGGGTTTTAATTAATGTTGACAAGTTTGCGAAGGTAAAGGCTTTTGCTCTAAGGCACAAGCTTTCACAAGCTGGCATAACAGATTTGCTTGAAATAATGCGCGAGTAGAGAAAAAGTTGAATTAAAATTAATTCCAGGTGGCGAATTCCTCTACATCTATTTATTTTGTTATCCATTCCAGCTCAACATACTCCTTAAAATGAATGGAGCAAAGGGTTCCGTGAAGGATGTTTTTAAATGCATATTAGCGGACCCTTTGACCTTCCACTACAACTATGAAGAGAGAGGGAAGAAGGCAGCATTATTGGGGCTGAGGATTATGGACTTAGTCTTCGGTAAGTATTTATAAGTACAGCTTTTATGCAAATTATAATGTTATATTTTTCTTACAGATGCTTTTGCTAGTACGCCTAAAAACGTACTAATCGACGACATACGGAAGTTTGTCGCCCTTAGCCATAACCGGCATAAGCAGGTTGTTTTAAAAAAGAAAAGAATGCAGTCAAAGTGCATTGCAAAGTGATTATTACGTATGCATTTTAAGACTGCATTCTTTTCATTTTTATAGTGAGTCAAACTCTATCGAGTGGGCCCCGAAATACTACTTTGTCAATCTTGTATATCTTTTAGCGAATACTTGAAATATTGGATGTTGACATCAATGCTCCAAATATTTTTTTGGATAGAATTTTTAGTGACTTATTTTTTTTATAAGTCGTTGAAAAATTTTTTTAGAAACTGTTTTGGGACATGTATATTAACAACTGAGATTGCAAATATCCGCTAAAGGATATACAACATCGACAAAGTAGTATTTAGTCACCCACTTTATAGTGTTTGACCAAATAATGTATATAGTTTCCTATATAATTATCTTAAACTAGTTTTATAAATACTTATTATATTATCCTGAATTGACAATAAAATATGTACATTGTAAATACTACCACTTTTGTAAATAATCCTTGAAATAATTAACTGTTAAAAAAGATGCATTGTAAATAATATATCTTTAGGTTTTATTGCATTGTTAACAATACATCTTTACTTTTTTTAGTACAATGAACGACAATAAAATCTGAATAATGTAAATAGTACCGCTTTTGTAAATAAATCTAGTAATGATAATAGATTTAAAATATTGTAAATATTATCTTCTATTATATTTAAAAAGCATAATACAATTTTAGCAATGTTTTTAATCCAAAATAAACAAAAAATTTATTACTAAATACTTAGGGTCCTATCCTTTTCTACTCTAAATTAATGTTTATATACTTTACAAATGTAAATAAATACTAGTTATGATATCCTCATGGTACTCTAAATTAATTTTTATAAACTCCAACAATGTAAATAAGTCTTAGTCTTATTAATAATCGAATAACACTACTTAAATACAAAATTATAATAAAGTTTTAATATTAAGAGTGGTAAAATAAAATACTATTTATTATTTATAACAATTTTAATAATAACCTATTTGTTTTTACTTACTTTTTCCCACAAACTATTCAAATTTGTAAAATATTGAAAAATTTAGTTTTAATATGATTTATTCGAATGTATTAAAAAATAATTTCAATAAAATATATAAATATTTAATAAAAATGATGCATTTTTGTGCAATTTATTTGGAAAAAATGTGTAGGTATCTCCATTTGACAATAACCACTATAACTGGTATTTCATTAACCAATTCAGCTAATAAAATTAACCATATGTTAGCTACTTTGGTAACCGATTCAGCCAATAATTTTCACCACATGTTAGCCAAAACAATAACCAACTGAACGAATATTTTTCACCACAATTTAGCCAAAACAAAAACCAATTGAGGAAATATTTTTAACTACATGTTAGCCAAAACATTAACTGGTTTTGAAAAGGGAAATTTTTTAAGACTGGAAGTATTGAAAAGTACAGCTATAGTTTTTGTCAATGGGAGAATTCTATGTGTGCAAGGGAGATGCGAAGTCACACATATGGTTAAAATCTTCACGCCGCCTGAACAAAAATAGCCACTTCGTAGACCATATGAGAAATTAATTAAACCAATTATTTAGCTACATTGGTAACCGGTATCTGGTTTGTAGGGTCCTTGCATCTGAGCATTCGCGTGTATGGAGAATATACATATATTAGATTGGTCCAATCTTTGTGATATTCAGTATCCACATTACAGTTGCAAAATCTCTCCATATAAAAAAATTGTAAGAGGTCGATGTCTTTACATTGCCGATATTCAAGAAAAATTGATAGCAGGGATCATTATTACACCCATAGAATCCAAATGAACATTTTTTTTGTCGTCTATCTGCCTGTATGTTTGGACGCCCATTACCCAAAAACTTCTTCTTTTCTTTTCTTTTCTTTTCTTTTATTTTCTTTTCCTGTCTTTTCTTTCCTTTTCTTTACTTTTCTTTTCTTTTCTTTTCTTTTCTTTTCTTTTCTTTTCTTTTCTTTTCTTTTCTTTTCTTTTCTTTTCTTTTCTTTTCTTTTCTTTTCTTTTCTTTTCTTTTCTTCTCTTTTCTTTTCTTTTCTTTTCTTTTCTTTTCTTTTCTTTTCTTTTCTTTCTTTTCTTTTCTTTTCTTTCCTTTCCTCCACGTTATCATAGTTCATTTCAATTAATTTAATTTCATTTAATGTTATTTTATTTTGTTCTATTTGATTTTATTTTATTTTATTTTATGTTATACAAGGTGGCTAATGAAAGCCGCTACCAAAAAAAAATTAAATAACTTTTTTTCTATTTAATGAATCTGGTTAATTTTTTTTTTATTTTGCAGATTGACTTTTACATTTAACAAAAATAGATAACTGGGACACTGAAACAAGAATTTGGATTGTCCGCCGCTATCACGCACTGGAGTCCGTAGTTTCGGTTCAAAGAGAGTATAGGCGCACGTTTGGCGGCAATCCTCCGAGCAGATGGACCATAATAAGACTTGTAAACAATTTTGCCGAGCATGGGACAGTCAACAGAAGACCTTACCATCGAAACCCTTCTTTTCTTTTCTTTTCTTTTCTTTTCTTTTCTTTTCTTTTCTTTTCTTTTCTTTTCTTTTCTTTTCTTTACCTTTCTTTCCTTTCCTCCACGTTATCATAGTTCATTTCAATTAATTTAATTTCATTTAATGTTATTTTATTTTGTTCTATTTTATTTTATTTTATTTTATTTTATTTTATTTTATGTTATACAGGGTGGCTGATGAAAGCCGCTACCAAAAAAAATTAAATAACTTTTTTCCTATTTAATGAATCTGGTTAATTTTTTTTTTATTTTGCAGATTGACTTTTACATTTAACAAAAATGGATAACTGGGACACTGAAACAAGAATTTGGATTGTCCGCCGCTATCATGCACTGGAGTCCGTAGTTTCGGTTCAAAGAGAGTATAGGCGCACGTTTGGCGGCAATCCTCCGAGCAGATGGACCATAATAAGACTTGTAAACAATTTTGCCGAGCATGGGACAGTCAACAGAAGACCTTACCATCGAAACCCTTCAGTTCGAACGGAGGAAACAATCGCTGCTGTAGCTGCTGCCATACAAAACAATCCACGTGTTTCGACAAGAAGCTTATCTGCCCAAATGGGTGTAAGCAGACAGTCATTACAGTCAATTATGCACAAAGATTTGGACTTATTCCCATATAAAATTCAAATAGCCAACAAACTGAACGCTGCAGACTTGCCGATTCGCTTGGAATTTTGCCAGAAGATGCTTCAAATGGTGGAAGAGGATGGAAACATGTTGAACTGTCTTTTCATGTCTGACGAGGCCCATTTCGATTTAAACGGCAACATAAACAAACAAAATTGTCGAATATGGAGTGCTTCCAACCCACAGATACTCCACGAGACGGAATTGCATCCACTTCGTGTCACAGTGTGGTGTGCAGTTTCATCACGCTGCATTGTCGGGCCCTACTTCTTCGAAGAATACGGTTACTGGAGACCGTTACTTGAGCATGTTGAGAGAGTTTTTCTATCCAGAATTACGCCGAATGAGAATTTCTTTCAACTCTGTGTGGTTTCAGCAAGATGGTGCAGCTCCTCATATAGCCCAACCTGTTATGACAGAATTGCGACGAAAATTTCCCAATAAGCTGATATCCAGAAACTCCACATTCCGTTGGCCACCCAGGTCGCCTGACCTTACTGCACCTGACTTTTTCTTGTGGGGTTATTGCAAACAGGAAGTCTTCAAAGCAAAACCAGCAAATTTGAATGAACTAAGGCAATCCATTCGAGAAACAATTGCGGCTATTCCTGTCTCAACTCTCCAAGCAGTAATGAACAACTTTTTGGTAAGATGCCGCACATGCATCGACGAGCAGGGGGGGCATTTAAATTCCATTATTTTTAAAACTAATTAAGCTATATTTAATCAAATTTAATGAGCTTTAACATGAATAAAAGAAAAATGAATTCCATACACTGAAAAAAAAATTATTTGAGTTTCTTAATGTAGCAAAATTCATCAGCCACCCTGTATTAGTTAATTTTTTCCATAAGTATAATCACAAAGATAACACAAACAAAGCAAATTTACTACCGTCTTGAGTGTTCTGAACTTAAATAAATTTAGCATGAATAATCACTTGTTTTGTTTTTGTAAATACTGTGTATATTTATGATAATCGCAGTTGCCTTCGTCTTTTGCCGTTTGATAGCATTTATCGTGTTTAGATTCACGATTACCGAATAATAACAATCAGCAAAGCACTTGCATACAATCACATCGACTTAAGCAGACCCTGTGTGGAAGTCAGTTACTAGTGAGAACAATTTCTGGTTCAGAACTAGAAATAAAATGGCTTATGAGAACTAACGCGGTAGAAACTAGATTTCCACTTGTTTGAAACCGGCAGTTGTGTAATCATTAAAAGGTATTTGGATTCGCATTTGGAAAAATGTTTTGTTCTTATAATGTTCTTTAAATAAATGTTTAAATTTAAAACCATAAAAAAAAAAATTTATCAGTTGGTAGTTGCTGAATTATCACACCGAAGGCCCACGGTTCGAGTCCTGGTACATTTATTGTCAAAAGTAAGTTGAAAAAGTTTTCAAAATGGGGTCGCCTATCGGCAGTCATTTTGCAAACCTCTCTGAGTGTATTTCTACCATGGCAGGCACCTTCTCAAAATATTTTTTCTAATTTTTAACTAACCACATCCAAACTACAAAATTTGAAAAGGGTTCATAACTAGAGCAATAGTAGCAATGAAGGAACTACGTCCAAACTGTCGAATTTTCAAATAGTTGGAAACTGTCGAAAAGGTAATGTAGCGGGAGTCAATTTCCACCGCCTAGGACATCGCCATGTTAAATTCGCCAGTTGATTACATGTAAAAGAGATTGAAAGCGAGTTAGTAGGGGTCCGGAACGCACTAGAAGCGCACTAGTTCAGAACTAAAGATTTTCCCCACAGGGAGAGCGTCACATACATATCAGCAAAGCAGTCAAATAAGATTTCTATACACAAGGCACAGACAGAAGCCCGATTACAAGCAGCGGCAGAGGCACGCTTAGAGGCAGCGGCGCGTAACTTTTCTGGACAGCCCCTACCGAGCCCAAAGATGTTTACACATCAAAAACAACAAGTCGGGCAGGGCGTGATTAGTCAATGGTGTTGAATCACCAGTGTCAACAGAAAAAAATTATCATCGATGCAGTAGTGCAAATCCCACTCCCGAGAAAAAACTTTCAAGAAATATATCGTAGTATCATCGGGAAAGCTGCAGATTTGTCCAACACCGAAATCAATATACCGCAATGTTTACTAATAATCTATCAGTATTCGGGTTCTTAAAGTGGCAACACGGTTTACACAATATAATTTAAATGACATTTTTATGCAAATGCTATTTGTTGTTAGCTTTAAGTTGTAGATATGTTTGTATTAAGTAATGTTTTTATTTCTTTCTTATTCGATGTGAGAGATAACTTGCTAATTGGAATTTTATTGACGTAAGCGATTAGTAATACATTTGATTAGATTAATTGGGTGTGCAATTGTGAGTAAATTTTAATTTATTATGAGCTCCAAAACGATGTCTTCACATTTATCATATTTTCTATACATTTAAATAATTTTAAAATGATTTATTTGTTTGTTGTGTGAGTAACTCGTTTATTTTTGTGTCAATTAAAGTTGATTATTTGATCTTTGCTACACTGTCAAGTTAAGCAATCTTTCGTTACATGGATGGTACAACAAATCACTTCCAAAGTCACAACGATAGCCCTTTAAGCAACCTTCATAAATAAGTTTATTTTTCCTATGGATATTGGTGATCAAAGAGCCAAATATTGTACTATATTGCACCCCACAGTTTATTCTAATTTTAAAGACGGTTGAACATTTAATATTTACTAGAGTTCGCCCAGTGGTTGAAATTCAACCAATAAACTTTATTTTATTTTATTTTATTTTATTTTTTTGCTGTAGGTATGTTTTATCCGCCTTTTTTTCTTCCTTTCTATGTCGTTCCTTTCCTCTAACATATTTTTATTTTCCTTGATTTCTTTTTTTACTCTCTTATTTTATTTTTTACTTTCCTCAAACTTCTTTTCCTTTCCCTTCCCTTCCTTTTATTTTCTGTCTTTCCCCTTCGTTTTCTTACCTTTCCTTTAATTCCCTTTCCCTTCCCTTCCTTTCATTTCCTTACCATTCCTATCTTTCCTTTCATTTTCCTTCCTTTCCTATTCCTTCCTTTCCCTCTGTTTGTAGGTATCAGCAATGAATTTTACATATTTGCTCATATTTTACATGGCTTGCTTAATGTATCCAACAAAGCAACTTTTCGTGCTCTCAGGAGAGCAGCTGACACTGGGCATCGTAGCCAGTAATCAATAAAATAACAACAACTAAAGCAAAAATGCATGACACAACAGAGTCTCTATAGTGCGAATACTTATTTTTCATTGGTCCACTACCAACTCTTCGCACTCACAGTGAGAGCCGACCACACGAATAACACAAAAACATGCATGGCAAGTCTACTCACACTACTACGGCTCTTAATTTTTTCCTACAAAGCAACTCCTCGGCCATGCTCATGATTCAGCATAGTACACATAAAGCAAGTACACACACACACAGCGTGTCTATAGTGTGAATAAGTGAATGTGTAGTGGTGTGACTTTTATGTTAAATTTTTTATATTAAAATGATTTATAAAATTTTTTTTATTTACGGATAAAAGTACACCTCAAAATTTCCTATCTATACATATATAATTTGTATACCTTAGAATTATAGTTTAGCAGAAAACGGCGATACATTGCATTCATCTTGTCTATTTATATATAAGATAAGACCTGTACTTTGTATTTTTGTGAAGATCAATTTTGTAAATTTTATACTTCATTTTGGGTTTTTGATATGTTTTAAAAATTTGCATTTTTTATTATTCATTTTGAATTCTTTAACTGTGTAGATGACATTTTAATAAATATGTGCAACAAATCTTTTGTATATACATTTTTCTTTTGGGTATACAATTGGCGATCCTGCCAGGAGCTCTGATATTGTTATTAATTCAAACATACTATTGAATCATCGGAATATTTAATACAAAAAAATATGCTTTATTGCAGAAAATAATTTGTTTAATGCAAAAATTATATAAAATTGGACTTTCAGTGTTACAGAAAGGAAGAATCGAACTATTAAAAGATATTGAATAATCTGTTAAGTACATTGTGCAAAAACTTAAATAATGTATTTTGCTATGTGATTGATAAATTTCTGCTACATATATGTATCCAGCAACAAAATTTTCTAAATACATATACATATATCCATTTACTTTTCTGAATTTTCTAATTAATGTGCTAATATAGCAAAAAGAACAAGAAAGAACCACATTTAAACATCATTTAAAAACATTAAAATGTTGTGAAACAGAAGTTAACCTTCCACAAAAAAAGCAACCCAGTTGAAAAAGAAAGGACTAAGAATCACTTACCGAAGGTCTTCTCCGAACTCTAGAGGGCTTTACCATCTCGATGAATTCGTTAATTATTCGTTCTATGAAATGGCCAAATTGCAAGACCTTGCTTTTCCGCTTCCGAAGGAATGGCTTATAAAAGGAGATAACTTCAATCCCTCCATATACGCCTCGTTGCATTTGCAGGCTTGCGCTTCTCGAAAAGAGGCAAATGAAGCGCTATCTGTGGAATGCGGAAACGTGCCTTGCTCTTACTTAGAAGTTGTTTTGTAATGCCTTCTTAAGGGAAGCGATTGACTACTTTTCTACTGGGAATCGTAACCGCAACAATAATAAACAGGACACCAATAGTAACAAAAGTAATATCTATAAGCAATTCTCACATCGAGCTAACAAAAAAAAACTTTGCGATAAGTAAAAACAAAAACAACAACAGTTATCATACAATCAAGTGCAATTCAAAAGAAATAGGAACTACAACAAACAAAAACTATTATTAAACGGTGAGTCGTACAAATCAATCATTCTGTTATTGTTATTTATTTATATGTATAAATATAATTATTTAAAACAAATAATAGTTTGATCCCAAAGTATTTCAATATTCAACAAACTTAATTCAACCGTTCTTACAGCGACAAACAACGGTAATATTGAATTTTCATCTCGTCGCTTTTTCTTTTCCGATAAGGGCAATAAACCAAATTTTTTTTATAGATATTGGAGAGGAAATTTCGGTGTTACCCGCCTCTAAATTTTATAATACGAAACGTTTAGACATAACTCACCTAATGGTTCAACAGTTTTCATATACGGGAAACGGCTTTTAAACGTAAATTTAGGTTCAAGACGTGAATTTTCCTGATATAACCAAACCGATAATTGGACCGACCAGATTATACGTAACCAGTTAAAATACAATAGTACATCGACTTGTAACGGAAGGTAGTCCTCAATTTTCGAAGCCTAGACGCTTAGATTCAGTTAAATACAAAGTGGCTAAAACTGAGTTTGATTTTTAAGTTACGACGGGGATTTGTAGATTTTTCAATTTTTCAGTAGCATCTACACTTCACCTTGTTTCTAAAAAATAGTTAAATGATTGTCGTCCTTGTGGTAATTCCAGAAGATTAAATATTGTAGTTGTACCGAGGGCCGCCGAGAGGAAATCCGGGCCCTGGGGTAAAAAGGTGGGGCCACTTTCTACATAAATCATTAATTTCATCAACTTTCTACTTACTACTTCAATATATGAAAGAATAAGTCAAATAGGACGTTTTGTCTGTATTGAATTTGCTTTATAGTTGATGTTGGGTGAAACAATTTTTTTTTATACGATTTCGAAAATCAGTAGAATGTATTAATTACTTTATATATATAGACTTTTGGTCAGAAATATTAATTCAGATTATATCGGAATATACGAATATAGGGATAGCAGGACTTGACAGTTAATAAGAAGAGAGAAAAATCTTGGTCAAACATTTATTTATCGATCTGATTAATTAAAGAACAGTTCTTCCGAAGTCTGTAGACTATCATGATTAAGTTTTTGAACATGCAGTTTAAAATCCTCCAATCTTCAATTATTTGGAACTGAGAAGTGAGCTTTTCGAGCTTTGGCGACAGCGAATGCGCCGATAATAATCTTGAAATCCATCTTCTTGGCTAATTCTGCCTGCTAGTCCTGAAATCCTGCCCTGCGACGAGCATGATCGATGGAAATTGTTGATCCTTGCTAAAGCACGCAAGAACGTGCTTTATCGGTAATCATAACTTTCAAATAAATGTTTGAATTAATCGATTATCAAAAGCATTCTAATTTAACTATTCACTCAATTTCTTGAAAAATAGGGGCTCCTTCGAGAACTCCGGCCCCCTCTCGTCGGGCCTGGTTGTACCACATCGTTATCCTTTTCCCCACATTCAGGACTTTAATGTGAATCTTCGTGATAAATATGTTTTCAAAATTATATTTAGTTAGGGCATGTCACCAAATTTTCATGGCTGGAGAAGGCAGTTATAAAACAGCTATTACAACTCCTTTCGGGATGTTTGAATTCATGAGAATGCCTTTCGGACTTGAAAATTCTGCACAAACTTTTCAAATAATTATTATTGAAGTAGTGGGTGACTTAGATTTTATATATTCTTATATCGACGACTTACATATAATAAAATTGTAACAGGTCGATGCCTGTACATTGCAGATATCTAACAGAAATCGATAGGAGAGATCATTATTAAGCCAAATTAGCAGTTTTGCGAATTTTTGTCTGTCTTTCTGTTTGTCTACTTAATGGAGTTGAATGGAACTTTTACCGTTGCATTACTAGACACTTAACTTAAAATTTAAGATATCATTTTTTCTGATGGCTCTATCAGTTTCGGAGATATTGACTGATATATGGGCCAAGGTGACCCAAAATGTGTTTAGTACAATATGGGTATCAAACGAAAGGTGATAATGAGTGCTTCAATAAGCGATGTTATTAAGTTCCATATCTTTTCTGGAATGCAATATAATGATTAGAATCGAACTCAGTTTTTTTTTAAGTTCTGAGACGAAGCGAAGCGTTTCGGGTTTACTAGTAGTAAGTAAAATCAAACAGTCTGGAAAATTATTTTGAATTAAACTGTAGTGCAGTAAGCACTGAAGCAAATGCAATGCAATTTAAAATTACCCGTTACTTTAAAAAATTTTAAAAAGGATATAATTATTCAGAAAGGAAAAAAAATGCATTTATTTCGAAAAAGGCAAAATAAAATAAATGGCATCAGTAGAAGCTAATTCGTGGTAATTTCCAATCCAAATCACCATTACTGTTACCAGAAAAAAGGCAATTCCCATTGAATCCTCTCCCTGATGATGACATACAATATGTATATAAAAGGAGGGCGGTTACTATGGACTATAAACTCAGTTTCAACCGCCATATTAACACAACAGTCAAAAAGGTAAGAGGTGCCCTAGCATTCGTTAAACGATGGTCTAAAGAATTTAGCGACTCTTATGTAACTAAACCCCTCTTCACTACATTAGACAGACCGATACTTGAATGTGGTTCTATAATTTGTTACCAGGTTTATGTAGATCACCTAGAATCAGCTCAAAAACAATTTTTACTATTTGCCTTAAGAGATTTTCATTGGGATCCCTTGTATAATCTGCCACCCTATACGAATCGTTTAAAACTCATTAATCTTCACACACTTTCTAGTCGGAGGGAAATGCTTGGAATTGTTTTTATGATTAAATTGCTAAATGGTTCACTCTCCAGCCCGTTTCTTCTAAGTGAAGTGAACTTCAATGTACCGTCTCGTCCTGCAAGGCATTTTAAACCTCTAGTCATAAAACAGTGCCGAACCAATTTTCAGTTAAATGAGCCTTTTCGCTGTTTGTTTCAAGATTATAACTCTCTTTCTGGTAGATTTGATATTTCAGACTCCCTTTTCAGCATAAAAAAACAATTCTTTCTAATACATAGCTACTAATTGTTACTAATTGTTTCTTATTCTATATTAACTTCTAACAATAATTTTATTCTGTTAACTAGTTTTTTCTTAATGTATAATCTATCTTATATCTACTTTACTAAGCTGATGAGGTTTTCTCTGTAGCTGAGCAGTTTTAGATCTCGACGATTAACAAACCAAAGCCTTTCAACGACTCTGCACGAACGCATAATCCGCGCGTTATGCGGATGCGCCCCTCGCACCAGTCGGGCGGGTTTGGTGGGTAATCCGTTTGGGAACTGTTATTATATTCCTGGGTTTACTAGTTACAGTATAGGCTATATATAATTTGTATATGTATAGGCGTCCAAAGTACTCAACCGATCTTTATGAAATTTTCACAGCAGATTCTTGGATTCACTGGTTACAGCATAGGCTATATATAATTTTGAAAAGGAGACGTTCCATGGCTGGAAGAACTTTTGAATCTCAGATTTTGTTCATACTTGGTCAATTTGTTGTGGTTAGGATGCTTTTGAAGTATACCCAAAAGTTTTGCAAAATCTCAATTATTTTGCATGATATTGCAAATTTAATTTTTTAGCAACTTTTTGTTCAAAAATTTTTATCTCGTTATCTATTAATCGTAGAAAAAAAAGTTGTATGCAAAAATTGTAGGGAAAATATTGAAGTTTACTTGAAAAGTTTTTAAAGTAAAAAAAAATTTTTTTGGACTAATTTGTTAAAAAAAAATATTTTTTGCTGTTGTTTTTTTAATAGAAAGCGAGCACCGATTTAGAAAAAAAAATATATATTTTATAGCTTATACTATCCTCTAAAGATTTTGAAAAAATTGGGAAGGTGTTTTTTGATTTTCTCGAGAAATTAATTTTTTAGTTTTGGGTTGTAGGATACGGGCAACGCAATTTTCGTCGCAGCATTACACAGCCCTCCATAATCGACCTTAAAAGTATTTTTAATGCTTCGCCAGCATTAAGAATACTTTTTGTAATTGTTTTCTATTTGAAAACATTTTAAAAATGTATTAACACTTTTGTTTTATACCCGTTTCCTCACCACCCAAGCAATTTATGAACTTTGTTACTTTCTACTTTACATTTATGTATAAATATTACAGCAGCAAGCTTTTGTTGCATCAATATAGAAAATTGTATGGCAAAGTTTTTCGCTTGAAATAAATTTTTGCTGAAGCAACATCGCAATAATTTCAAACTGAAAACATTTTTTGTGAAGTGTTTATGTCGCGAAAGGTTTGCTGCAATCCTTTCAAATTGCCGAATCATTCTTTCTGTGTGAAAAATATTTCTCAGACAGCTAAGGCGTTCAAGGAAAAATATCCGTATTTTGGCAAATATATTTGCATGTCCTGCAAATTATTGCTATGCAAGGGAAAGCAGCCATTTGAATACACCTCTGAAAGTACTAATTTAACCAGTGATGAAAAACCTGATGATATTGCTCCAGATGAGAAAGCTTTTGTTGATAGTTCAGAAACTTCTTTTTCGTCTGGCACTTATGAGGATTATGTAGAAGGTGATGTTGGCGCAGGATGATATTTTTAGTTAAAGAAAAAGTTAACTCGTCAATTAATTTTAGGGAAAAAATCCATTGGTTGACTGTTACGCCATTATCTTGGAGCATTGTAAAATTAAAAAATGAATTTAAAATTGGGTATAACCAAGCGAAATACGACAAAAGGATTCAAAATATTTATGGTTTCGGGTCATATCCTCCCGATAAAAATTCTCAAGTTTTTCCTTCTGATTATATTGAAAAAATCGTTAGTTTCTATCTTTCCGAAGAAATAAGTCGTGTTATGCCCGGACTAAAAAATTGCCTTTCTATTTCACAAGATGATGGGAAAAAAATTAAATTACAGAAACATTTAATTCTTTGTAACTTAAAAGAAGCTTACGTAAAATTCAAATCTTTATATCCGGAAATAAAAGTAGGTTTTAGCAAATTTGCGAATCTACGTCCGAAGCAATGCGTTCTAGCCGATAGTTGCGGACGGTATGTGTTTGTAAAATCCATCAAAATTTTAAATTAATGTTAAACGGCTTGAAAAGTATTTTTGATGATATATCGGTAAATAGTTATGAAGAGATTTTAAATTCTATGATTTGCAGTGAACCTAGTATAAACTGTTATTTCAAGGAATGTAACATTTGTCCTGGTTTTAGCGAAATTGCTACCGAAATAAAAGAAGCTCTCAACAAGAAGAATATTATCAATATTAATTATCAACAATGGACCAATACCGATCGTACTACCATAGAATCAGTGACTAAAGAAACGGAAACCTTTGTCCAGGAGATGAGTAAAGAGGCATACGTTCTCCTGGTCCACAATTTGATTGCTAAAGGACAGAGTCAATTTTTAAAAAACCTTAAAGAAAACTTAAAAGAAGGAGAATTAATTGTAGTTGGAGATTTTTCTGAAAATTTTTCATTTATAATTCAAAATGCCATACAAAGTCATCATTGGAATAATAGTCAAACTACAATTCACCCTTTTGTAATTTATCGATCCGACCCAGATGATAATAACAACTTCAAATTTGAAAGTTTTGTTTTAATCTCGGAAGAAACTGAACATAATACAGAAGCGGCTTATCTTTTTCAAAAAAAATTATTTACCTGGTTAAAAGCAAAGTATAACTCTCACAAAATCAATAAAATTTTTTATTTTTCGGATGGAGCAGCATCTCAGTACAAGAATAAAAAAAAATGTTATAAATTTGGTTTATCATTATGAAGATTTTGGAATAAAAGCCGAGTGGTATTTTTTTGCAACCTCTCATGGAATAACAATAAAAGGTATGTTAGACGTGGAAGTTTACGAAGACCTGATACAGTGCCGATTTCTTCCCCTCAATCATTTTTTGAACTAGCGAAGAACAAATTTGACACGATTACTTTTGACTTTTGTACCAAAGATGAGCATAAAGAAGTAAAACTGTTCTTATCGAAACGATTCGCAAAATGCAAAACGGTTTCGGGTACACGAAGTTTTCATTCCATTATTCCAATTGAAAATATTTTTTTTAACAAATTAGTCAAAAAAAATTTTTTTTTTACTTTAAAAACTTTTCAAGTAAACTTCAATATTTTCCCTACAATTTTTGCATACAACTTTTTTTTCTACGATTAATAGATAACGAGATAAAAATTTAAAAAAAAAAGTTGCTAAAAAATTTAATTTGCAATATCTTGCAAAATAATTGAAATTTTGCAAAACTTTTGTGTGTACTTCAAAAGCATCCTAACCACAACAAATTGACCAAGCATGAACAAAATCTGAGATTCAAAAGTTCTTCCAGCCATGGAACGCCTCAAAGCGTAGATAATATATCTCGTATCATGTTTCGTTATTTTATTTAACACAATTCTGTAGTTAATAATAGCTGAACTTGGGCATTCTGTGCATTTATATGTGGGCGGTGCCACTCCCATTTTCCAAAAATTTGATAAAATCGTCAATTGGACAACCAAATTAATAAATCTAGCAAAATTTCATCATTGTAGCTGCTTTTATTATTGAATTAACCCATTTTATACGTTTTTCGAAATTTTCGATATCGAAAAAAGGGGCGTCGTTCGATTTCGCTCATTTCAAATAGCAACCTATCTTGGCCGGAAAGTAACCTGTGTGCCAAATTTCATTCAAATACCTCAATTTACAACAATTTACTTAAATAAGCTACTCGCCCTCCGAAAAGCTTAGCTATAACTATATCTTTGGAATTTTTCATAAGCGAATAAGGTTGCGAATTACAATAGCATGCAATGCAAATGAAATAAACGAAAGAAATAATTAAAGCTTATGTCGCTTCAAAACTTCTATAAACAAAACTCCCATTCCCAAAAAAAGATTTGAACATACTTTATCGCAGGTATACGGTACACAGCCGAACCCGTTGTAATGTCGAGAATTGCTGTCATCAGAGTTCGCTGAAGCGCACAAACTTTGGCTCACACTTTGGAAATAACGGAGTTTTATCAAAGACAATTATTAATCAACATGTTTATCAAAAATAAAAGTACTCTGAAATCAGTTCCAAGTAAATATAATTATAATTTCATCTCAGATCCCAAACCTTTAAAAGCTAATGGCGGATGAAGGCAAATATGTGTTGGCAGGTGTTTTAGGTGATATTCCTTGAGATGCGAAGTCCAGTACTGATGTGACACCACCATCATGCGACTCTGAATTACCCGGCAATTTACCTATTGCGATTGAATAGTCTTCTGGGCGTTTACGGCGTCCTCAGATGTACTATACTTAATAAAATGCACTTCCGGTTTGCTTCTTGATTTTACTTTGGTATTTCGAAATTGTTGAGCCAAGCTACCAATATCGCCTTGCTCAGGGCCGCGGAGAGGGGGGGCAGTCAGGGCAATTTCCCTGGGGCCCGGAAGGTTTTTGGGGGCCCGGCAAGGCAAAGCAGTATTGACTGTACTCTAATCAGGATTTAAAGAGAAAGAAACGCGAACTGTCCTCGGGGCCCGGATCGGCTCTCTGCGGCCCTGGCCTTGCTTAGTTAATACGTAATTGACAGTTTTCCTCGCTGGCCTGTTTAGCTAATTGGATGGAAGCGTTCACTATACCGTTATTTTCTGGCGTCTTGATGAAAATAACTTGCAGGTTCTTTTTCTGGAGCACTGAATGTATAAAATTCTTTCTCGTATGTGACTTCAGCAGAAGGGTTTGTTGCTATGGGCGCTTGCGCTTGGATTTCATTAGAGCTCCTGTCAAAACTGCAAATGGCAGGGCCACTTAATTCACTACAGCTTCCATTCCCACTTGCACTAATAGATCCACCAGTAGAAGGAGTAACAGTTTCGAGGCTATAGTTATAATCAACATCGGCACAAACAATAACTGCCAAAGAAAGCGCTACCAGCGTACGCATTTTGGGTGGTGAATTTCTTACTCCAATTGTCTAACTACAATGATATCAAATTTGATCTGATCTGCTTTATATATTAGTAAAACTTAAATGGTATTTAAAATCTGCAGTCAGTTTCAAACAGCTATGCCCTCTTTACATCAAAATCTACAATGACAATGCATATACACAATTCTAGAGCTGAATCGAATGTACTTCCTTTTATTCGGTTGGTTACAATAGTTTACAGACTCCGATATGAACTTCTGAGGATGGAGTACACTATCTACATATTAATATTTATCTCAATCAGTTAAGCCACTTTCCAGATTGTGTGGACATGCAATATGCACTAACATTTCATTTAAAATTATTATATGTGTTTTAAATTTATACGATTATGTGGGCAATATTTGTTTAGCTTGGGTTCAGTTGTTGAAATTCAGCCACAAAACTTTATTTTATTTTAAATATTTGCTATACCCTGCATTCGCCTTTTTTACCTTCCTTTGCTCTGCCGTTCCTTTTTTCTAACATATTTTCGTTTTCTTTGATTCATTCTTTTACTCTCTATAGTCTGTATTTTAAATTTATTTTATTCTTTTCCTTCCTTTCCTTTTCTTTTTTTTCCTTTCCTTTCCTTTCCTTTCCTTCCCTTTCCCTTCGTTTCCTTTCTTTCCTTTATTTTCCTTTCCTTTCCTTTCCTTTCTTTTCCTTTCCTTTCCTTACCTTCCCCGTTCTTCCCTTCACTTTCTTTTAATAAACTTTGTTTTACCCTATTTCATTGTATTTCATTTCATTTCGTTTCATTTCATTTTATTTCATTTCATTTCATTCACACAAACCCAACCACAAATACCTTGCCTTTCCTTTCCTTTCCTTTCCTTACCTTTCCTGTTTGGCATTTGTGTTGCTGTCATTTTTTAACTATTTTTCTACATTTTCATTGACGGTAGTGCGGTTCGGCCATATCTATTCATGCATATGGAATTGCTAATACCTTAAATGTATAGTTTGGCCATAAAGTGGGACAATTTTACCCGAACTTGCGCATTTTTATTATAGATTTCCAGTATCACATTCAACTTTAAAACCATTGTATGTTGCAGTGTCTAATTGCGCGTCCAAAGGTTGTGCTAAATTTCGAATAAAAAAAGAAACTAGCGCTCTGTTACAAGCACAACTTAATGATTGCATAAGAGATTTGGAATTATCCAGCGAAAAGGTAGAGCTACACTTTCTCGTGTACAATAATTTAATAGTTAAGGTGACATTTTATAGGAATCATCACTAACCACTTTCGAATCATTATTGGCAGAATACTAAAAGGGTATATAAGTTGCCAAATTTTTTTTCTTAACGGTAAAAAGAATATTGACACATTGATTTATGCGAAAAATTAATCAGTTACTGAAATGTCGAATATGTATTATATATTTTCCGGTATGTTTGAAGTCGACAGACGTTATATAAAATTGGACAGTCAGTAACAGTCAGACAGTAAATAAACAGTCTCCAAAAAAGGTAGGCTTAGAACAACACACTAGTTAAAAGACGCTTTGAAGTATCGGATATCGATAATCACTATCCACAACCAGAACTACCCCCAACCATGTTGAGAACTAACAAAACCTTATAGCTGTCCGAACGGCAACCGTCTGAGACATAATTGTCAATAATGCACTAGTTTAAAGCATTGCTTAGCTACAGCTAGTACTGTCGTCAAATGGTTTAGCTTTGGGTTGTTTCCTCATACTTGGATTTTTTGTAAAAACCAGTTATAGAATGACGAAGCTTATATAGCTAAAATTTCACCAGTTTGGCTGCAAGAGTCTGTGAATATACATAACTCTTCGTGGTTAACATCCGATCGCGCAAATTCAACTTGAAAGTCACCTGTATACTAAATTTCATCTAAATACCTAAATTTTTACAGAAAACCCCTGTAGATATCTTGATTCCTCTATGTGTACTATTATGGCTGACAAAAATGTTGGCTCGGTCAGACACTACATAATACTTTTATTTATACAACGATTTAAATTATATCGTCTCAGCAATGATTTTCACTTATAATAATGGTGATATGGTAATTGAGTTGCCGTTCAAGTTCAATGGTCATGGCTTTAAAACCTTGCGCAGACACGAAAATAACAGGAAAACATTAAATTAATATAATTAATGCAAGAATTCGGCCTTTGCATTCAAACTTCTTCGTTGTAATTTTCAAAGCTTTCAATTTGGTAAAGCGTTGCTTAATTTCAATATTTTTACGTTTTAAACTTCACTAAACAAGAAGGCAAAAGTCTTAAAATGGTTTTAAAACTAAACCAAAGCTTTTTCAGCTGATTATATATTTTTCACAACATGTTGTTGTGTTTCGGAGCCCAGTGGGTAAAGCACTCTACTTTAATGCAGTCACGTCGCACAATGTTTCGGGTAGAGCACGCTAGCTGGACAAAAATATGTTCTGAGGTCTTCCGTTTGCAGTCATTTAACTATATAATAGAATCTTCCTTATTGATGTTATCCATTTCTCACTAGAGAATTTTAGGAATGCAAACTTTTATTTTGTTCCCATAGCATATTCTACGCGAAACACTGTGCGTCGGTTCGGAAAAGGCAAACTACCACGAAATAATTTTGTAATTTGATTCATTAAGTTTGAATTTGAAATCAAATATGCATTCCCTTCATTCCACCTTTTGCCGCCCATATTCTAGTCGGAAGTCAACGGACTTTTGAAAATTAACACAAAATTCTGTTAAAAGTGCTGATATTGTTTGGTAAGTCCCGTAAACTATTATATAAAAAGTTGAAGCTATGTCCACAAAATTATTTTCCAGCTTTGTTACTGTTTGTTACTACTAATTTTTCAAAATAATATTTCATGTGTAAGGGCTTTTAAACGTTATCAGAGAAATCAGATAAATTTTGTCTGAGCAGATTTTCGGAGCAGAAATACACTCTTAGGTTATTAGGACGACAACGCCTTTTCTAAATTTTCCTTGGACTAGGGATCTTTGCCCTGGTAGGCAAGCACACTACCCCCTATAATACGTTGGTTACCAAACGAAGTACTCAATTTGGTCACTTTCAACTTCGTTTAGCCACTTTCAACCTCCATATCAGACTACCATAACGTAAAGCTATGAGCTGGAGTGAGTGGCAACTATCACTTACAGGAGATGGTCCTTTAACGATATGAAGTTGAAAGATGATATCACATGCCAATACGGTAAGGTCTGCGATTACCCCAAGACTCGCTGCGGTGCACCCATGTAACTCTGAATAAGACTATCCGCGATCCCCTGGAGGACCGAGCAATCCAAATCCGAAGTACCTCTGCTGAGTTCTAGCAAAACTTGGATAGCTATGCATGAAGTTACTTGATGATTCCACAACATCATCCTATATATAATTGCGGCAATAACGGTTTTCCAATATGTGAGTACCCACCGAGTGGACTCCGGGCACCGAATGTACTCCGATTGGGTAATTCAGAGAGAGGTTACGCAGACTGTAGGATCCCCTCCACTGTGTACATTGAATTATTCGTTTCACTCCTTCCTCCGAGGTATGGCGGTATTGTAACTAGCAACCAGGGATAGAATCGAAGCCGGCAAGAATGATGGGGTTAATTCATAAATTTTATGAAGATTACGGCGTAGTCAATATAGTAAGTTTCACACATGATTTTTATTTCACCTTTTCTCTTTGTAAACCCCGCAAACATTATATCCCATCTGTGGCTAGTATTCAGTTGTCTTAGTCATGATTTTTATTGACAGCCTTGGTATGGTGCATAGTGCTTGATCCGAATGCTGGATTCGAAACCAACTGCGATAACTTAAGAACCACAAAACTTTTAGTAATAACGTTTGTTTTCATTAGCTCAATATATTCAGTAACAATAATTTCCGTATTTTTACAAAAACTTTAAATATGGATAACAAATTTCATTTAACAAACTTAACAATTCAGTTCAGAAAGTTCTTAAATACCTTCATATTATACCAGTTTCTGCCTAACTGCGAATAACATAAGAAGGCAAATATAAATTGCCAGGAGCCTGGGCGGTAGCAGCTTGAACTGGACCCTGAGAGGCAAAATTATGCACGGAGGCAACGCCACCATCATGTGCTTGGGAGTTGCCACCCAGCTGGTCATATTGTGTTTGAATGGCTTGCTGTGCATTAGCAGCTTCTTCAGGGGTGCGATATTTGACGAAATGAACTTCCGGTTTTTGTCTATTTTGATCCTGGACTGCATTGAGCTTGTTAGCCAATTCTCCGATGTCGCTCTGCTTTTGCAAAACATAGATAGCGGTTTTATCCTCAGCAGCTTGTTTAGCTAGATTGAGTACAGCATTCTCGAGTCCACGGTTTTCTGGTGTCCTAATAAAAACAACGCGAAGGTGCTTTTTCAGAGAATCTACAGCTTGTTGAGAACTACCAGCATCATCAAATTCTTCTTCGGGAGCAGTAAAAGTATAAAACTCTTTGTCATATTGAGCAGGTGCTGTGTAAGAATTGCCAACCCCTCCGGAACTAACTGCTGCAGCTTCAGCACTCTTTGAACCACCCAGCCCTCTACTGCCAATCAAACTACCAAAACCTGCACTACCACCGTTTCCCGCGCTATTTTCAGGTTCTCTATGACCACCACCACCGCCGAGTATACCATTTCCTGCTATGCCGGCTAATCCAGTACTGCCAACTGCACCATGATTTACACTTGTGCTTAGTCCACCAAAACTGCCCGAAGAGCCACTGGGTGCAAAGGAGAGACCAGAATCAGAATGACCAACTGGCTGGTAGTTATAGCCCAATTTGTCTGCGTAAACCACAGCTGCTAATAACAATAACTAGAAATACGGAAAAGTAATTGGAAAGAGTATAATTTATTATGCGCGCCATGTTTACGATCTTAAAATAAAGTTTAAATACTTACAAAGAATGCACGCATTTTGTTTCGGACTTTGAAGCTCTTCTGCTATGAAGCATAAATGATTTCTGATTATGCCCAAATGACAGGCGTTTTATTTATACCAAGAAAAGGGTAAATTATTATTATGTTTATTATTAAAATATTAAGCGACTACAAATTCCCTTTTCATCTTAGCCGCTACAAAATATGAAATATGTAGAGAAGCAGCCGTTTGGCGTACTTCATACTGGTATGTATGTAAGTGTATTAGCTTGCTTCATAATTTTTTTTTCAGCCCCGAAAATCATAATACAGGGTGTTTTTTTTACAGGTTTGTTTTTCGAATAGAGATAAAACTGGCATTTTGTGGTCAAATCTGGCAACTCTAATGTCATTTATGTTCAGTTTGGTTTGCCATTTCATCATGAACAGGTCGACAAAAGAACAACGCTTGCAAATCGTGCAAATTTATTTCGAAAATAATGGTTCAGTTCGCGAAGTTTACCGTGAGCTCCGTCCATTTTATGGTCGACATAATCGTCCATCAGAGCAATTAATTCGGTTAACCATGGATCGTTTTCGCACTACGTTTACTCTATGTGATAATACGCATCCGCAGAGACGTCGAACAGTGCGCACCGAAGAAACAATTGCCGCTGTAGAGCAAAGTGTTGAAGAGGACCCGAATGAATCGATTCGCCACCGTGCACAGCAATTGGAGATTTGTCCATCAACTTTATGGAAGATTTTGCGCAAAGATCTTGGCTTGCGACCTTACAAGATCCAGCTTGTGCAAGAATTAAAGCCGCGAGACCATGCAATGCGTCGTGATTTTGGTGTATGGGCCGAAAATGAGATTGATTTCGATGCTGATTTTCATCGCAAAATTTTGTTCAGTGATGAGGCTCATTTTTGGTTGAATGGCTACGTCAACAAGCAAAATTGCCGCATTTGGAGTGAAGAGAATCCACATGAGACCCTTGAAACGCCATTACATCCACAAAAACTGACTGTTTGGTGTGCTCTATGGGCTGGTGGAGTCATTGGGCCATACTTCTTCCGCAATAATGCTGGAGAGGCAGCTACCGTTAATGGAGACCGGTATAGAGCCATGATAACCGACTATTTTGTTCCCGAATTGGATGGCATGAATGTGGATGAGTTGTGGTTCCAACAAAACGGCGCTACATGCCACACAGCGCACGTCACAATCGATTTATTGAAGGAAACATTCGATGAGCGCATAATTTCGCGGAATGGACCTGTCAATTGGCCACCAAGGTCGTGTGATTTGACACCATTGGATTATTTTCTTTGGGGATATGTGAAGTCGCTCGTCTACACCAACAAACCAGAAACGTTAGGGGAATTGGAAGCCAACATTCGTGGCGTTATTGCCGACATACGGCCCCATATGCTCGAAAAAGTGGTTGAAAATTGGACCTGTAGAATTGGCTTTATTCGAGCCAGCCGCGGCGGCCACATGCCCGAAATCATATTTAAACATTAATGGCATAAAATTATCCTTCCAATAAAGCCAAAGTGATGGACCTTAAAACGATTTTCCTGTGTTTTATTTCAATTCGAAGTTCTATACCCCTAAAAAAAACACCCTTTACATCACAATTCTTCTTGAAGTTTGAAGCAGTGTAAATTTTTAAGACATGTATGCAAATTCAAACCGAAATCAAAAGTCAGTGAAGACTATCATTAAATATAACTAATCAAGTATGTATTCGATCATTCAATAACAGAGGCGAAAACCGAAACCATTACCGTAATTATTTAAAGCAATTTAATTTTTCAAAATCGCTACCGACAGCGTCACTTCGACACGAAACAGTTTCAATCACAGGAACCGGTCAGAATCGATATTTCAAAAATAAACAATCAACTACCTTATGTTTACTTCAATTTATAGCTGTAAGGTCTGTTTCCTATCGGTCTTTCTTAGTCTTATACTGGCCACTTTATATTACAGCTTCCTTCCTAATGGTATACGAGGTGTGTTCAAAAAGTATCGCGAATTTTGAATTTTCGCTGGTTACGTATATTTGAATTTCGAATTTTTTGTGGCATTATGTTGGTACTCGTGTCTGTCACTTATGCCGACAAGCTCGGCCATTTTGAATGTTCAGTTAATTGTTGACAGCTGCTTTGCTTGCACGTGTTTTGGATCGTCTTCGATTTTTACCTATTTTTTTACCAAAATTGCTCAATTGTGACCAAAAACAGCATCGCATGAACATTGCTAATGAGATGTTAAACTCTGTCCGCGACGACCCAAATTTGCTCCAGAGGGTCATAACTGGTGACGAATCGTGGGTTTATGGTTATGACGTGGAAACCAAAGCTCAATCATCTCAATGGAAGCTGCCGCACGAACCAAGACCGAAAAAAGCGCGCCAAGTTCGGTCGAATGTGAAAGTTTTGCTGACAGTTTTCTTCGATTGCAGGGCCGTGGTGCATCATGAGTTCTTGCCACAGGGAAGAACGGTCAATAAGGAATATTACCTGCAAGTTATGCGCAATTTGCGCGAAGCAATCCGCCAGAAACGCCCGGATTTGGGGAAGAACAAAAATTGGCTTTTGCACCACGATAACGCCACTGCTCACGCATCGTTGCTTGTGCGCGACTTTTTGGCCAAAAACAACACACTAATGATGCCGCAGCCACCGTATTCCCCAGATCTGGCCCCCTGTGACTTTTTCTTGTTCCCTAAACTGAAGAGGCCCATGAAAGGACGACGTTACCCTTCTCTTGACGAGATAAAGACGGCATCGAAGGAGGAGCTGAACAAGATACAAAAAAAATGATTTTTTGAAGTGCTTCGAAGATTGGAAAAACCGTTGGCACAAGTTTATAATATCTCATGGGAATTACTTTGAAGGGGAAATAGATATTCATGAATAAATAAATAATTTTTGAAAAAACACAAAATTTGCGATACTTTTTGAACACACCTCGTACAATTTTAACCCGAACTCAAGAGTCTCACATCTCCTAGTGAATATAATGAGTTTCATTTTAATTAAATGGGCAATCCATCCACGGGCAATGAACAATTTTTGTTTTTAGAAAACCAACTTTTAATTTCACCGAATCCGCAAAAAAATCAAAACCGGTTTTAATTTTGGAGATCGAAGAAACCAATTTGCGAAAGCGAAACCTAAATTTAATCGGTTACATTGCTTTCCAAAAACATAAGCGCCATGGTGTTAAAGCAAGCCATGATATAAATTAATTAATATAATAATAGTTTAAGAACAATATAGAGTTGATTCTATTATCGCGGATCTAACATCCACACCCACACAAATGAAACCAAACACTACGAGAAATTCTTCGGTCATGTTAGATTGTTATATCCCTTTGGGATAGATACAAATCTGTTCGTACATCAATCACTTCTTTTCGATAAAGTTCAACGTACTTACATATGTGTTTCTATAAGCAGTAGTTCACAAAAATCGAATACTATCTTTTTATTAGTTTTATTGTTATAACCGTAAAAGTGTAACGAAAATAGGCAGTCCTTTAATTAAGTAGTGAAGTTAGCGAAACAGTTCTTCCCGAATAAGGATAAGTATTTGATAAAGTAGCGATATGACCAGTGACGATTTACATAGAAATGTGGTATCACTTCTGCGACGGAAAAAGCTGGGATACAGTCATCACCTGTGATATTAAAATTTTTACGATTTTTTAACATAACATGTCGACGTGCCACACCAACACTAACACTTTAAAAATTTCCTACGAAAACTACATACCACTTTCCTTTTGTGGCTGACGAAAACCAACACTTTCGTCTTTTGACTGACGAAAACTAGCACTTTCGTTTTGTGATTGACGAAAACTAGCACTTTGTTTTAGATTTCCTGCTTATTTACAAAGTCTAGAATCGTTAAAGAGGTTTTGGGTTATAATGTCAGAAAGGACCGAGATAAATAGAGCACTGGCGAAAATTACTATAATGTCGTCTAACTAAACTATCAGCTCATTACACAAATAAAAAGTGTGCCGTTTATAACGATGAAGCTTAAATGGACACTGTTGAAAAGTTATTTATACTCGTATAGCTTTGAATCGTACGGCAAATCCAATAAACCATACATAGTAAAACAAATATCAGGGCAACGGATTTTACATTTTCAATCAATTACAGGGAAATTGTTCACAATTAGAAACAATATTTAAATATCCTTCGCAACCGAGTTAATGGTAAAAGCAAATGGAAAAGTTAATATTAAGGCGCAAAAAATTATGGGTAAAATAATAAAATAAGCAACATCTATCAGTGATGTAAAAAAATTTGACCTGAAAAGGCGTATAAAAATAAAATTAGATAATTTTTTATATACGACTTTTTATATGTGGAATGCGTCAGTCTACAAGGACATTAAAGCCGCAACATTTTAGTTACTAACATAAAACTTTTTAGTTAAACATAAAAAAAACAAAGTTAGTCACAAATCAATATTTCTCCTTTTCGTCAGATACTAAAATGCTTGCGCTAGTTTTCGTATGGCACGTCGATATGTATTGTCAATGTAATTAACTACTGCAAGTGTTGAGAATTGTTCGATATAGTACAATAATGGACCAAAAATCAGTCTTAACCGTCATAGGAACGGTATTTATACGGGCCACGCAAACTTTTTTCGAATTAAAAGTAGAATTTCCAATATAATTAGTCTTGATAATAGACTAATCGACTAGTTCTTTAAAAAATAATCGATCATTCGTAATCGAGTTTGTATATTTGTTGACATATCCGACTATTGGGATTATTTCTTTACTTATTTTGTATTCACTTTTTATATTCTTGGCATTTGCGTACAAATATTTAATTATAAGATCTCTTTACGCAAAATTTATTTCTTTGTAATGATGCGTATTAAACTCCAGGCATGTGTTTCTGCGATGGAGATATATATTTTTTTTTTTGGTTGATTGAGGTAATAATATCGCTGTTGTAGTTGAAAAATCCGACAGACATGATATAAGTAATGTCTAGATAATTTGGAGACGCTGAATTCAATGGGGTTAACCGTTTTGCAAATTAGCTCTTGATTCCGTAAAAAATTTGCAAATCAAAACTTTCCTATAAAAGTACTAGTTTTTTATCTAATTATAATAGTAATTATTTAAAAAAAATAACACCGTTGAGTTGTCTGTCAGCATATCACTATTTGCTTTAAATAATTTTCGCGTTCACAGTATTTTTAACAATATACATATGTTTTTTCTAGAAAATGAGTGAAAATTAGTAGTGGGACTATTTGCGAATAAACGAATAAAAATATTCGTTTCAAAAAATTCGAATAGTATATATTCGAATAATTCATCCGTTTATTGGAATAGTATTATTCGAATAGTTGTATTGAAAACGAGAATAGTATATATAGCCTTCGAATAAATGGATTTTTTTTCGAATAATTTTTATTCGAATAGTCCCATGCCTAGTGAAAACACCCAAATTTTGATTTTGTTTGTTACGTTTGCGGCAAATTTGTGAATATGCTTAGCCGAAGAAATATTACTGTATTTCAGTTTTCTTGTGATTAAGAATATGAACGGGGTGCCCTCGATCATATGCACAACTTGCATACATGGGCTGAAACTTTTGGGGCAAGGCGCACGGGAGGTTTTGGGAAAGAAAGCAAAGTCTTATGCATTTCATAAAGTTTTCAACTGAAATAAGGCAAACGCATTTGCATATTGCGATGATATTGCCGCATTAATGCCCGCAATGTTTCCAAAGTACCAATACGACCAAATCGACTGGAGGCTGTTTATTTTTTCTTCGAAAAGCAGCTTGAAGGCAGTTCTTTTGTTTACTGATATTAAAAAAAGTTCAGTTCCAATGGCAATTAGCACAGATACACGCAAAAATTACACTTCAAAGAAGATTCCATCAAATACGAGCAACAGTAATTCCATTATCTTCGATTGTGGGGTCGGGTTCTTCTCTGTGCGCGGTTTCTCCATTTAGGAGGGTAGAGAAGTCCTCCCTCTATAATCATTGCTTACTAGGTAGCCATTTTTGTCCTTACACGTGTTCGCCCAGGTCTTAAATCCTTTCGTCATTTGCCTGATTTTTTGGTAGTAGCTCAAGCTCTTCGCGCTCACGCCTTTCTGCCTCTCTTTTTATACATTTAATGAACATGAAATGGTATGATAACTTTGGTCTTATGTTTGTAAGTATGAGAAGAAGAAGATATAAGTATACCGACATGATCACGCAGATGAGTCGATTTAGGCATGTCCGTCTGTCTGTTTGAACGCAAGCTAGTCCCTCAGTTTTCAAGATATCTCGATGAAATTTGTTATGGGGTCGCCATTTTGTAACATATTAATAATTCGGTGGAACAAACAATATCGGACCAATACAACGCATAGCTCCCATACAATCGATTGTTCTGATAAACGGGTTTTGGCCTATAACTCTTGCAATTAAAAAGCTAGGAACGTTAACTTTTGCAGATTTGGTACATGTTATATACGTAATGTGGCTAGTGAAAATCAGCAAGATCGGACCTACATACATAACATATAGCTCCAATATAAGCGATAGTTCTGATAAATGGGTTTTGGGCTATGCATCTTGCAATTTAATAGCGAGGAACAAAAAATTATTACATACGTAATGTAAAAATCATCAAGATTGGACCAATATATCGTATAGACCAACATAACATATAGGTCACACATATTTGATAGTTCCGATAAATGGGTTTTGGACTATACATTTTGCTATTTAAGAGCTGGGAACCCAACATTTTGCAAATTTGGTACATATTATATACGTAATGTGGCGAATATATGGAACAATATATCGCATAGAACCCAAACAACACATTTTTCCGATAAACGGGGTAGAGTTTGTACTTATTATAAGTAATGATTGGAAACTTAAAACCGTGATGCGTATTTATGAAAGGTATAAAGCCTTAGGCACAGCCGAAGACAACGCTTTTCTAACTTGTTTACTTACAGAAAAGGCGTCTCGCTTCCTACATCAACTGTCGGTAGCATTCGCATACTCGAGTTGCATTTGTCCTCGACGTAGCCTTATAGGCAGTGCCATTTCTTTCCGTTGCCCCGTTGCATTCTTTGTCGTACCAGGTGATCCGCCGTCATCGAATTACTTCATCAGCGGAGGTACGGAGGCTCCTGAGATATGCTCCTATTGCCCGCATATCCCAATAGATTCAGCTGTGTTCTCAGAGAGCAGGTGTGAGAGTCGAGCTGCGTTGCGCTTTCCTTGTGCCTTTGCACGAATGTTTTTACCCGCGCAGAGGCTAGCTCGAATCTTGGCTGCGACAAGATAGTGGTCAGAGTCGATGTTAGGACCTTGAATCGTGCGTGCAACTACAACGCTGAAAGCATGTCGTCCGTCTATCACAACGTGGTTGTGTGTTTTTCGATCGGGGACAGCCACTTAGCCTGATTTATCTTCTTGTGCATAAGCCTAGTGCTGGATGTGATCATGTTTCGGGCACCGGCAAAATCAATCAGCCTTCATCCGTTTGACGAAGTCTCATCGTGGAGACCGAATTGACCGACTTCTGGTCCAAACACACCTTCTTTGCCCACCCTGACGTTAAAGTCGCCCATCAAGACTTTGATATTATGTCGGGGGCGGCGCTCGTTAAAATACACACCGCACATTATCCTGCACATTGATCATGTTTTTAAAGTTTTGCATGGGGTGATGCGCTAACTTTGGAAACTGGTTAACACCATTGAATTTAGCGTACCCAAATTATATAGAATATACCTATCCACCCGTCTGTCGTAAAAAAAAACTACAACAGTGCACTTATTACCATAAGAACATGAAGTTAATCCCTTTAAAGGAGTTCCGAAACTATCACCATTTGGTTGAGAAAGCAAATCTTCGCCACATCCCTACGTCATACACAGATATAAATTCATATCTTTCAACGAAAAAATTTTAGCATTAAATGTTAATAAAAGCATTCACTTTCAATTTATAGGTAATTAATTAGATTTAGCTTTTGTTTTTTCGCCCGTAGCGAATTCATATATACATATATATATAGCTGTGTTCAATATAAAAGTAGTGAAATTAAAATGGATATCGTTCGACGAAATAAGTAGCTGTGCTTTTAATAATATTTATTTAAACTATAGCAAAATCGATAACAAAAACCACATAAAAAGAAATGTTAAACTTTACATAAAGTTCAGGAAAGTTAAAAAATGGCCATCTAAATCTTCAAATTTTATGGCAGAATGTCTAGAAAATTTTTGAGTACGCAGTTTTGTAGACCAATAAATTTGATTATTGTGCCAGTTAGAACCTGCTCAAAAATTTCTTCTTGAGTTATTCTTGTTGAATTATTTCTTGCATACAACGTATGAAGAAAAATTAAAAATACCCAACCTCCTGGACAAAAAAAATTCTAAAAATTCAGGCGAAATCTTGAGTACTTCTAACTTGTACACTATAATTGAATAAAGCTGCGTACTCAAAAATTTTCTAAAAATTTTGTACAGAAATATTGAAATTTTGATGTAAATTTTTGAAAGTTTAATTAACTTTGTGTAAACTTTGAAATTCCATTTTAGGTGGCTTTGTGTTATAGAACTTGCTATATTTTAAATGAAAATTATTAAAACACGGCTTCTTTTAATTTCGTAGAACGATTTCCAGCTTAACTTTACTGCTATTATATTGAACACAACTGTACAGATGCATATGCTTTCGTGTTTGAATGGTCATTAGATAAATAAATATTGGCTGAAAATCATATCTTGACATAATTACTGATTATCCAAACATTTTGCTTTAAGTCCTTGATAACAAGTTAACGCTTATATTCATATAATACATATATATTATAGTAAATCGTTATTCCGAATTAATTTAAATGATGAACACGATTAATGTTTGTGGCTAACATATACCTTAAGGAAAAATTACCAAAAAACGTATGACACCTTCAAATACAAGCATACCCAACCTTATATTTTATAAGTTTAGTATGAATTCCGTATTAGCAATTAAAAAGTATGTTACTGAAGCAACTTGATAACATATTTCATTTATGCCCTAATTATAGTGGAGTAACAACATTCTGTGAGAAAAGCACTGGCTTTGCCTGTGCCGAAGGCTTTATGCCTTTCATGAGAACGCAACACGGATTTTAGTGTCCGATCTTTATTTACAATAAACAAAAACTGTGTATGGGGGCTATACGATACATTAGTCCAATCTTAATGATTCTCCCAACACATATCACATATGTAATAAATACTATAGCAGCTAAGTTGTATGTTCCTAGCTATTAAATTGCAAGAGTTATAGCCCACAACCCGTTTATCGGAACAATCGATTGTAGGGGGCTATGTGTTGAATTTGTCCGATCTTGTTGGCTCCGACGAATGATTAATCTTATGCAAAATGGCGGCTCCATTCATTTCCAATTTCATCAAGTTATCTCAAAACTGAGGGACTAGTTCACGTACAAACAGACAGACGGGCATGACTAAATCGACTCAGCTCATCGCCCTGATCATTTCGGTATACTTATTTGTGGGTCTATCTCTTCTTCTTCTCATACTTACGAACAAAGTTATAATACCATTTCATGTTCATGAAAGGTATAATTGGCAGCATCAGAAAAAAAGTATATTTAACCATTTGTGGTTCCCCTCCCGCCCGTCCATTAACACGATAACACGAGCATAATTGTGTCCAATTTTCCCTCGAATTTAGGAAAATTATTCATGAAACGAGCTCAAGGCCAAGAATAATAATTTTTCACTTTTTGAATTTTTATGAAAATTATTATTGTTTTTATTTTTTAATAATCATTTTAATTAATTATTGAAAGTTTTTTGATTGAACAGAGTAAGAAAAATGTTTAGAGACAACCGCCATAGCTTTTCTTATAGATCCATTTCGGAAGCTGCTAAGCTTCTTCATCAGAGAAATTTTGGCACGCATTGCTAACCATTAAGCTAACAATACGCTGGTTTTGATGTCATCTAAACTCCTAGTTCTATTCTTCTTTACCATATGCATGAATTTTAATCATCGCAAAGGAGCACGCGACCAATGTCTGTTTTGATCTCTTTGTATGGGTTAAAGTGATCCCTTTTCTTTGAGCATGTCCTATGAACATACTAATTGTTCCTTTCATGCCTAAACGGGTAGTGTCGGACAGACTCAATTTGTTCCCCTACGGACTCGGTCGGACTAGTTTACGTTCAACAGCTAAAAGTAGGCTACAGAAAATAAAATCGGACTATCGCAACTATGCCGATAACGGAATAGTTGGATCAATGTTTTTTTTTTTATTATACTTTGTGTTGTACTACAAAAGATGTTAAATCTCATTGTACTAGTTTTTTATATGTTTTAAATAAAATGAAATGAAATGACTGCAGGCGAAAAGTTTCGATCGCGTATCACTCTTTTTAGAGATCAGTGGAACGATTTTATGCAGGGATGGTTTTCAAGCAAACGTCATTATAGCTGTGCAGTTGTTTTTACATTGTGTTGTGTTTTATTTACGAAAATAAAAATGAATTTAACTATTTATCTGATTATAATTTGTGATAAAAATAAATGCGAAATCGTAAACAATTGGTTCCATTGATTAATTCATACTTTATGAATTTTACCTTTTTAAATTAATTTGCTTTCCATATTTGCATTTGCCGAGTCATTTTTCATTGTGTATTTGTTGCACTTTGATTGGCTTCATTTCTTACAATTGCTTTTTTTTTTTGTGCACTTTTTTTTACTTTGCTCCTCACTTTTATCACAGCTGTGTTCGCTCTTTGTTAAGTAGCAGAACCAGTGACTCTAAAACTGTTTGCTCCTTTTACGTGCTTTCTAAACTTTAAGAGTTACATTTTATTTACCTGCTCTCCAAACTTTTAGAGTTAGCTTTTATTTTAACTAGCTGCTCTTATAAACTAATTAACTACCATTTTTGTTTTTTTAACTATTAATTTCACTTTCTTTTTAATCGTTTATATATATTCTTGTTCAAAAGAAATAAAAAGTAAAATGTCCTGTATTTACGTTAATTGTCAAATAACAAGCGAATCCAGACGCTGGTCTGGATCTTGCTGGTGGCTCTGTGATGGGCTTGCTCATATGAAATGTGCTGGTTTGACGGGTAGAGTTGTGGACTACATAAATGATGGCAAGGGCGTGCGTTGGTCCTGCTTAAAATGTAGATCTACTGAGGTTGACCTTTTTAAAAGTAGAGCCATAAAACGCACATATCTCGGAGCTTTACCCTCCGAAATAAGCTCTTTGCGGAGCCCAAATGGAGCGAAAAATCGTTCTACGCGGACACCCCAAAAGGAGTCCTAAATAAGAGTCCAAAATGAGTCCGAATCCAATGAATTTGGAGCGTTTTATGACTCTTTTTAAATGGTGATGATTTATTGATGCTTTTCTGAAGCTTTTTTGGAGCCTTTTTTGAGTCTTTTCACATTTTTTCCTCTATTCTGATGGTTTTTGAAGTCTTTTTGGAATCGCTTTTTATAGTCAAAAAAACTGTTCTCTCCTCTCTTAACAAATGATTTATATGTTTTTATGTAACTTGATGCGGCATAATGCATGCACCTTACTCAGCTGATGAAAATTTTTTTGTAGATGAGTAGTTTGAGATCTCGAGGCTCAACAAACATCCGCCTTTCAAACACTCAGCAAATTTGATCCGCGCGTTATGTGGATGCGCCCCTCGTGTCGGTTGGGCGGGATGGTGAGTTATCCGTTGGGCTTATTATTAAATAAACAAATTTAGCATTGGAGTAATTTTTGTTGTTGTTGATGTTTTTAGCGACAAAAATACTCCCCGAAGATTTTGGGAAGTGTTGTCGGAACCGACAGTCCTTTGCCGGATATGAACCCGGGTCGCTCCGGTACTCCCTTGCGGTACTGCCCGACTATCGGGGTAGCGATTTGGTACGACCAGTGGAACCTTCTAGGCCATGTCAACCCTCCTTCCGTAAGGAAGGAGAAGATGGCTAATGAGAGGTGAGAGGCATCATATCCCTAGATCAACCATAGGGTGGCACGTCATTACCTTTGTGCATATTAGTCCCCTTTTAACCGGTATGCCTACCTCGGGCATATTCTAACACCCTAATCCGCAGGGGGATGGAGTATTTTTTGCTATTAGGTACCTACTGGTAAGAATGGTGTAAATCATCTTTATGAGACGGCTTTGCGAGAACTTAAGAGAATCGTTCTTCGAAGTGCTTATGGAGCCCTAAGCCCGGCGCGGTTCAGGTACCTATTTTAACGAGGAAGCAGACACCGAAAAAGCACATTACTGTAAACTTTCTTTGTAGTTGAGAAAGTGTTCCCTTTGTTATAGGAAGTACTGATTTAAAAACAGAGTCCCATAGGACTAGGGCTCAAGTGTGTTCTCGCGGTAGTTATGCTTGTCGTAATAGGCGGCTAAAATCAACGAGGTCAAACAAGTCCTTCCCGTGACAGTCCGGCTGGTACCAGAAGGTACTAGTACCTAAGCGCATCGGAGTCACACATTCTAAAACCTTCGTGGAGTGACAACAATAACATAAAAAAGAAATTTAGTTATATCCCAAACTCTTCTTTAGTTAGCAACGGAAGAAGAAATCTCTGGCATACATACTAATGCATGTCTACTCTTTATAAATACTAGTAGCACAATTCGCTTAGTACATAAAAAGCTTTAGGTAATTATCTTAAGTATTACTAACTTGGTCTACTATCAAAAAAGTTTTAAACAGATGCACCCTATTAGATAATTTAAAATGCTCACGTAAACTGTTAATCACGGTTGATTTTACATTTCGGACAATAAGGTGCGTAAGTGCATCGAGGCGGGCTGCGGTTTCTGTGAGTATTTTATATTCAGCTCTGGCTTCAGCCTTTCGCCGAAAATGCCGAACAATAAGTTATGCAAATTATTTCATTTGCAAGAATCTCCTGATGACATTTCTCCTCAGATCACCTGTTTGTTCTTAGTGCATCCCTGGGTACGGTAATTTATTATAAATTCTGAAAATGTAAATACCTCTAGATTATTAAGTACACAAAAGCAAGGCAGTGGCATTTTTATTTAAGTTGTAAGAACCCTGAGCGTTTTTTTAGTTATTCAATGTAAAACAGTCAATATGTTCCAGAAGAGGTTTGCATGGAAAGAAATGGCTGCGGAAAAGTATCTAACGGCTTCTCCTGCAACTTTGGCTAGGCAATTACTTATTGCGGTAGGTGATCAAATCTAACAAACTTCTTTCTCTTTTGCGTATACGATGCAACTGTTTAACTTTGAATGTTATCAATTAAAATTGAACTATTTTTGACTATGTTGTTCTGATTTCCAACTACTATTTTTGGAAGTTTTATGTAAGAAAATATATAACTAAATTTTTATGAAATAAAAAATCAAAAACTGAAGTCAGTTTTTTAATTTTTTAAACGTGCCATTACATTTTAGCATTTGGATTCGGCCTCCGGATATGGGATAATGCCTAATATTCGGCTTCGGATTCGCCCAAAATTCCGACTTCGGTCGAACACCAATGCATATCTATGTACATATGGACAACTAATGGCCAGCATAGATAATGTCAATTGATTTGAGAGATATCATTTACATGATTAATCATATTGAATGCACCAGATGACACTGTTTATAATGAGAGAGCTTAGATTTCAAGACACGTACATATACTTTGATATGTTCACATATGTATATACATATGTATGTTTATGGCAAAGGCTATTCATATCTATATATGTTTATCAAAAGATCAATAGTCAAACAAAATACAAATACAATAGGTCATATACAAACATACGGATTTATGTGAACTTGTTTGTAACCACCCTCCAACGGTCACTTGGCAATTATTTATTTTGTACTACCTACAGTACTACTTCTAGTAAGTTAATGTGATGATCATAAGTTAAAACTCTAGAGTTGCATTATATTATTTTAATGTCAAATCACTGAAATTTTGCCATTTGACAATTTTTTTGGAATTCACGCCCTCTAACATGACGTTGAACTAAACGTATAACAAAGCGATGGCAAATAACGGGAAATTTGGAACTATAAAAGTATTCCAAAGCTAAGATTTGGAGAGAGCGAGATGGTGTCACGTACAAAGTTCGGCGTAGCTATATCAAATCATTCGCGCATGATGTCAGCCTAGTACCTGAGCGTACCGGATTAATTACCGCTAAATGATTGTAAGCACTCGTCAAAACTTCAGAACTATTCTTGTTGTTAACAAGCCTGAGAAAACTCAAGTCGTGGTTGTCAATAGGTTGTGCAGGAACTGGACACCACAGTAGACAACTGCTTGACGCAGAATCGCCTCCTAGAAAAAATGATTTTTCCTCCGAAAGCTTTTTGAAGAGTTCCTGCAATACGTTTCACCGTTTGATCCTTTGACGGTTTGGTAAATTTTATAATCAATTTTCAGCCTTAGGACTCAGTTTTTAGTGCTCAATCGCCATCTGCAGCTAAAGAAGAAGGTGCCCTACAAGGGAAACTCAACTCATCCTCAACTTCGAACAGATTACTGTAAAAATGTTAGCTTTTTTCTTTCCAGAGTAGAAACCCAATGTACTCGTATGTCTCTCATTGATTCAATTGTTCAGTGAAGCAAACATTTTTACCGTCAACTCTGTTCAAACTTTCCGTGCTGAGTAATAGATCAAACAGCCAGTACCCTGTTTAACATATATTCGTATACTTACAGTGCGCATAGCAATAAGTTCTGGCAGGTGAAGGTCCTCGGAGGCTCTCTAGCAAATAGAGCAGCCATTGAATTTTTATTCTTATTGTTATTGGATCCCTTGAAACACGTTTGGAAGTTTTTGGGGATCCGGTACTGTCCTCATATTAATGAACAAATTTAAATTGAATTAAATTGATTTCAACTTCAGAACTGTTAACGGTAGAAAGAGGAAACTGGACTGCAAATTTGGTAAGAAACCGATATGTTTAAATAAGTAAAATAAGTTTAAACTTGTACAGGCCATGTAATTAGAGAAAATTATTGCGAAGGCATAGTATTTTTATATCTAGTATATTTATTGAAAATAGACGAATTGTTATTTCATGTTGTTGTTGTTAACAGTGCTTCGCCCTGCCCCAGATTGGACAGGGTTACACTGAAATAACAGCCCTTGGCCGGGTGAAAAAACCCGGGTCATTCCGGTGCGATAGAACCGGCTGCTGTGGAAATGAATTGTTATTTCATGTTCAGATCCACCCGAACTTAGACTTTCTTAAATGTTTATTCCGATTTTTTTGGAGTGATATATTTTTCTAATAATTATAAACCAAAGGCACAAATGTTCAAATTCATATCTACTAAAAGCCTACCTTCAGTTGTCGTTTCTGCACTCTTATGTATGTTTCCTAAATTTCCCGACTTCAACCAACAGATGGGCGGCCGGACATGACTAAATCTATTCCTTCTGCAAATTTATATCTCGATTCAGTCATGCCTTTACAAACTACCGTTATTTGAACAAAAATATATCAGTCTGTATACTATCACAGCTTCCTTATAAAATGCCGTTCGGAGTCGGAACTGCACAAAAACTAATGAATTTTGCATACAGCTTTTCAACTTCATGTATATCTTTTTAGTACATTATATGAGCGTTTTGTTGCAATCCTTTTGGAATGCCTATCCGTGACACTATGCTTTGACATTTACAACTAAAATTTTGTTCTTTTTTGTGCAATACTGTTGGATAGCGCTGTTCGAGATCATTGACAAAGATTAAGGGCCGTTTTCTCCATGTCCGGTTAACACTAATCGGCAGTTTAATTGACAGAAGTTCCTCGGTTATCTGTCAAACTAAGTGGCGGTTAGCGTAAACCGGCTATTTTGAAAACGGCCTTAAGTAATGGTTATTTGGCGTGTCGTCATTTAACGTTAATTAAATACCATTTGGCATTAATCGGAGATTGTGAAAACGGCCCTTAAAGTAACCTGAGCTTTCTAAGCAACGAAAAAAAAACTGTGGGTTACCGTACCTACGTTCGAAAATTATCTACTTAATAACTTTTGTTTTTAATTTTAATATGACATCTTCTATAACAAAAATTTGATTAGTATGCATTTTAAAAGTGCCGTGTTCTCATGCCAATTTTAAATTTATTGGCCACATTTTGCACAAAAACATGAATCCACATTTTTTCCAAAATGATTTATTTCAAGATTGCATAAAAACATCGCTTAACTATTCGAGAAATTTATTTCAAACGCTCAAAAATTTAGAAATAAGGATTTGCAATTGGATTTAGGTCAATTATTAAACGAAGAAAAAACACATTCCTATTATTTTAATGCTAGAATGTTTCACTGTTTTCAACTTAAACTATTGGGGAATAGCGAATTCCACTTTATTTGGAAATTAGTTTTGCTCCTGCTAGTTTCGGTAAATTTCGTAGTAAGGCTGCGGACAATGAAGTATTGTCACTATGCAGGAGAAAATATGGTAATCTGAGTATTTACACCGATTTCAATCCATATTTGCACAGTGTGCTTATTTGTCATGAAGTCTGCTCAGCTTTATACAAAGGTCTATTAGAATGTTGGGATTTTGCAGGAAATGCCTGTGTATGAGGAGCCCTTTATTTAATCCTCCTATATCTTGAACTCTCTCATTCCAGACACCAGCGAACCATTCAGATTGTATGCGTTCCATCTTTTTAGAATTGGCGGCTGGATAGTTTAGTAAAAATTTCATTTTTGAAGTATGGCCTGGTTGAAGTCATCAACGGCCTTCAACAAGGCTGAAGACACGAGAACACCCTTAATTGAAACTGTAACTTATCTGGTGGTGCTGTGAATTCTGCCGGAATTTCTAAAATTAGCTGGCTTTAAATTTTGGGATCCTTTGTTTTTGGTATGCGCTCCATATGTATATATGTGAAAAAATGTAAATGTGCTTTCATATTCGCACGCACCTATACGGCGACATATTTTATCAACATCTGCAAACTTTAAACAAATGGTTTGACATACGGTGCTACGGCTTTTCCACGTGAGTGAATATTAAATCATAAAATTGATTAGCTTTAAGAAATATTAGCCGAAATTACACTTGGCTTTTTAGTTCTATAGTCGGTTTGTTCTTTCGTGTAATTTGTTTTTGTATTATCACGAAACTTTCCTTACGATCCTGTGTTTCCTTAACCACTGCGTATCCTGGTTGTCGCAAGATGTTGTTCTGAATCGATATGACAGTGCATTGGCTCTACTTCTCTAAAATAAAATTCGATCCAAAAGTGTTTGGAAGTGATGCAGGCAAATACGTATATATGTATATACCAAAGCCCTAAATCCCGAAAAGGTTTTTACAATCCCGATTTAAGATTCGACAAATGCTAAGCCTGGTATTTTTCGGGACTTATTGGCAAGGTAAAGAATGCTGTTAAGGGATTTTTTATGTATTTTTCAAAACGGATCATCGTAGTAATAATTAAAGTAAAAATTTAGCGTGATATACCTTCTCATAAAAATTAGCGGAACCTACATGGCTTCTGCCGACTCTGAACGTCTTCTGCTAGGCGGTTTGACAGCCACAGCCTTCACTTGGATCTGGAGCCTTCGGTGTATTAGACAAGTATAGCATCACCACACCACGGCGGATGTGCGGTAAACACATTTTTTGTGAAAAAGTTTTGGTTTCTTGTGGAAAAGTTCGTGTTTAATGGCATTTCTGTTAAACTTAAAATTCGTGTTAATTTAGTTGAAGTTACCCTGCAGATATTTGGACTAGCTCACAACTATCGTAGAGCTAAACCATTTGACGATAATACTACTTCTAGCTTGAAACCCAAGCAATGCTTCTCATTATCCACTTTTACTTGGTGATGTCAGTGACAGAGGCAGTTGTTCGCAATTGTACTTCAGGGTATAGAAAAATCCAAATATTGAATAAATGGAAACATTTAGATAGTGTTTAGGGTAGATCAACAGTTTCTTGTTAGATGCTAGAAAAATTTAAATATTCAAAAAGGGTGCTCGTCCAATTTGATTTTTTATTTAGCACCATATTGCCAATCAAGAAAAGTGACCGATATCACTCCTCTCGCCAGTAGTGAAGACCTTGGAGACGGTCTTGCTCGCTTACTACACCGCTAACTTGCGACTAGGCTAACATCAGCCTGGATTCCGTAAAATGCATAGTGCCACCACCGCGCTAAACGCCATCACCACTCAGATAGGTGTCGGTCTCAACCAACATCGTCCAAATGACAGGACCGTGCTAGTTGCTCTTGACCTGCCGAAAGCCTTCGATACGGTCAATCATTCAACTCTTCCCCCCTGTCTACAGCGTTGGACCCAACTATCTGAGAGGCCGGCAGTCATCGGTTGAATTAAGAGGCGAAAGATCAAAACCCAGTATAATTAAACAAGGGGTGCCACAGGATGGTGTCCTATCTACGCTTTTGTTTAATTACTACATATCGAGGCTCCCTTCCCCACCAGAAGGTGTCTCGATCGTCTCCTACGCCGATGACTGACCGATCCTGGCGACGGGCCCCTCTGTAGACTAGCTGTGCTCAAGAGTTAACTCATACCTCCCATCCTTGTCCGGTTTCTTCGCTGAACGAAATCTGACACTGTCACCGACCAAATTCTCGGCCACCTTATTTACGACGTGGACAGCGCAGGTGAACATGGAATTAGACGTATACGTCTACGGCATTAAGCTTCCGACTGTCACACACCCCAAAATCTTAGGGGTCACGTTTGATAACATGTTCAACTACGGTGCTCATGTAGCCGCGATTGCCACCAAAGTACAAAACCGCAACAAAATTCTCAAGTCACTAGCTGGCAGTACTTGGGGGAAGATAAAGAAACGGTACTGGCAACGTACAAGGTAATCGGCCAGCCGGTTCTGAGCAACCCGACGCCTATATGGAAAATGCTATAAATTTTGCGATTGGCCCCTAAAGTCAGTTCTGTTTTGACATTTGTGTAGCAAAAACATGCGAAATACACGTTAATAAACAATGTTACGCGACTGCTCCAGAACGCGGAATATAGCTGACTATTTATTTGACCATTAATCGGTCGGGGCCAAAAGGTTACTGTGAATGGTGAGCGCTACAGAGCAATGATCAACGAGTTCTTTTTGCCGCAACTTGATGAATTGGGATTGGTTCCAACAAGACGGTGCAACAGCACACACTGCACGTGCCACAACCGATATGCTGAACATCGGAAGCTTACTTTTGCGCCACCTTATATCTGTAAGTTTTGAGAATGTGTATGCTTTTGAGCTAATTGATTAAAGGTTGATTTTGTCATTTTACTTCGCCTTTCGAAAGAAATGAGTACACATTAGGGTGTGTGCACAAAGCCAAGCTTAATCGTTTTGTTTTCTTGAAATCATTGTTATTTCAATATACATCCCTCAAACAAAGCACTGTTTTTTCCACTTGAAGTGTACAGTTTGAAATGTTTCAAGACTCCAGACCAAATATAGTTAGTAATAATATAATAACTTTCGCTTGATACTCGTATACCTCCGAGGATTTAAGCCGGTGGCCGCTTAGTCCAAATATTAGGGAAAGGTATTAAGATAATAAAAATGGTAGATGTATGTGTATTTGTATATGGGTAAAAATTGTAAGCCGTCACACGAGAAACTTTTCGAATGCGTTGTGCTACCTTTCGGCGGGATCTACATATCGAATTACCTTTAAAAAAGTTTCAGTCGAACAGGGAGGTTCTTCAAGCAGATTTTAAGATGAGGTTTCAATTGAAATCCGTAAATGTCCCTATTAGGAATTAAAAAAAAGTATGTGTTTCGACGGGGCCCCCTAGCTCTAAATTCAAAACCGTTTTCAGAAATAAAAGAACACAGCCTTCATTCGTATTGTGAGGTATTCCCATTATAGTAAATCAAGATACAGATAAACTTAAATTCAAAAAACATGTGGGACGAGCACCTAAATAATAAAATAAATAAGATTTTTCAGAGAATTCCAGAATGGCCTACCATGCCACCTCCAACATAACGATGTACGTGTACTTAGCTTGATACGGTATATTGAATATGCTGTTAGAAACTTAATATAAAAACATTTTAAATCATTTTTTAAAGCTGTAAATATTTTCACTACATAACAATAACCTGTCATGTTTCACTTCTAAGCTGGCTTTCATTTTATTTTTTTTTTATTCATTTCTTGTTTGTTTGGTTAGTATGGAAAACCTGAAAAGTTTTTGTTGGTTGATTAATTAAAGGTTTTTAAAGCATAAGAAACTTTTTGGAGTTATCACATTTTCTTTTGCGTTAGTAGTATGTCAAGCATGTTACTCGATGACACCTAAGAAAAATAGTACAAAAGATATAGAAAAAAACTGAAAGTTTTCGCATCACGCACACGCTACTTGGAATATTGGAGCAGCCGTCTTACAGCTTATTTTTTGCGACAAGACAAGTGCTTCTTCCAACGATCGCATGCAATGCGATGCCGTCTCAACGACGTGATGACGTCTGACAAATGGCAGCGCTGCTAGCAAAATACTCGTCATGTAGCTGGCCAATTTTTCAGCTTCATTATCATGTACGATACATAAACACGTATTTCGTCCTATTTTATCTTTATTATTATTCCCATGGTTTGGTATTTAATCAGCGGAGCAGCTAAAGGAACGTCTGAGGGTCAAAACTGAACTTATCGAAACAATATGCAGGATCTAAAATCGGCATGTGGGTATAAGTAAAAGTTAGGCAATTTAAATGCAAGATATTAAATTGAAGCTTAACGATTTCTGTGAAATGTAGAGTTACGGTAAGTTCTACGAAACCCAACTTGACAAGGGATGACGGAAAATTGTTCCCATATACACACATACAGTTCCCACCCTATCAAAAAAGCAGCAAAACAAATGAGTATAGTGAGCTCTTCTTCAGTTTTAGTCGAGGGTTGGCGTCGATGGAGTAGTTTCTGTGAGAGCTTACGTTTATGAATAACGGCTCACAAAGCAACCAGCGTTTAGCAATAAAAAAAATTAATTACGGTTTCTCAAAACATAATTGCCCACTTTTGTTTTGAAGTGAGCTTTTATGGTGACATATGAGGTTGATTCGTCCATAAAGAAGTACTTCAAGATATAGATAAGAAATTGCAACGTAATGCAAAGCAACTTTATCTTTCTCAACTATATTATGTAGGTCGTTCGAATAAGTGGCTATAAATTTATGTAAGTATGGCTCTTGATTTGGAATGACGAAATGAGATGGATGCTAACATGTTCTCTTAGAACATCATCTAAAGCGCGGTGGAAACTAGTGGGCATTCGTGTGAACTCAAAACTCCCACAAGCGACCGAGAAAGCAGTTTTTTCGATATCAGCCGCATTTAGGGCAATCTGGTGGAAGCCACTTTTCAGGTCAATAGTGGATAAGTATTTATTTTTTCCAAATTGGTATGGTATGTCTGGTATGGTTTTTTCGTATAACTTACGATTATCAATTACCATACGATATTTTTTTTTTACCAGAAGCGTGCTGCTTTTTGGCTACTATCCATACTGAAAAATTGTATGGATTGATGGACGAATGATGCCATTATTCAGCAAATCATAAATTTGTTGGTATATTTCCTTTTTTAAAGGCATAGGGTATAAATATGTAATTGAATATTATTGATAGAAAATTTATATGGAATATATATGTTTATGCACTTGATGGCAACGGCGTGATCGAAGTTGAAGAATGGCGCTACAGATTCGATTTGGCGCCAGTTTTCGCTCCGAAGGGATTACAAATTGACAACCAAGCTTGTCTGAGTCCAAATTAAGAAAACCTTAAACATAAATTGCTCAATTGTTCTAGTCACACTGTTGAGTATATTATATTCGGCCTCACGCGAATTAGTCCACTCGAGATAGGGATTTTTTTGAATTTTTCCGGACAATAGGTTTTTTTGCTTTCGAAGTCTACTACTAGTAAGGATGAAATGTTGAAAATATATGCAGAGCATACTTTGCTGCACCCATTTAAAGTGCACTTTTCCCCTTTTTGCAATTATTTCGGTCATGCTAACAGCTATCGAAGAAAGTTCTTCTACCGCTTGGTTGTCACAAAATTTTCCATCAAAAATGAGCTAACGCCACTTTTTCTCTCTGCATTATATAAGAAAGTATGCAAACAACGGCCAGAATTGACTAGGCGATTAAGTGCCAATAAATCAGGATGATGATGCAAACAAGTTGATTTTGGGAGTGCATTTTGTTAGGTGTCAAAATAAATTTTTTCTTTTTTTTAAACAGCAACTTTTTTTCGGTAGAGCTGTTTTTTAAAACACTAGTAAGCCATCAGAAGTTTATGTATGGTCCAGGAAACTTCCTCAATGTATCTAATTTTCGTCTATCTCGACTGGACTAAATTTAGACTTACGCTTTTCTCATACATGCAGTCATGGCAAGTACTATCTCTGAGATTTCGTTTTAATTTTCTGCTTTTCAATGCACAAAACCAAATTTTGACTGCGAGACAAATTTGATAAAAGCAATCATTATTGGAATATGAAGATAATTGCCATATATTGTCTATGAGAATCTGGAATTTTGATGGTATTGAGAATATTGTTCTTAAAAACTGATCCAATTATCTTTCAGTTGTCAAACAACTGCAACATTTTGGTATGCTTTTCCAGTGTCGTTAAATGAATATATACAAATAATTGCATATAAGTATTCATATATGGATGCTAGGGTGACCATGTGGAAATTTTTATTATATTGTAGCTGCCTCTACAGCTGCGATGACAAAAAAAGCACAACAGGAGCAAATAGCGATAAATAGACACTCGTTTTCAAATGCGATAATAAACGAACAAAGTTCCAGCTAAACTTCCATAGACATAACGCCATAGTCGTAACTATATCATATACATATCCATGTCTATTGTCATTAATTATTAGGGCTTCAATCTAAAAAAGATTTGCAGTTTCATGAAAAGTAGGAAAACGAAAAAGTTTTTAATTTATTGCATTACAAAATCAAAACGGATCAAAAATTAAACAAAGTTTCAAGTTGGCAATACAAAAGACAAAAAATTACGGATATGGTGGAAAACCAAAATTCAATTGATTGGTTATGGTATGGCTATAGCATGGCACCAATAATCGATCACGTTGATTTACATAAGCTTGATTTCATCAGCTGTTTTATGTCATCATTAACTGTTCGTTTACCCAAAGATGTGTAGAAACATGAAGTAACTTAGCTCTCGCTCAGCCATGCCAGTGAGGACAATAACTTATAATCAAAAGGTCTTTCAGTGAAATTCAATAAGATTTAACACCATTCTTATTAGTAAATAAAGTTATTTAACTATTATTTAATAGCATTTGATGGTTTTCATGATGCCAGACCGATAATATTCAGTAAATTGGCAGAGTCATGAAAAAAGTATGACATTGGTATGGGGATTATTATGTGAGTTCCCATTAAATGTGGGGTAAATAGATATAATGACATGGTATGGCAACGTTATGTCAATGGTAGGGACCATTTGGGCACTATTCCGTGATCATTTCTAAATTATTTTCTGTATATTTGTTTTGGCGTAGTCTGTAACTATGTTTCGTATATTTTTTGTCCAAGATGGGCACTGGTACACATTGTTTCTTCGCATTTTTAGTCTTTTATGAAAACAAGTAAATATGCCAAAATTATCAAATAAAATAATATTATGATGTTTCCACCAGCTTACAACAAAGAAAAGGTAACAAGTAACACAATTTCTTGGAAACAAATCAATCTAATCCATGTAGGATAGAAAGCGTGCTAGTATATGTTATTGTAAGGTCCACCCTAGTCTACCTTATGTGGGGGAACTACAGTGCAGCGATTGCCACCAAATTACTCAAATTCTATGGAACTCTACTATTAATACTTATGGTAAGATAAAACTTAAACATTCCGAACGTCAGTTTTTTTAAAAGCAGAGACAAAAAAACTACTAAGGCCTTAGTGCCATGATGATTTGATTGAGTCTATGTTTCCATTCTCTCTATGGCGCGATATACAACAGGTATATCATCATAAACCTCCTAAGAGATTTTTGCGCCAAGCTTCTCTTCCAATTTGTGGTGTGCCGATTTGAATTTTCCCTACAAATTGGTGGGACCTACAGTTTTTTGCCGACTCCGAACGGCATCTACAAAGGAGACGAATTTTTGCTGAGAAGCCTGTCATGGCAGAAATACACTCGGAGAGTTTGCCAAACCACTGCCGAGGGGCGACCCCGTTTTGAAAAACTTTTTTCAAATCACTTTTGATGTTACCTGTACCAGGGCTCGAACCATGGACCTTCGGTGTGGTAGGCCGGCAACACTACCTTCACACCACGGCAGCCGTGTTTCCATTGGTTTACAAAAAAGCCCAACTTTCGACGGATCACATCTCCGAGAGAAATTAAAAGAATACAAAAACAAATAAGTGACAAACAATTTTATAGTGAGAACTTGTAAGCCGACTTTAAACCAATTCAGAGGTGTAATGTAATTTTCTCTGGCTCAGTTGAAAGAGAAATACTCATATAAAGTTTCATTTTGCAGAGGGCACTAACTACTAGACTTAATGGTGTGCTTGTTTGTTACCCGATTTGCTTCATTTTTAGCACGAACACAATTTTACTAAATTGTAAAGGGACGAATAGACAGATTAAAATTCTCTTTCAAAGTGTTCTAACTACTTTCTACCACGGATTATGTGGAAACGTTACACTGTGAAATGAGCTAACAAGGACTAAACCTTTATGCTTTCATACTTACTGCGAAAATTCAAATGATTTTTGTATTTAATGTTAATAGGTGTATACCTTGGGGTATAGGCAGGCATTTATGCAAATTGAATAATATTTATACGAGAATCTATAAAATTGGATGAATGAAATTTTATGTATTTATTCGATACAAATTTTTTACTAGTATTTAAGTTGGGTTGTGGGTATTTTCTGAGCATAATAGCTCAACCTAATATAAACGCACAGCGTGAATTTTCTGTCAAAATTGTCTCATGCCCATACAGCTTGTATGAGAGCAATCGAAATAGAATTGCTTGCGCTAAAAGCTAACTCAAAGTCCGAAATTCGTTTTGCGTGACGTTTAGATTTGAGGTTATGTTAATTTTACGCATTGTTGTTTGATAACTTTTGTTATTTTAACGAATTGTTTTACACAAATATATTTATTTAAAATGTGCACCGAATGTTGCAAATGTAAATTTCAACTTCTATATACAATAAAACCATTCATCTTTAGACCAACAAAAGCAGCGCAAGGGCTTTTATTTCGGTTACTTAAATAATTGCGTATAGACTTCCGCGCGATTTAGTGCAAACGGAGGTAAGCCGAAATTTAATTTTTTTGGGAAAACGCATTCACAATTTAAATTTTTCAGAAAATTCCATTATAAAACTAATTCAAAGGCATCCTTGGCCATCATTTCGGCCATTTCTACGAGCATTACCTCATCAGTCGGTTATTTTGGTGCATCATCAAACCAGGAAGAACGAAAAGTTTCAATAGTAGAGATTTTTAATTTTTTGATCAATTATTTTTACTGTCTTATTTTCGTGTTCTACTCGGTAAGTTTTATTAAGTTTTGATTACATAATATTATACCACATTGCATGGTGTTTTTATGATAATATTCATACTACGAGCCCTTTACTCCTATTATTTATAATACCTAGTAATGCTATGCTGTTCCCGCTATGACATCAAAGCCGTGCTTGGCGTTTTTAACTCCAGGGTGGGTAAAGTGGCAAGTACAGTCCCAACTAATTTCGCCAAATGCGTTTAGGATGGTTTTCTTCGCCGGTGCCCGAAACCTGGTTACATCCAAAACCAGGTTTAAGCACTAAGAAATCCATCAAGATATACGGCTGTGCCCTGATCCAAAAACACTACCTAGTAGCAGCCAAGACTATGTACGACAAAAAAGATGCAACAAAAAACGCAAGGAAATCTGGACGCAACACACCGCCAGTGATTTTGCAGATCGTCTTTCACATCTGCTCTCTGAACTCGTTGAGAGCAAATACAAGGAGGAGTCTGTGTGAGCACTATCGCGAGTTCAGCCTTTTAAATATCGCATTTAAGATTCCAGAATAAGGTTCTCCGAAAGATTTATGGACGTTGGCGATGGTGATCACCGAAAAAGATTTAATGACGAGCTGTATGACCAGTATGCATACACCGATATAGCTCAACGAATTAAAGACGTTGTTCAAATGAATGAAGATAATCCGGCCCAGAGGGTATTCTTATCGGCACCTGCGGGTTGATGAAGAGGAAGAGGGAGACCATCCCTCCAATGGAAAGACCTAGTCGAAACCGGTTTACGACAAGGTGGTGTTTCCAATTTGTCCCAGTTACCAGAGAGAAGAAACGACAAGTGCGCCGCTTTACGGCCAAAATCGTTAAGACGGTTAAGCGCCATTTAAAGAAAGACATTTGAAATTTGGGTCATTGGCATTCATCTCACATTGCTTTTTAAAATGGGCGAAATCGATAGTATTTAATAACCACTGCAGAATGAAACTTATAATTATTTTATGCTATTTCTTTATTTTAAAGTAAAACCATAGTGCCTCTTTAACTGAGATGCCATAATTAATCACTCGAACTTAGATTTGCTCATGACACAAGAATAGAGGTCGTTCCACCCAATTAACCCTTTCGGTTATTCTATGCCGTATAGCATGGTCGCATTCCAATGGCTGTTTTGTGACATAAACTTAAGGCATTGACTATTTTTTTTAATTATGTATTCTTCCTTGGAGCTTTATCCCTAAAAATAAATAATTTAAATGGTCAGGGTTCCAGTAAATTGTGATAATTAAGAGGTCAAGTGTTTCTATCGATTTCGGTTTCTTGTAAGAAAAAGTTGCTTCATAAAATTAATAATATAATAATAAAAATACTTTCGTTTTTTAATTTTTTGTATACAGTTTTTTAGAAAATGATTCTCCTAAATAGGACTAAAAAAAATTAAGACCATAGGACAGTTGAGTAAGGCCCTACGATTTTTTTCATTTCATACCATGTCATACGGCATAGATGTTACCCAACGGAAATAAAAAAATGCATTTGATGAAATGAAGTCGCAGCGACTGCATTTATTTTTGATTTTTGTTGGAACGATTTTCTATTGTATGTGTTGTTGAGCTCTAGGCCACCCAAATATATATGAATAATAACAATTTTAAATTTGTTAATATTATATATTTATTTAAAATGATCGATATTTCGATTTCAATTTGAAATCATCATCAGGATCTGAAACATATAAACATTGAGATCAACAAAATTCAACAAAACACTTTCATACACTTACACTATTGACTGTGTATGAAAGTGTTTTGTTGAATTTTGTTGATCTCAATGTTTATATGTTTCAGATCCTGATGATGATTTCAAATTGAAATCGAAATATCGATCATTTTAAATAAATATATAATATTAACAAATTTAAAATTGTTATTATTCATATATATTTGGGTGGCCTAGAGCTCAACAACACATACAATAGTCAATTTAAGGCCGAAAAAACACGAAAGAAATAATTATGGAACGATTTTCCGTCATCCCTTGTCAAGTTTGGTTTTGTGACAAACCGGTTTCGGCGTTCTGCCATTTTCAATGCCTAGAACGCAGAACGAAAATGGCAGAACGCCAACCGGTTTCGGCGTTCTGCGTTCTAGGCATTGAAAATGGCAGAACGCCGAAACCGGTTTGTCACAAAACCAAACTTGACAAGGGATGACGGAAAATCGTTCCAACAAAAATCAGCTTACTACCCTGTCGGAAGATCAACACAACAAAATAAAGCATTTATTTTTGATCATTTCTACAGCAATATCTCATTCGTTTGATGGACGCAAAGGTCGATAGACGTTTTTTATATAGCTTTTGACTGGATTTATTTATATATCTTATTACCATGTCTCATAAGCTAAACAAAGATCAAATTGAAAATATCTTAGTTAATTTTGAAGACTCGGACTTATCTGATCTCGAAAATGACAATGATGACAATAAAAATGATGTTCTGGATAATTTATTAGAAACCTTAAATGATAACAATATCAATTCTTTTTTGATCGAGGAATTAACAAGCCCAGATGGGAATAACCATATATTTGAAAGCAATTTAGATGCAGAAGATGATATTCCGGATGTCGCTGAATCTACGAATCCAAGATTTCATAAAATAGATAGTTTTAGTTGGGGAAAATGGTCGTGGGATGCTCCAAGCTTAGATTTTTCTGTAGCTCATTCCAAGCACGAGCTAGAAACTCCAGTTCCATATTTTTTAAAATACTTTGCCTATGACTTTATTGACACTATTGCTCAGGCAACAAATCAAGCCTCACTTTTAAATAGCGGAAACGCAATTAACGTTACAAGAGAAGAAGTTCTGAGATTAGAAATTATAATTGGAACGATCGGATTTCCAAGATTTTCGATGTACTGGAATAAAGCCACAGAAATACCATCATTTCGTCAAAATATGACAAGAAACCGGTTTCATTTGATACGCAATAATATCAAGTTTACTGTAGAGGAGAATACAAACGACAAGCTTTACAGAGTTCGTCCCTTTGTTAACACTTTTTTGAAGAGAAATTACAAGAGAAGAAAACTGTTGCTGTGACGAAATGATGGTTCCTTGCAAAGCAAAAACTGGATTGAAACAGTATATGCCCAAAAAGCCCATTAAATGGGGAATAAAAGTATTTTGCCTATGTAGCTCGAATGGAAATATATCAAGGAAAAAATACTATTGTTGGGGAATCCAGTTTAGGATTTTGCTCTGATATTGTAATTCATCTCTGCAAAACCATTCCAGAAAATGAAAACCATAAAATATTCTTCGATAATTATTTTACCACTCTTAATTTATTAATATATTTGCGAGAAAAGGGAATATGGGCAACAGGCACCATACGTGGAAATAGAAATGGAAAAGCTCCACTAGGTACAGACAAGGAGTTCAAAAGATTAGGAAGGGGTTCTTATGACTATTGTATTGAAAGAAACCAAAATATGTGTGTTCTAAAGTGGTTGGATGGTGGATGTGTTCAATTGGCTTCGACTATTTATTGTGACAGAGAAACCAAAGAGGTAACCAGATTTTGTGCTGAACAAAAGAAGAAAATTGCTGTACCACAACCTAATATTGTAGGTGTATATAATAAATACATGGGAGGAGTTGACAAGATGGATTTTTTAATATCGTTGTATCGAATTTCTATACGAAGCAGAAAGTGGACGCTAAAACTTTCCGACCATTTTATTGATTTAGCTGTGTGCAACTCTTGGCTGGAATATCGCATTGATTGCGATAACAACAATATAAGAAAAAAAGATCAAATGGATTTACTCGCGTTCCGAAATAATGTTGCTGAGGGGTTGCTATCACAGCCGCCGGCTGGAAGCGTTTCCAGAATACGAGGAAAACCCAGAGAAATTGTGGATGAGGACCTTTCCGGCACGCCATCAGCTTCGAGACCTAGGCTATCTTATGAAAGGAAACTTTCGGTTTCAATTCGATTCGACGGAATTGATCATTGGGTGACCCACACAACTGTAAGACGTGTATGTAAAGCTGAAGGATGCAAGGGATATTCTAGATACACTTGTTCAAAATGTAACGTCCATTCATGCATTCCAAATGGTACAAAGAACTGTTTCAGAGAATACCATGAAAAATGAGGTGAGTTCTACTTTTTTTAAATATTAGTTTCAAATATTAATTTCTTATTTCTTTTCTTTTTCAGGCGGAGGTGGATCTACTTTGTCCATGGAATTTGAGCTGAGTTCACCTTGGATACACATTTAATGTTTTCTACTTTTATTTTCTATATATTTTGTTATGTATGTGAATTATTAAAATCAATATATCATACTTTGTACTTATGCCTTTTAAGTTTTAAAATAAAAACAATATTTATTTAAATTGGTTGTACCTAAAAATTACAAAAATGGTAGGGAAACAGTATTTTATAGTAGATTTATTAAAAAAAGAAATATACATATATTATTTTTTTCATTTTCAAATTTTATGTATATGTGCACAATTTGTATATTTCACACATAAAACCTCTGAAGCTACATTACGCCCGTATGTGAAATTTCTTTCCGTTAAGTACATTCTATGCCATACGGCATGGTGCCAAAAAACCCCTTTAGAAAAAAAAATTTTGAAAAATTCTTTTTCATTGTTCATTAGGATGGCTTAAAGAGTAAGAAAAATGCAAAAACAGATTTTTAAGACCAAAAACAAAAAAGAAGTACCGAAAGGGTTAAATTTTTTGCGTTTACGGAAAAATTTTAAGTTTAATTTTTCTTCAACATCATTACCGGCCTTGCCATATAACAATATTCATACATGATCCTATAATACAGGTCGTGTTATTAGACCAGCTACTTTTTTTTCTCGAATTTTGACAGTACACTCATTTCTCAGTGCGATTTTGACATTAAACTCAAAAATTACAAAAATAAAAAACATTCAAAGTTTATGTACTTACCTTACTAGTTTCGCCATAATTCATACTGGAAATAATGAAAAATTTCTTTGGGATTTTTTTAGAGTACCTAATTTTTGTCGAAAGTTGGTACTACAAGACCCATTTACATAGATCTCTTTGCTACACCACAACAACCTAACTTACAGAAATTGCCTAAAGCTTCAGGTAGATATAAGAATGCAATGCTTCAAAACTGGAAGCTTCACCACTTATTGTCGAACACATCTTAATATTTGGTCTGTGAACCAGCAACAGTGACTTTTATTCCTTTTAAAATATTAAGCTTATATTTGCAGACAAAGTCACAATTAGAGTATATTTCGAAACCGTAGATCAGGGTTGGAATCAAGTACGCTTTTACTATTAGTAGTCGAATGTGTAATCGAGTGAAATGCTGAGTCAACCACAGTGTCCGAAACAACCCGTAAGCTTTCCCTACCGTACCAAAGATGTGGTCCTTCCAAGTTAATACATTGTTGTACAACACCCAGCTTTTTTGCCGTGTTAACATATTCAATAATAGAATTGTCAAAAATTATGTGATCCAAACCGTTAGTTTCAAGCCCCTTTCTGTGAATGACTACACTTTTCGATTTCTTTGGGTTAAGATACTCTCCGCTCCTAGAAGCCCAAGCACCTATTTTATTCAAGTCGTAATTTATGTTGAGTATGAATGAACTGGTTCGATCACTAGGACAACACGCGTATAGTTGTACGTCATCGGCGTAAATGTGAACATTACAATACCTAAGGACCGCAGGCAAGACATTTATATACAGAACAAATAACAGAGGACCTAGAATTGAGCTTTGAGGGACACCTCGTACTACATTTAAGAAATCGGACTTTATACTTCCCAAATTTACTGCCTGGGTTCTGTCGCCAAGATAATATCTGATGAGGGCCGTTGCGTGGCTGGAAAAATTGAACAAGTTTTCAAGCTTCTTACAGAGTAGAGTGTGGTCAACAGAATCAAAAGCTTTAGAGTGGTTTGTAAGTGTTAGAAAAGCGGTATAATTATCGTCGATTCGTTCTCGAATGTTCTCTATCACCGATAGGAGTACCGTTGTACAGCTTCTTTTTGGCTTAAAACCAGACTGACGGTCTGACAGAAATTTGTGTTCGTGCACGTATGAAGAGATCTGACAACTACCTTCAACATGAAAGGCGGTATGGCTATTGGCCTATACCCCTTGTTTTGCTTTGGAACCGGGCGTACCTTTGCAGCTTTCTAACAATTAGGAAATACACAAGTCGTCAAGATTGAGTTGACCAAATAGGTTATATAGGGAAGGACTTTGGGGAGAATAATCTTCAAGAAGGAAGGAACATATACCGTCAAACCCGATAGCATTAGACTTAATAGAAAGTATGGCTTGCGCAACATCACAATCGTTAATACAAACGAACTCAAGGGGACTGGCATCAACATTAACACGCTCACAGTAGTTGTCGACGGAGATGCTATCTGCTGCGATTGGCAGGCTTACAAAGTTTATATTAATTTTGTTTACGTCGATGTCACGCAAAGTAGATAGATCACATTTAGATTTTCCAATCCCGAAATTCTTAATAGAGTTCCAGGTTTCCCTCGTATTTAGAGCAGAACTAAACTTATCTATATAATAGTTTTTCTTATCCAACCTAATGGTTTTGTTGACAGCGAGGCGCGCGTATCTTTTCCACCGTGCATAAGCAAGGTTACGCAAGCGAATAAGGTTCTGTAAGGCATTGAACCAGGGGTGGTGGGTGTTTGTAATTACCTTGTGCTTCACCGGAGCATAGTTGTCACGCAGCCTACTTATATGAGATTGTAGGAATAGTGCCTGATCGTCGACAGATGTCAGCATACGTATCTCACTTCATAGACCGACTCCACTGCTTCGGCAAGAAAACGATAGTCTATACATCTTAAGTCACGATACGTGAAAGTACATGGACGGTGTGATGTTTGAAAGTCGTAACATAGAAAGATGAGGTAATGCAAGATGCAGATAGTTGAATGTAATGGAACGGTTTCGGGAGAGAGTTCACAGAGAATAAATGAAGCAGCGAGGCCCTAGTGTTAGTGAAGTGAGTAGGTAATGACGAGTTCGTGGGAAAAAGTCCAAGAGTTGCCATGCTTAGCTTTAAGCTAGAATCTACTATCAGGTTGCTGCTGAAGTGACCAGCAATGATAAGATTTTCGTAGTTTAAAAATAGACGTTGAAGAAGGTCAATGAAACCGGAGGAGTTTACTTGCCGATTAGGTCTATATGCACAGCCAACCAAGATCTTACTGTTGTTTTAGGAAAATATATCAACGAAAACATATTCGACATAATCTCCGGGACTAGAACTGCAACAGAGTTTACAAGACAGGCTATTTTTAACAGATATAGCAACACCACCACCATGACCTGCTCTATCAGCTCTGAAAAATTGATACCCATCTAATTTAACTAGGTCGTATTTATGGTGTGACGAAAACCAGGTCTCAGAAGTACATATGACGTCGATATCAGAGCCTTAGGAAATATATCTTAATTCGTCGAGTTTTTTATACAGATTTTGGGCGTTGATATGAATAACTTTTAGCCCTTTGACACGTATACTAAGTACAACAGTGAACGTAAACTGTCCTTGGAAGTCGATAAGTGAGTGGATTCCCCTGCGGGTTTCTAGAAACGACAAATTGATGAAAATACTATTTTGGTATGTGAAGAAGAGATAGAAGAGATATAGGTATAATATGGTGTATTTGTTTTCGTCAGCGAAGCATTAACATAAATGGGTGCATCAGAACTAATGCCCAAGTGTTATAGACGCAGTTCTCTTTTGCTGTTGTCCGCATTGTTTAAGCGACTGAAACTCGCAATGATTTTTAGCAGGTTTTTTCCATCAGAAGGCAACTGGAACCTTATGATGGTGGGAGAGTCTATTGTGCAGTCGAGAGGTTTACGAGGGCGGTATATGCTTTTAAGGGCCGGTGGCCGCAAGTTTAAAGGGAAGCACAAATGGTGGAAGGCTTTGCAGATTGAACCCGAATCTCGCAGGCGGCTTTACTGCATTCCTGCCTACTACTTTTATGCTTAATGGAGGCAATTGCCTCCTCAAGTTGTCCGACGCGATCAAGCCCAGACTCTAGGAGAGTTATTAGTCCATTTAACTCGTTTAGGTCACGGTTTAGGCCCTCAAACTTGTCATCATTTGCAGAGTCTAATATATGCTTCTGAATCACCTCATTGAACTTGATGAACCGTTGATCCATACTACGAAGGAAGCGCGGATATGATTCAATTAGGCGCTTAGGGAGCTTTAACGGACTCAGTCTCGTTATATATGGCCTCAGCACGACGCTTTCCAGAACCCTTAGCCATTACCATTATTTATTTGAAATGCCACGCACCAATTCAAAAACACTTCGAAAATTGTTTGTTCAAAAAACAGAGTGGCAGCACGCAATATTATTGCGATGTTTATCACGGGCAGAAATCAGTATTGCAGTTGTAGTGGTTGTTGGTAACTTGTAATTGCCGTAAGCAAAAACAAAAACAGCTGGGGCGCCAATTTACAAAATATTTCTTTATTATATTAAGAATGAAAGTATTTCACCTGGATGAAGAGTGTTTTGTGACACTTTGAAAATACACGTTTATTGACTTTTTTTACACGTTAAAGGAGAATGTAGAGTCACAGTGAAATGAATATACTTCAAAAATGAGCAGACCACAAATTACTTCACGACTTTGCACCAAGGTTGCCAGATGCGATCAATAAAAGTTAGTTTTGGCCAGATATTTTTTAAGGACGCAGTATAAGTAATTTCGAATAGCTACCAAACCGCTTATGCAAATAAAATAAATTCGGTATCATATGAAAGAAGATTGGAAAAACTTTCAGATAAAATAAAAAAACTTATTTTTTCGTAATTTTATATAATAAAATTAATCTCTATGTCAAACTAAAAAAAATTATACACCTACAATGTTTAAATTATTCAAATCCTAGCACGCTATTATACAAAAACAAGTAAGGAGTGAGCTGTCTTCGGCTGTGCCGAATGGTTTATACCTTTCATGAATAAGTTTGATGGTCTTATCCCGTTGATTTATAGATATATAGCCCAAATTCGCTTTATCGAAAAATGGTCCAAGATTTTTGTTTCCGAAAAATACTTAATATATTACAAAATGGCGGCCCCAAATCAAATTTCAGCTAGATATATTAAAAACTGAGGGACTATTTTGGTTCAAACAAGCATCGGACTCAAGTTATAATAACATTTCATGTTAATCGCTTAAAAGTTATAAAGGTGTTTTTTGAAAAAATACTGTGGATCGCGAAGCCGCCGTAGGACCGACTTACGGTTATTTTTTTTAAGCGCGACAGTAGGCAGACAATGCAGAAAGATGTTCTGGATAAGTGTGCCTCATTTTCGATTTTCCACGCCCAATTTCCGATTTTCTTTTTTACTTTGTATTATTGCATTAAACGCGTATGAGCGTCGGGAATATAACAAAACATAAATGGAGTAGCACTGTTCGTAATTTTTTACTTTTTTGTTTTATATGCATTGTTACAAAATATATATCCAATTCTTTACAGAATTGGGTTTGGTATAAACGTTCAATCAATGACTTGGTTATTTTTTGACCGTGAAATGGTTTAACGAAAACAGCAAAATTTCGCTAAACTTTTTTTTGGTATAACGTTTTATTAATTGATAATATAACTTTTCACCCACTGGGTTATGATTTTTGGAACGCGTCTTTTAACACCCCTTAGGATGGAAAAAATTACCTAAAACTTTACCAAAAAAAAAAAATTTTAAGTTGTATGCTCTTGAAAATGCATATACGAGCACAAATTTTTCAAGGCCTGTATTAAGCTAAAGCTTTGCCGGATCGTTCCCTAGCCTCCCAAAATTAAATGTAGAGAGTTTTCATTATCTTCGTCTGTTTTTTTCTTTTCTTTTTCATTCTAATTAAAAATCAAAATCCAAATAAAGAAAAATAAAAATGTCAAAAAATTTCCCTCCCGTTGTTACTGTGTTTCATAGTTGGGCGTGATTTGAAAAATGACAGCGCCGGGTGATTATTCTCAGCGTTTTTCGGTATTATGTTTCAAGCTATAAGTTGGTGGTTCCACTCCCACCAATCCATCAGTCAATTAGATATGGCCAGTGCAGTCTTTCTACCTCCTTTCAGATAATTTTTATAAAGAAGTAGGCGTGGGCGAAAAGCGATTTCGCTTATTTTCTATCAGTATATGTAGCACAATATTAGTATAAGTCCTACCAAGTTTCGTTTTTCTAGCATATGCGGATCAGAAGTTATTAACAGTCGAAGCTTGAAAATTTGTTCACTCATATGTAAGCGGTACCACGCCCTTTTCTAACAATAAATTTATCAAATTTTACCATCGTGGCTGATTTTATTATTGAATTATCTTATTTTATACTTTTCTCAAAATTTTCGATGTCGAAAAAAGGGGCGTGGTTATGTTTCGATTGCGCCCATTTTAAACAGCGACCTACCTTGGCAGGTAAGTAACCTGTGTGCCAAATTTCATTCAAATTTCTAAATTTTTACTCAAGTTATCGTGTCCACTTACGGACGGACGGACAGACATGTCTTAATGGAGTCCTTTGTTCATTCTAAGAACTTTGCTATATGGAACTCTATATCTATTTCAATTATTTTATATCGTTACAAATCACCGCTTTATGGACAAAATTGTAATACCCTGTGTGCTAGTACAGCTGGGTATCAAAATGGACTGCTTCCAAGATTTTTATAGGCCATATCTATTGCAGTCTCTTTGCTGGTTGCTTTACAGAGTTAGTTTATTGATCGTATAGGTACGATAGAAAAGCCTCTTCAAGAAATGCTCAACAAAACCTTCCATTTTGAAAGACATTTTATAAACTAAATCCTTAGAAAAGGCCACATACGAAATTTCAAAAAACAAAATAACTTCAAATTTGGCTTCTAGGTCAAAAATAAAAAAATTTCTTGGGCGTTTTCTTGTGAACTGCATTAAGGCCTTAAGCAAAGTATCAGCGGCGCTAAACTCTTTAGCGTTGTGTCTGAAATATAACTTCTATCTTCAAAGGCATATAATTTCTATCTTCAACGGCGTACTTATATATGACCTTAAATTTCATACCTGACTCTAAAAATTGTAGGAGCTAGATTTGTGAATTGAACGATCGAACGAACTAATTCCTTTCTCAAAAGTACTAATTATAGCTGTCATGAACAAGAAATGATATAATAACTTTGGTTATAAGTTTGTAAGTATGAGAAGAAGAAGAGATAGACATGTAAGACTGTTCGTTTGCCAGTCTGTTGAAGGCAAACTTGTGCCTCAGGTTTGGAGATATTTTAGATTTAGATTAGATTTATAAACTTTTTTTTTTCAAAATAAACATATGTGTGTATATTAAAATAATAAGTTAAATTTAGGCCGTTATTATTAAAAGGAAAACAAAGGTAAGGCATTCTGTAAAAAGTAATGAAATTTTTAATTTCAGTATTAAAGATTTTTAAAAGTGTGTGGGGTGAATTTTTTCATGCGGCCGCCATTTTGTAATATATTACTCATTTGTCGGAACCAACAAGATCGGACCAATATAAAATATAGCCCCCATACAACCGATTGTTCCGATAAACGGGGCTTGGGCTATATATCTTTCAATTAAATATGTAAGAACGTCAAATTCCACATAGTTCGTACGTAATGTAAATTTAGACTTGTTTTTCTTTTGAATCAACTTTTGTGTACATCCATAAAAATAGGAATCAAAAGAAAAAGCTTGGACACAAACGGTGGTGACGAACTCGGGTAATAAGAGCCATTGTCAATTTTAGGAGAGCCTAATTTATTTTGAATAATTTAACGGTTTTTTTTTTCAAACCAATATTGAGTTTGGTCCGATAGCACTTTTGCCTGACCCTTTTGATTGTTATTGCTTGTTGGCACGAGAGCACTTGAACTACGTTCACTGAATGATGTTGAAAACATTTAAAAGAAATAGTTCGTTCGTTTAGTAAATGGATTCGTTCAATTGAGATAATTCGTTAGCGAACTACACAACTTTAGGAGGAACCTCTGATGCTATTAACCTAGATACTTTCACTTTTATAATGTCGCTACATACGAAGTTGTCTTCGCATATCACCTTTGTAACTCGGTTGGTTACTCTGGCTGCTTTGCCCCAGAGATATCTGCGTCGCACGTCAAAAGGAAAGAGAAAAAACTATTCGCCTATATGCCTAGGATTTCCACATATAGTCCAGGCAAGGATGACAAAAAATCGACTGAATACGGAAGTGATTCGGACCATAGGTTTTTTGGTTTATCTAACTCTTCTACCAGTGGACATGAAAGGGTAAAAAAATAATCCAAAAATATGCAGAGCATACATTTCTGCGGCCTCTTAAAGTGCATTTTTTTCGTTATTTTTAATTATTTTAGTAATGGCAATATTTTTCAAAAAATTTTCTTCCACAGTTTGTTTCCGAGGTTATTCTTCATCAAAAGTGTCTGTACCATTTTTCTTGTAACTGCTATAGTTTTCTCGCTATAATCACTTTTTCCCTGTGCATTATAACAAAAATCACGCAAGCAAGTACATTTTTCTGATGCATTTTGTATGGAGCAAAAAAACTTTTTTGTAAAGTTAAACTTTTTTTCACGGATTTCGGTAGAATGTTGAATTGCTATGAATGTTTGTTTCAGCGATTTCTTGGTGGGAATTATTTACCCTTCGAAAATGGGCGTGTTAAGTTATCGCTTCAAAATGCCTTGGTAAAAATTTTGCAGCTTAGCTAATGCGCCATAAAGAATATAAGGTATATTTAAAGAGAGTTGCTACATGTTAAGTCATTTTGGCGGGATAACTTAACAAATTATTAAATTTTGAACGTAGGTAGGTGGCCTGTCACGCCCATTTTCGAGGGGTTTATCACCTTTGGCAAGAAATCGCTGAAACAAATATTCATAAAAACTTGACAATCTACCGAAATCTGCAAAAAAATTCTATTTTGCAAAAAAATTTACTAGATTCCTTGCTTTTTTGTAATAATGCACAGGGAAAATGCGGTTATAGCCGGAAAATTATAGCAGTTACAAGAAAAATTGTAGAGGCACTTTTGATGAAGTATCGCCTCGGATACAAACTGAGGAAGACAATTTTTTGATAGATGTTACCATCACCTATATATATTTAAAAATAACGAGAAAAATGCACTTTAAATGGCTGCAGAAAAATATGCTCTGCATATTTTTGTATTATTTTTTTACCTTTCATATCCACTGGTCCGCGCCACTTCCATGTTAAATCCCTGTCGCCTGGACTAATAGTATATCACACATTTTTTTAAAATGTTACCACAAAGCAGTCACGTTATTTCACTTCACAGTGATTTTTTATTAAAAATCAACAAAACACCGCAAGCGAACTTAAACTAACGTTTTTCGCTGTTATTTTTCTTTTACAAATTTATTGAACAATTATTAATTGCATAAAAGTGCTTCAAGACATAAACGCTGGGTTGTCCCTAATTAACATTAAAACTAATATACATACATACATTGTTATTGGCGCTGGTGTAATAAAACACCACATAAAATATGATAACTTAACATAACCTAGAAGACGAAGATGAACTGCCATAGATTGTTGAATCATGGTGACCTCTCAATAACATTGAAAGCGTCTCTGATGATTGCCGTTTAACAATAATTAATAATTGTTTTCAGCTAAACGATATCTTAAAAGACGTTGAAATTTAAAAATATACACAATTTCTGCAGGCACTTTCCATTGTGGATGAGGTTGTTGATTCCCTTGAATTAAAGGGCAAAGAATGTGCGGAAAGAATCACCCGCTCCGTAACAATTTTCGCCATTTTACTTACTTATATACACACATTATTTTTGTAGCATGCGTATTTTGTCGAGAGCCTGTGCCAAAGCATGAACTATAAAAAGGGAATTATTGTCAACAATGTAACAAAAGCACTGTAATTTCTGTGAGTAAATAAAAGTAACAACAATAAATTATGTTGCCACTGTTTTCCGTGCCTCAGCATTAAAAGCAGAATAAGGTACGCAGTACAAATACAGATAGACACATACATATACATAATAGTGAGGATTGTTCTTGGGATTTTTACAATACCGGTCTTTTCGGGATACCGGGATTTGGAAATTTCTATTATCAACAGTTTATGCAAAAAATGAAGAAATGGTTTATGAACTATATAACCTTAAAGTAACCAACAATTTTTTTTCTAAAATGTTGAATTTTTTTGAGCAAATTTTTTGAATAGCTAGGGATGATCGGGCAGACGCACAGTTTCTTTTTAGTTGCTGGAAAGACACATGTTTACTTTTATTACACATCCAACAAAGAATATATAAATATTAACAAGTAGGGAAAGGGCTGTCTTCGACTGTGCCGAAGACTTTATACCTTTCATGAATACGCATCACGGCTTAAAGTGCCCGATCCTTACTTACAATTAGTACAAACTCTGCAAAGCTGCTAATTTAAAGATACATAGCCCAATTTATCGGAACAATCGATTATAAGGGAGCTATATGTTATGTTGGTCCGATCTGGGTGATTTTCACTACACATTACACCTATATAATAAGTACTAAACCTGCAAAATTTTACGTTCCTATCTTTTTAACTGCAATAGTTATAGGCCAAAATCCGTTTATCGGAACAATCGATTAAATGGAAGCTATGCGTTGTATTGTTCCAATCTTGCTGGTTCCTACAATTAATTAATGTTTTACAAAATGGCCCATTAGCAAATTTCAGCGAGATATCTCAAAAATTGAGGGACTAGTTTGCTCATCGCCCTGATCATTTCGGTATACTTATTGGTGGGTCTATCTCTTCTTCTTCTCATACTTACAAACATCGGACCAAAGTTATAATACCATTTCATGTTCAGGAAAGGTTTAAAAAATTTTGTACAACAGGAAAAAAATGCGGAATGAATAAAACACATAGTGTGGATACATGTTTCCAATGCCGAAAATAGCGGAATCGTAATGAGGAAATCTCGGGATTTTAGGCACTTAAAAAAGCGTGGGATCACGGTATTGGCATTCCTAATACTTACATACCCACACGTAATAGGCATAGTCACGTATTAAGGTAAATACGTGTATAAGTGACAAGAAAAATGGCAGCAAATAAGAAGCACTCTGATTATACTACCTCCACCCGCAGCTTTGTATACCTAGTTGTGCTCAGCACACAAGGTATTATAATTTTTTTTACATAACGGTTGGTTGTAACGGCATGAAAAAACCTTCAAAGCTTCCTATTCAAAACAAGGGCATTATTCCCTGTAGTGGAAAAATTAAAGACCAGATATACATTGGTGCGATACCATTTCTACATATTTAAGCTTGCAACGAATCTTTCCTTTTAGTAAATACTATATTAAACCTTGACCAGAGGTGTATATTGTAGGAAAATTTTAAAAAGTGAGTCTAAAAATTAAAACTTTTTAAAGTATTCATAAAACTCTTGCTTTAACATGTATAACAAGAGGAAATGGCCTTTATTAATAGTTACAATGTCAGATAAAAAAAATGTTCATTTAAGGTCCGCCATACAGAGAATATGAAACGTGGAATTTTCACCTCTTTATTGCAACGCCGTAAAAAAGATGTATACAAGAATTCAGGTTACTAGGAATTTTTCGCGGATAAAACCTAAACTGAGTGGACTAAAAGAAAACAAAATATCTCAAAAGCGCTTAGTTACCAAAATATTCTCATGGCATCGTGATTTTTATATGAAAAGTAAAGAAATCACACACCGAAAGATTTACCAAGTTTTACTTCATCCTAATAGGAACCTATCAGAGATATTAAAAAGACTGCGTGTTGTGCTACACTATCTTACAACCAGTTATATAATATACTATTTCCCCCAACTTAGACTCTCTTGCTTCTTTGGGAATTTGTTGCTTCTGGTGGGTTGGGAGCTTAAGAGTGTGAGTATATAGCTACTGTGATCAGCATTAGACGCACAGAGGGGGGTGTGAAGGTAAGCAACAGCTGTAAAGAGATTGGGGATTGGAATTCAAATTGTTTAGCCAACGCATGGAAAGGAGAAACAGCAGGTATTCACTTCACAAAAATATGTTTTACCCACCAAATAAATTGCACGTGATTACAAATTATCGAAATACAGCGTGCGGCCTGAGCCCTGGCATTTGTTAAAAGTATCTCTGTTGTATTCAACACTTTTTATACTACACCCTATTTGGCGTAGTAATTTCATCAGACAACACGATTAACTTTCTGTGAAAGAGGACCTAATGTATAAGGTAGAATAGTATACGAGGTGTGTTCAAAAAGTATCGCGAATTTTGAATTTTCGCTGGTTACGTATATTCGAATTTCGAATTTTTTGTGGCGTTATGTTGGTACTCATGTCTCTCACTTATGCCGACAAGCTCGGCCATTTTGAATGTTCAGTTAATTGTTGACAGCTGCTTTGCTTGCACGTGTTTTGGATCGTCTTCGATTTTTACGCGAAATTCGTACCAAAATTGCTCAATTGTGACCAAAAACAGCATCGCATGAACATTGCTAATGAGATGTTAAACTCTGTCCGCGACGACCCAAATTTGCTCCAGAGGGTCATAACTGGTGACGAATCGTGGGTTTATGGTTATGCCGTGGAAACCAAAGCTCAATCATCTCAATGGAAGCTGCCGCACGAACCAAGACCGAAAAAAGCGCGCCAAGTTCGGTCGAATGTGAAAGTTTTGCTGACAGTTTTCTTCGATTGCAGGGGCGTGGTGCATCATGAGTTCTTGCCACAGGAAAGAACGGTCAATAAGGAATATTACCTGCAAGTTATGCGCAATTTGCGCGAAGCAATCCGCCAGAAACGCCCGGATTTGGGGAAGAACAAAAATTGGCTTTTGCACCACGATAACGCCACTGCTCACGCATCGTTGCTTGTGCGCGACTTTTTGGCCAAAAACAACACACTAATGATGCCGCAGCCACCGTATTCCCCAGATCTGGCCCCCTGTGACTTTTTCTTGTTCCCTAAACTGAAGAGGCCCATGAAAGGACGACGTTACCCTTCTCTTGACGAGATAAAGACGGCATCGAAGGAGGAGCTGAACAAGATACAAAAAAAATGATTTTTTGAAGTGCTTCGAAGATTGGAAAAACCGTTGGCACAAGTTTATAATATCTCATGGGAATTACTTTGAAGGGGACAAAATAGATATTCATGAATAAATAAATAATTTTTGAAAAAACACAAAATTCGCGATACTTTTTGAACACACCTCGTATGTGTGCTTTGGTCAAAATTTTCATAATTTTGGAAAAGTATTCGGTGCCACGCCCCCAGGCTATATAAAATTTTAAATCGTCATAACTCTGAACTTATTTGGTCTGAATTAATGATATTTGGATATATGTGTCCTTCAATCAAGATTTACATAATTTTGGGGTTTTTTTGTGTGTAGTTTGTACTTCATTCATATCCAAAAATTTATTGTCGATCATTTGGTTCAAGTTAATGATATTTTATATATAGATATGTGTTCTAAATATCAAAACGCCTTGGAAACAGAAAGCAGTACCAGGATCAAATAAAAGTAAATTCGATATATCTTCGAAAGTATGTTCATCTTAGTACCCGCAGAGAAAATGGGAGAAGAATTAGAGTAGGAATAGATATAGAGGTGGTGGTAGAGGAAAAAGAGTTGAGCAAAAGTTGGAAGAAAAAGAAAGAGATAAGAATAAATGTGGAAGAAGCGAAAAGTGGGGAGGGAAAATAGTACAATTTGTCAAATGTAGGCAAGGACAACGTCCGCCGGGTCTGCTTGCATAGAATATTCTCGAAAATACAAAAAAAGGGATTATTCAGCACATAACTAGTACATTAATGCTAAGGCAGAAAATTAAGGTTTCAAGAAATTTTTGAAAGTGGGCGTCGCACCGCCCACTTTTGATTAAGTCAAATTTAAAAATAAAATGAATCATAAATCAAAAACCGTTCAAGATATCGAACCGAAATGTAGCACACATATCTATATACAGGGTGTTTTTTTACAGGTTTGTTTTTCGAATAGAGATAAAACTGGCATTTTGTGGTCAAATCTGGCAACTCTAATGTCATTTATGTTCAGTTTGGTTTGCCATTTCATCATGAACAGGTTGACAAAAGAACAACGCTTGCAAATCGTGCAAATTTATTTCGAAAATAATGGTTCAGTTCGCGAAGTTTACCGTGAGCTCCGTCCATTTTATGGTCAACATAATCGCCCATCAGAGCAATTAATTCGGTTAACCATGGATCGTTTTCGCACTACGTTTACTCTATGTGATAATACGCATCCGCAGAGATGTCGAACAGTGCGCACCGAAGAAACAATTGCCGCTGTAGAGCAAAGTGTTGAAGAGGACCCGAATGAATCGATTCGCCACCGTGCACAGCAATTGGAGCTTTGTCCATCAACTTTATGGAAGATTTTGCGCAAAGATCTTGGCTTGCGACCTTACAAGATCCAGCTTGTGCAAGAATTAAAGCCGCGAGACCATGCAATGCGTCGTGATTTTGGTGTATGGGCCGAAAATGAGATTGATTTCGATGCTGATTTTCATCGCAAAATTTTGTTCAGTGATGAGGCTCATTTTTGGTTGAATGGCTACGTCAACAAGCAAAATTGCCGCATTTGGAGTGAAGAGAATCCACATGAGACCCTTGAAACGCCATTACATCCACAAAAACTGACTGTTTGGTGTGCTCTATGGGCTGGTGGAGTCATTGGGCCATACTTCTTCCGCAATAATGCTGGAGAGGCAGCTACCGTTAATGGAGACCGGTATAGAGCCATGATAACCGACTATTTTGTTCCCGAATTGCATGGCATGAATGTGGATGAGTTGTGGTTCCAACAAGACGGCGCTACATGCCACACAGCGCACGTCACAATCGATTTATTGAAGGAAACATTCGATGAGCGCATAATTTCGCGGAATGGACCTGTCAATTGGCCACCAAGGTCGTGTGATTTGACACCATTGGATTATTTTCTTTGGGGATATGTGAAGTCGCTCGTCTACACCAACAAACCAGAAACGTTAGGGGAATTGGAAGCCAACATTCGTGGCGTTATTGCCGACATACGGCCCCATATGCTCGAAAAAGTGGTTGAAAATTGGACCTGTAGAATTGGCTTTATTCGAGCCAGCCGCGGGGGCCACATGCCCGAAATCATATTTAAACATTAATGGCATAAAATTATCCTTCCAATAAAGCCAAATTGATGGACCTTAAAACGATTTTCTTGTGTTTTATTTCAATTCGAAGTTCTATACCCCTAAAAAAAACACCCTTTACTAGCATCTACCCGCGGCTCCGCCCGCATCACAGAAATAAGCAAAATAACTAAGCTTCTTTTGAAAACATTTTTAGTTATCAAACAGATAAGTTTTAAAGTTCACATTTTCCTTAAAATAATGATATACAAAAAACCTTAAATAATCAGGTTACACACCAAATATTAAAAATTTCTTAGCAGCACTTGTAAACAATTAAATTCACACAGAGCACCAACTTCTAATACAGGATTCTAAACAAAAGCCAAAGCTATTAATTATTTTTCAGATCAAATTGATAGATACATACAGAACAAACCGTAAGAGCTTCATAAATTGTATTATTATATAAACACTCATAAAAATTTAATTTTACGAAACAGCAAAGCAACGAAAATATGAAGAATTGCTAAACTTGCTAAAAGGATATTTTCCGCAGAAACGATATCAATATCTTTAAAATGCACAACTATTTTTCTCAAACGTTACAAAGAATTCATTCAAAATATTTGATTTTATGTTTGACAGGTGTCGATTTACTCATATTTATTAACGACGACAATAGCCCGGCCCACATTCAAAACGACGACTGCGAACGACAACGGCGAAAGACCGAAGCTTGACGATAATTGCCACCAAGCACCGACGACATGATAATAATGAAAGCGGCAACGACAGTTCTGCATTAGCTCAAACAACAGCAAAAAAATTTAGAAAAAAGTATTTTTTTTTTTTTTTTTTTTTTTTTTTTTTTTTTTTTTTTTATGGCGCGATATACAACATCATAAACCTCCTAAGAGATTTTTGCGCCAAGCTTCTCTTCCAATTTGTGGTGTGCCGATTTGAATTTTCCCTACAAATTGGTGGGACCTACAGTTTTTTGCCGACTCCGAACGGCATCTACAAAGGAGACGAATTTTTGCTGAGAAGCCTGTCATGGCAGAAATACACTCGGAGAGTTTGCCAAACCACTGCCGAGGGGCGACCCCGTTTTTGAAAAGCTTTTTTCAAATCACTTTTGATGTTACCTGTACCAGGGCTCGAACCATGGACCTTCGGTGTGGTAGGCCGGCAACACTACCTCCACACCACGGGGGCCGCAGAAAAAAGTATTGCCTTTGTAAAAAAAACATAATTATCAATTTCAACACATATTTAAAGCAATTTGCATATATTTTCGATTTAATTCACAAAAAGAAAAAAGGACGCCACGACCGTCGCTGTCAAATTAGAAATAGATCTAATCTGGCGACAGCGCCATTCATTATTGATTGCTGATTTGTCGTGTTGTGCCCAAAAATTCCTCCACATAAGAACATGTGTAAAAATAATTTGACAGATGCCGCACCGTCGTTGTCGTCTTGAATCTGTTTTCCCTAAATGACAGAAAAAGTACCGAAAACGCAAAATAAAATTGGTATTGTATGTATAGCAAGGCGAATTCATTACACGAACGTTATTTTCTTTTGATCTGACATTTCTGAACATGCTAAATTCGCCTTGCTCTCACCTTATATGAATTCGCCTTCATGTATAGTAACTAAACTTATTATATATTTATTTCAGTCTACTGATTACATGAATCTTACAGACTAGACAATTTTTCCACTTATAAATTAGTGTCAAAAGACGATTTTAATGTATTATAAAACCAATTATTAATTAAACAATTATAAAAACAACTAACAGTTAATATTTAATTAAATAAGGTAAACAAGGTAAGTTTAAAAGAATAAAAGTTAACATTAAAATCGATAACATCGGCGTATTTATTGCAAAGACGAACGCATCTAGTGATAGGCTCATTCAGCGAATAGTTATTTCTACTAATTGGCTCAACGAATAAACGATTGTATCTAGGGGGTAAATATACATTAAATAAAGAGTTGATATGATCACAGCCAAAAAAATTTTGTAGATTTTGGGGAAGTAGGCGTAGCGCCGTCAACTTTTCAGCATAAAAATTCTGCTATTTTCAAGGGCGATTGCTTGTAGTTTCAACTAGATATTTCAATTAAAATTGGTCAGCTGCTTCTCAATAGCATGTAGTTTACTTCTGGCAAAAATTTGCCAAATCGGATAACACACAAGTAAAATATCCGGGAATGTTGTTAATACCCCACTCCAATAAGGAAGTTATATACCTTTTTTGATTTTCATACCTTTAAAGAACATGAAATGTTTGTAAGTGTGAGAAGAAGAAGAGATGGGCCTATCAATAAGTATATATGTACAAATAAATTAATGGCGGCCGCCGTGGTGTGGCGGTAGTGTTGCCGGCCTACCACACCGAAGGTCCAAGGTTCGAGTCCTGGGACAGGTAATATCAAAAGTAGTTTGAAAAGTTTTTCAAAACGGGGTCGTCCCTCGGCAGTGGTTTGGCAAAACTCTCTTAGGGGGCTTATGATAATATAATTTACCCCTCAAAACTCATAACAGAGGTGTTTTTTTGAAAACAATCAGCTGGCTTTATATTACGAACTGAAAAGTATTAAAGTAGACCTGCGTAAATTGGTATCCCATAATAGATCACTACTAAGTGTTTAATGTTCGGTTCCACTTGAACTTAGTCTTCCTTGCATGTTTTTTCTTCATTTGACATAATTTCATGTTTGCAAAATATCCCTGTACTCAAGGATGCGGCGGACCACATACACTTTTAGGCTGTGGTGGATAAGTACTAGGCTTCGCTGGTAAGAGGAACAGGTCTCTTGAAGATGTCCCTAAAAACTCTAAGAGGAACAGGACTCTGGAAGAGGCACCTAGCACCTCGAAGAAAAGCAAATTACTGGCGGGGATGACTCCACACCAGCCGGAGTGCTAGTGGGGACAAAAACAGCTGCAGGCCCGTCTGGAGAAGTGGGAGGAGATCGAAACACGGCTGTCTCAGATGGCCAATCAGTTTGTGATGGCCAACCCGGAAGGTAGCCTTCTCTCTTTCGACTAGGGGGAAGTTATCCGATGTCACGGGGTGGTTAAGTGCCACTCTCATTTATTACTGGCGTCTACTCCGATTCGCCAAAAAAGATGCCAAACTAGTACCACATTGACATACGGAAACATAAATGTAGGAAGCAAATAAGGTTAACATTTTAAATGTTTTAACCCACTATCGTTCCATATATTTTGAGCTGAAACTCGTATATACTTTCATTTTGGTATTATTTTGCGCCTTTTAACACATTCATTTTAACAAAGGATGTGGCACTATTCACATGTACATAAGTTTATCATACTGCATTGGCCTCATAGACACCGCACATTGGCTTTCCACCTATCTATGTATTTAGTTTTTATCGTAACTTAAATCATCTTCAAACATGAGACTTAAATACACATCGTTTTATTTAGACGAATAGCTGTACATAATGACCAGGAACTTCTTATCCTTACCAGCTGCTAAAAGTGGACCTCTGAAGTTTTGCACCTACGTTGGTTTGATGCCGAATTTGTTATAGATGGTCATCTATAGCCTTTCCTCACATTCCATTCACTTCCTAACATTACGGTGCTTTTATTTCTGCAAGAGGATGTATGTATCGACAAACTTTCTTACATACTTATTGATTTTATCCAAGCAGTAATACTAATATACTCTATCAAGTGTTTCTTTCCCATATACTCGTACTTACAACCAAGCAGATAATGGCGAGAATGTTTAACACCCTGAACAACCGCCAACGTCTCTAATTCATACGAATCTAGGAAACTAGGATCAGATGAAGAACTTGTTTTGATTCTATGTAAGAGCATAGCAAATATTGTAAGGATCGGTTCTTTCGTGGGAATGGCAATAATTTTCTTGCGAACTTTTTCGAGCTCAGCATTCCATGTAAAACTGTTCTTTTGAAAAGTGAGAGTCTATAACAGTTTCATTAGTTGGGAAAACCTCGGTTCAAGTTGGCAGAAGTACGAAGCCAACCTAACGAACTGTCTAACCGCACTTATAGATTTTGGCGGAGGTACGGAGTTTAGAGCCTCCATTTTACCTGGATTTGGTCTAACTTTCCTCGCTCTTATGTCATACCCCAAATACTGGACAGCAGTTTCCAAGAGCTACATTTGTAAATATTCAAAGAACATGCAGACTTGGATAAGACATCTAAAATAATTATTGCCTTCAAGTTGTTTTTCAGATAAAACAATGTCAGCAGTCATACTCGTACACCTTTACAGTTGTTGCCTGCATAGCTTTTGATAGCTCTATCAAGCTCTATTATCGATTCTGAATCTCGAGGATTATGACAATGATGATGATGAATTTTGCTCTGTTCTAACCTCTTCATTGATATTATGCTCATGGTCCCCCATCATGACGTGTGCTGTCTTCAACGATATCAACGTTTGACCATCTATCGTTCATGCTACACATTCGTCGTGGCAACTACATATCGGCGTAGATATTGGATATATATCTTACTTATACAGGGTGGCGCAAAAGTAATCCTCCTATCAGAAAATGCTATAAATTTTGCGATTGGCCCCTAAAGTCAGTTCTGTTTTGACATTTGTGTAGTAAACACATGCGAAATACACGTTAATAAACAATGTTACGCTACACTGCTCCAGAACGCGGAATATTGCTGACTATTTATTTGACCAATAATCGGTCGGTGAAAAACGGTTACTGCGCAAAAGTAATCCTCCTATCAGAAAATGCTATACATTTTGCGATTGGCCCCTAAAGTCAGTTCTGTTTTGACATTTGTGTAGTAAACACATGCGAAATACACGTTAATAAACAATGTTACGCTACACTGTTCCAGAACGCGGAATTTTGCTGACTATTTATTTGACCAATAATCGGTCGGGGCCAAACGGTTACTGTGAATGGTGAGCGCTACAGAGCATTGATCAACGAGTTCTTTTTGCCGCAACTTGATGAATTGGAATGGGAAAACATGTGGTTCCAACAAGACGGTGCAACAGCACACACTGCACGTGCCACAAACGATATGCTGAACATCGGAAGCTTACTTTTGCGCCACCTTGTATTATAAATGCGTAAGTTTGTGAGTGAGTGTGTTTGAACCGTTTTCACGCCCAAACTACAGCACCGATCTGTACGAAATTTTGCACACTTATTTCCCGATGTCTCGGATAGGTAACAAGTTTCATGAAATTTCAATACCTCACATGGTTATGGAGTTATGGGCACTAATGTGACCCAACTAACCCAAAAATGTATTTTATCCAATGAATTTATGCAATTTGGTGCCCTAAACCCTTAAAATGTGCATACAATATGGGTATTGAACGAAAGGGGAATGCCACAGTATTATTTTCGACTTTGCAATATTTCGATAAATTAATCGATAACTGAGTTATCGGTCAGAATGTGGTTGCTCCAAAACCCCTGAATTTGCATACAATATGGGTATCAAACGAAAGGGGAAAGTCACAGGATTCTTTTGGACTCTCCAATATTTCGATCAATTAATCGATAGTTGATTTATCAGTCAGAATGTGGTTACCCTAAAACCCCTAAATTTGCATACAATATGGATATCAAACGAAAGGGGGAAGGTCACAGTATTCTTTTGGACTCTGCAATAATTCGATCAATTAATCGATAACTGAGTTATCGGTCAGAATGTGGTTGCTCCAAAACCCCTGAATTTGCATACAATATGGGTATCAAACGAAAGGGGAAGGCCACAGTATTCTTTTGGACTCTGCAATATTTCTATCAATTAATCGATAACTGAGTTATCGGTCAGAATGTGGTTGCTCCAAAACCCCTGAATTTGCATACAATATGGGTATCAAACGAAAGGGGAAGGCCACATTATTCTTTTGGACTCTGCAACAATTCGATCAATTAATCGATAACTGAGTTATGGGTCAGAATGTGGTTGCTCCAAAACCCCTGAATTTATATACAATATGGGTATCAATCAAAAAGGGGAAGGCCACAGGTTTCGTTTGGACATTGCAATATTTCGATAAATTAATCGATAACTGAGCTATCGGTCAAAACGTAAAAGCCCTGAAACCTCTAACTTTGCATTAAATATGGATATGACACGAAACGGAAAGGCCAGAGATTCATATGGACTTCTCGATATTTCAATAAACTAACCGATACTGCTATGTTTTGTTATATAGGTTAATCGATAACTGAGTTATCGGTCAAAACGTGACTAAAAAATTCATCGCCATATCTACAAAAATACTTTTAAAAACTAATTGCTATGATTTTAATAAGTTTAGTTACTATACATCAAGGCCAATTCATATAAGGTGAGAGCAGGACGAATTTAGCATGTTCAGAAATGTCAGATCAAAAGAAAATAACGTTCGTGTAATGAATTCGCCTGGCTATACATACATTACCAATTTTATTTTGCGTTTTCGGTACTTTTTCTGTCACTTAGGGAAAACAGATTCAAGACGACAACGACGGTGCGGCATCTGTCAAATTATTTTTACACATGTTCTTATGTATAGGAATTTTTCATGAATGCCGCTGTCGGCAGATTAGATCTATTTCTAATTTGACAGCGACGGTCGTGGCGTCCTTTTTTCTTTTTGTGAATTAAATCGAAAATATATGCAAATTGTTTTAAATATGTGTTGAAATTGATTAGTTTTATGTTTTTTTTACAAAGGCAATACTTTTTTCTAAATTTTTTTGCTGTTGTTGAGCTAATGCAGAACTGTCGTTGCCGCTTTCATTATTATCATGTCGTCGGTGCTTGGTGGCAATTATCGTCAAGCTTCGGTCTTTCGCCGTTGTCGTTGGCAGTTATCGTTTTGAATGTCGGCCGGGCTATTGTCGTCGTTAATAAATATGAGTAAATCGTCACCTGTCAAACATAAAATCAAATATTTTGAATGAATTTTTTGTAACGTTTGAGCAAAATAGTTGTGCATTTTAAAGATATTGATATCGTTTCTGCGGAAAATATCCTTTTAGTAAGTTTAGCAATTCTTCATATTTTGGTTGCTTCGCTGTTTCGTAAAAATTTAACTTTTATGAGTGTTTATATAATAATACAATTTATGAAGCTCTTACGGTTTGTTCTGTATGTATCTCTTCTTCAATTTGATCTGAAAAATAATTAATAGCTTTGGCTTTTGTTTAGAATCCTGTATTAGAAGTTGGTGCTCTGTGTGAATTTAATTGTTTACAAGTGCTGCTAAGAAATTTTTAATATTTGGTGTGTAACCTGATTATTTAAGGTTTTTTGTATATCATTATTTTAAGGAAAATGTGAACTTTAAAACTTATCTGTTTGATAACTAAAAATGTTTTCAAAAGAAGCTTAGTTATTTTGCTTATTTCTGTGATGCGAGCGGAGCCGCGGGTAAATGCTAGTTGCACATAATGTATCACTCACTCACTCACAGCAACATTTAAGACTATCATCATCCAAAGTTCACAATGGTTACATTCCTGTGGTCGTTTTTGACCCCGGTATTGCATTTTTTAGGTATTGGATTTAAACAAAGCTTTCTTAAGTCATTGATTTTTTTTTTTCAAAATACTTTTGTATATGCCGCAGCTGAGTAAGTAGAGCACTCTCTAAAGGCGAAGTCTGGTTAAAAATTGAAATCATTTTCATCACACTCAGTTTCTTGAAAACGGGACTACTTTAAATTACATATGTAGTCCAAAAGGTTTCAAATTCAGGCTAAAATTTCTAACTGTGTACAATCTTTAAAAGAAAGTGAAAGCGATACTTAGGCACCTTAATTTCAATCTCAGTTTTATTCCAAAAGCAATGGGATGTTAAGCAAAATGTGGAGTAGAAAACAAAATTATTTTGGAAAATAACGGACACTCTAATATACGTATTTATTCATACATATATATATGTTGGTATATGAATAAAATATAATATTAAATGGCATTAACAAGAGGCAATAGTAAATTTTTTCCTTGTTCAGTGCGAATTGACAGGCTGATCTATGTATCTATATATAATTGATATTGTAATTTATTATTCTGACCTTTCCATCTTAATAGCATATTCCCCCAGTCGTTGTCCATGTCGTTGTCGCTTTGTGATCCTGTCACTCTTCATATAGTTTTGTTCTTTTTTATACCTAGTAGTGCTACACAAGGTATACTAACTTTACGATAGATATTGACTTATAGATATCAAAATGTTCAGAACGAAAAAGAAAGTGATTAAGCCATGTCCCTCTGTGAACACGATAACCTGAGTAAATTTTGAGGTATCTTAATGAAATTTGGAATGCGGGTTCCTTGGCACTCATCTCCGGGCGCTATTTAAAATGGGCGAAATCGGACTATAGCCACGCCCACTTTTTATATATAGAATATTTTCGAAAACACAAAAAAAGTGATTACTCAGTACATGATACACCTATAAGGATAAAATTTGGTGAATACATTGAGATTGAGGCATAAAATAAATTTTTCAAGAACTAAGCAAGTTATATCAATCAGACTTTGCACACATAATAAGCTTTTTAAGAAAACCTCGGCCGCAGAAAAATTTTTGCCAATTTTGAAGAAGTAGGGGTGGCACCGCCCACTTTTCAGCATAAAATTTATGATATTTTCAAAGGTAATCGCTTATAATTCAATCTTGAAATTTCAATGAAAATTGGTCAGCTGCTTCTTAGTAGTATGTATTATACTCCTGCCAAAAATTAGCCAAATCGGAAAACACAAAAGCAAAATATTCGAGCACGTATTAATAGCCCACTGCAATAGCGAAGTTATATATCTTTTGTGATTTTCATACCTTTCATAAACATTAAATGTATGTAAGTATGAGAACAAGAAGAGAAAAGTTCACTAAAATGATCAGCACGATGAGCGGAGTCGATTTAGCCATGCCCGTCTCTCCGTCCGTCTGTCTGTCTGTCCGTCTGTCTATTTGAACGCAAACTAGTATCTCAGTTTTACAAAACAATGCTGAAATTCGTTGTTTGCTTTCGCCATTTTATAATATACTAGCAAACCCGGTAGACGTTGTTTTGACGTTTCGATACACAGAACACATGTATGTATATAAAAAATGACATTAACTTGAACCAAATAACTATACCGAACTGCAGCTTTATATAACCTGGGGGCTTTTCCAAAAGCTATATACAGACTATGTCGTGCCCAGCGAACTCCTGAACCTATAGTGAAAGTTCAAGAGCAAAACAAAACACAAAATATGTGGGCGTGGCACCGCACACTGTTGAAAAATAATGTAGATATTGACTAAATGACATATATCCAAATTTCATTAATTTAGACCAAAAAAGGTCGGAGTTATGACGAATTGAAACTTTATATAGCCTGGGGGCGTGGCTCCGCCTACTTTTCCAAAACTATATATTGTCTATGCTGCACCCAGTGAACCCAAGTATATATTGTGAAAATTTGATAAAGATCCGTTGAGTTCTTTGACGCCTATAAAAGACACACAGTTTATTCTATTTTTGTTACGCACACAAGGTATATTACTTCATTCGGCATAAACGAATCGAGATATATATTTATTAATGCATATCGAAACGTTCAGGATGAAAAGTAAAATAGCCGGGCAAGTAGTTAATACCCCACTGCAAAAGCGAAGTTGTATAACTTTTTTGTATTTCATACCTTTCATGAATATGAAATGTTGTACGTATACTGAAATGATCAGGAGGATGAGCTGAGTCGATGTAGCCATGTCCGTCTCTCGATACGTCTATCTGTCTGCCCGCATGTCTATTTGAACGCAAATAGGAACTGAAAGTATTAAAATAGTCCTGCGTAAATTGGGATGACACAATAGATCACTACTAGGTATATAATGTTCGGTTCCACCCGAACTTAGACTTCCTTACTTGTTTTCCAATGTTTTCAACTAAATCGAATTTGGGGAAGCGAAGTACTAAAGCCTTATTCTTGTATGTTCATATCTACGTAGGTAACTTGTAGGCACTTAGTAATAATACATATGGGGTAATCCCAGATTAGAGGCCCCCACACAAAAAATTTGAATGGTTAAAAATAGGAGCTTTTTGCTAGAATTGCGTACAAAAACAAAAAAATAATATACTGTAATAATGGGTAGAATAGGTGGTTCTTATAAAGATGATTTTTGCATGCTGATAGAAATAAGATGAACATACGAACTAACTGATGTGTGACTGATTGCTTTCTCAAAGCAAGAATACAGAAGCCTAAAATTTGCAACCAATGCTTTAAACAGGAAACAGTATTATATTAGACTCATTTGCCAGTATGCATGTTAGAAAATTCTGCCGCTTCCGTTATGGATAGCAGGTCTCGTAAATAAAAACCGGGTTCATTTTATATATTCAATAAGGGACAAACGACAAGAATTTTATGGTAATTATTCCCCTATTTCCTCTTTTATGTTGGTCGCCTTGCCGTGGTGAAGGGGATTAAGCAGTGATCTGTGAAATCTCTCCAATGAGAGAACCACAGACTGCGGTGAGCTAAGAGGAAAGCCGGTCATTCCCTTCATTCGGACGACGGTTCAGAAATCCAACGGTCTGTAGTAATCTCCCAACCGCGAAAGTGGTGAATGGAGCGATAGCCGCACCAACACCGTGTCGAGGGATGAATGCTCAGCGGACGGCTTTGTAAGTTGCTCATCTCGAACGGTGCTCTCCAATGCCCGGGCAAAGTCGGTTCTATAGGTGCCTTCTCAACGCATGCAGGCTCTGCGGACGAGTGACGTAACCCTTCCGGTATACTCGTGAGAACAAAACATGAATGCTAAAAATAATAATAAACAATTAACGAAGGATACGACGAACAAAACGGACGTGACAAATAAGACGGTTTTGGCACAGAAGGCAGACGGTGAAACGGCGACAAAGACGGCGATGGACATGACAGGTTATAGATCTGCGGACCTTGAGGTCACGGAATCTAACGAGGACGCTTTACTCGCCTCCATTCAGGAGACGATTAAAAGTGTTAAGGGTAGTACCACTCATAGTACACCCATAGCTCAAACAGTTACAGCAAATGACACTGTATCTAATGGTACCACCCAAAGTAGCAAGGACCACAGAAAAGGTCGGTAGCGTCAGCCATAGTGCACCGAACAGTACTTGGGTAAAGAAGAACAAAAAATACGCTATACCAAATTAGAAAAGCCAAATACCAGAGGGCCCAGCTGCTCCAAGGATGTCACACAGCACAGGCGTAAGCGGCAGCCGCAAATCAAGGACACTTTAGCGATATTGCCAAGGACCACATGTGGCCATTGTGGATGCCAACATCAGATAGTCAACGACGATGCAGCAAAACTGGCTGCAGAATGAGGTCGGGTTGTCGAAGCTTGCCATGAGTAGCCTGGGAGAGTCCGGCTGGGCCTCACCCGGTATTTGACTCCTCCGAGACCCTACAGGGTGATCAAGTGCGTAAACTAGGCCTCTTTGCAGCTCCTCACTGAATGTGTGGAAAAATCAGTGACGGGTTCGACAACCTGACACTAAAGCTCATACCAGCGGCGGAGATTCCGAAGAGACCTCGTCCTCGCATTTGGCTGCCCCCTCAGGATGACCCGGAGGAAGAGTTGTTGGAGTGTATCAAGCTGTATAATGGCAACATTCCGGCCATTGGAGACTTGCAACTAATTAAAGACGAAGCGCGGCCTAGCCAGCGAGGCCGCTGTGTTTTAATTCGCTGAACTATGTCGGCGTCTGCGTAGAGTTCATACAGCTCATCATTAAATCTTCTTCGGTACTCGCCGTCGCCAACGCGTAGAGGTCCACAAATCCTTCGAAGAACATTCTCTCGAATACTTCCAGAGCCGCCTCATCAGATGTTGTTAGTGTCCACGCTTCTGCACCATATAGCAGGACGGGTGCGATGAGTGACTTATAGAGTGTTATTTTCGTTCGTCGAGAGGGGACTTTACTTTTCAATTGCCTGCGGATTTCTAGAACATTATTTAATTACCTACTATTAGAAATTTTGAGAATGCGAATACGAAAGCAAACCCATACCAATACCTGTGAATGAGATTGCATATTCAATTATTCGTTACATCAGTAAAACTCCTGCAAAAAATGCGTTAGACTCGGATGTATCCGGGATGAGTCGCAAAGAAGGATACGACTAATGCCAGTTCTGATCACTAATCTAACTAATCCACTTTTTACCCAATCGGGTACTTTTAACTTCTATAAGTATGCTACACAAATAAAAAATTTTGTATATTGAATTAAAGCCAACTGAAGACTAAAGAGATTAATCGCGGATCGCTCTCTTTAGAGATTAGTCACACTATTTTTAAAACTCAAGCACCACCTATATTAATGCCATCAGAAGTACAGAAGGACAACCAATAATCTAATATACCTACAAATCATTCACTTTTATCAGTATATCTTTTTTATTTATATGCATATATGTACGTGTGTGTGTCAATATATACGTTCATACCTACATATATACGAGTATGTATCACATCTTTATTCTAATTTTAATAATTTTTCTGGGTGGCAGCATTTTCTTGTTGAAATACGGAGGTGAAGAGTAGCCATGCCATTGCTGGCGTATACTGATGGCACTGATATCATTGGCCCTAACAATCACGTCGCGAGTTCTGCCTTATCTTGTCGTAATAAAGAACATCGAACATAATGTCAGTTTAGAAATTCATTGGAGAGTCACTATCAATAAAAATTGTCCTCTCTCGTCAAAAAAGATCAAGATCTATAAGTCTCTCATCATAAATATCCTGATATTCCGCTCGGAATCGCGAAAAGTGTCAAAAGAAGATGAGATGGCTCTTGGGGTATTAGAAAGAAAAGTTCTTCTCGAGGTTTATGGTCCTTCACGTGATGGCAAAGGCTAGTATCGAAGAAAATTTAACGATGGCCTGTACGAGATTTACGTAGATATGATCATATGGCTGGGTTTCCTATGACGGAAAAAAACAGGCGGCAGTGTGAACCCAATTGTATTAACCTACTATTATATTAAAATGTTTTTTTTTTTTTTTGATACTCATTCGAATACGACTATGCAAAACTGTGCGAATGCGAATATTCGCTACATGACTGACAAGAACTAAGAGTTGTCAATTTTCTTGATTCATCGTCAAATAAGTTTAGATGGACAAGTTAATAATAATAACATAACTTGGCGTGGGATGCTACTAATTTTCTTGTTGGCTAGATCCACACTTTAGCCACTATTGATTTTACCTGTCTCGTTACTTGAACCAGAAAACTTTCGGTATAGTGGGCCAGCACCCCGATACGGGGCCATCTCATCATCAACCTTCTACTTATATATTTGCAGAACAGATCTCTACAATAATAGTTGGGTCACTTGTTACTTTGACCCAATGACAACAACCATACACGAAAAAAGAAATCGGCCGCTGTTTATATTCATATGCTAATAGTTAATAACTAACTTATTTACTTAATTTGCATTTAACCGTTTAAACCGGTTTGGTCGTCCAACAGACAACGCCCTCATAAGGTATCTAATTTAAACATAGATCTGACCCTACATCGACACACACAATATAATTTGAATCTACGTTGTCCAGAGATTGTTTAATACACAAAGACTATTGTTACCTTCATGGGATGCGAAGCTTCTTTGGCGGGAAATTTGGGCGTATACCAAATCAGGTTTTTTGGAAATACTGCCTTTCTGGTATTCTAACCCATGACCATACATTACTTTTATATTTTTATTCTATACAAGTAGACTCGGCAGACGTTATCCTGCCTACATTTAACAAATTGTACTCATTTATTTTGCAGTGTTTATTTTTCGACATTGTGAAAAGTTGATGTATATTGGAGCGATTTTCCGTTTTGTAATAATGTTAAATTTGGCAAGGGATGACGGAAAATCGTTCCAATATACATCAAATTGTACTAATTATTCTTTTTACTTTTGCTTTTCCCCCACCCCCATATCCGTTAGTTTATTTTAACCTCTTCAGTTTCCTCTAACCCCTTTAATTCCTAAATTTTCTAATCCTAGTCCCCTTCTTCTCCCTTTTCCTCTGCGGTTACTGATATGTACATAGTTTCTAAGATATAGCGATTTAATTTTTATTTGATTTTGGTACAGCTTACTCCTTCCAATTTTTTGTTTGATATATAGAACACATATATATATATAAAATATCATTAATTTGCATCAAATAAATTCCTAGATACACCGAATTGCAATTATATATAACCTAGGTTCTTTTCCAAAAACTATATATGGCCTGTCTTGTTTCACAGAGATCGACAATAAATTTTTGGACATGAATGAAGTACAAACTACACACAAAACGTGTGGGTGTGGCACCGCCCACTTTTCCGAAGTTATGTAAATCTTGACCAAGTGACACATCTATCCAAATATCATTAATTTAGACCAAATACATTCATATTTATGACGAATTGAAAATTTACGTGGCTGCGGGCGTGGCACCGCCCACTTTTACAAAACTATGTATAGCAAAGGCTATAATCAACGAACCCGAAAATCTACTGTGAAAATTCCATAAAGATCGGTGGAGTACTTTGGAAATTTTCCATATCGAAAAAGGGACTTGGTTGTGGTTCGTTTTCGACCATTTTAAATAGAAACCTACCTTGCAGGAAAGTAACCTGTGTCCCAAATTTCATTCAATTATCTCAATTTTTTTCAAGTTATCGTGTTCATGGACGCACATATCTTAATCGATTTCTCTGTTCATTCTAAGAACTTTCTATCTATCTCAGTTATTTTATACCGTTAAAAACCACCTTTATATGGACAAAACTTTAATACCCTGTGTACTAGTTCAGCTGGGTATAAAAAAATGTATACCATTTTACAAGGCGGTTCAATGACTCTTTTGTCTTCAGTTTCAATCCATCCGAAGGCGAAAAGCAACTTTAACAGTATTTTGCAGCAATTCTGAGAAATAATATCAATATAGTACTCCTAATCACATATTTTTTGCACAGTTTAATGTTAATCTTATTCAGTTTTAATAACTTCTTTAGTTACTTTTTGATATAATTTCATGACGCTTAACTTATTTTGCAATGTGATTATGATTTCCAAAGGTCTCCATTCGACTTACACAGCAGATGTTAAGCAGTGTAATCTTGTTATGTCGTTTATTGTTGTCATAAATGAGCCGCGGATATGGCATGGGAAGAGGAAAGACATTGTGTGCTGTATACAGAGCATCGACAGTTCGCCACATCTACACGCCAAATCTCCAATAAAAATTTCCTCATAATGGCAGCTGTAACTCTTAGTTTTTATATGGCACAGCTGAAAGAGGAAATCTACGAGCTTGTATACTATTTACTATTCAATAGGATAAGTATCGTAGAACATACATTTAATGTGTTACGCTTACTGTGATTTATTTTTTATGATCGCGGTTTTATTACTTTAAAGATAATTCTTAACACGGATTTCGTTTTGAAAATGAAACGAGCCCCTGCGGGTTAGGGATTTAGAATATTTCCGAGGTAAGCATACCGGTCATAAGAGACGACTGATATGCACAAAGGTAATGACTTGCAACTCGATGGTTGATCTACGGATATGATGCTTCTCACCTCTGTGCATGATGCCACAGCAACCCTATGACCATTGTGTAACATGTCAAGTGTGATATCTAAGGCAGAGACGTCAATTTTCGAATAGACTACGTCACCTGTCTTTTTATATTCTATATTGGTCTCATCCTGCATCCCTTTCTATCATTCGTTAGAAGATAGGAGTTCGCTTTGTACCGGATGCGTCGCCATATTGAAGTGCCTTAGAGGTAAACAATGACTCCATGTTGACGTGCTAGATAACATATCACACTTGTTTTGATACACAATGCCTATGACTATGAGTGATTTTTTTATAAATATTTCCACGTTGCCCTCAATATGTTGATATAGAATATTGACAATTTTTCACTGTTGACAGTCGCATGACTATCTTACAAGGAACTTACTTTGATGAAACTCCACTTAGAGCATCCAATCATACTTTTCACGAGATACAAAAAAAGGGGGACAAACGTTTATTTACTTCTAAAAAAAAAAAAAAGCGCAATGTTAAAATGAACTAAGAACCACAGCGGACACTCACAAACTTATGGTCTGTACAGGAAAACACTTATTCCGCATTATAATCACTGCAGAAGGACCCAACTACCAAAGAGCCCATTGAGAACTTCCTGTGTAAATGCCTGGGTATAGCCAAAACATGTCTACATTCCTTTGGGAGCCCCTGTGTTTAAAATCTGTGGAAAGTATCTGAAGTAGGGATTCCAAATCTTCTGGGCCATAGCAATAAGCAATAAAATCCAAAGTAATTTTTTATAGGTTTTCAGGATATCCTTTTGAAGGAAGATATTTCAAAATATGTCATTAATACAAAAACAAACAATTTGATTTTCAAAAGAAAAAAATGGCTTTCAATAATTCTGTGGCAATAAGCTGGAAAAGCTTGAGTCGAAATTGAGTTAGCACCAGCTATGAATCCTCCATACCAGGATCTATAACAACACAAACTTTCATGGATTCCGTCTTTTAAGGAATCAAGGATTTAGTCTTGGATTGACTGGAAAGTTTTTAAGTAAACCCTTAAAAAAATCGTGAGACTAATTACTGAAGATATTGACCTGTGGTTAACCCCTTTTGTGTACAGTGGACTATAAATGATACTAATTTTTCGTTATGGGATAAATAACAATGAGCATTTGCTTGCATTTAAAATTATTCAACTTGAAACCTCTACTTGTAAATATGCAGGTATGTACTTGCTTACATACACACGTATGCTCGTGTATTTACTGCGTGATATTTTTTCGACAGTAACATTAGCTACGGCGTAGGGGAGCTAGGAATTCGTGGTTGACCGCAAAAGGTTGCACCTGTTCATACAGCTGCATTTGATGGCGCTTTTGATGGGAGCAGTCGCTGGTAAATGAAAAGTTGTTTTTTTTTTATGAGAATTTAGTGTAGAACTTAAAAACGATGGTTTAGTCTATTATCAATCTATCTTATTTAATGTTGACGTGTTATCCTCGGCTTATTCCAGATTAGGAAAAGAACCGGGATGAAATGGGTTTAATAAAATTGGCTAAACGAAGAAAAAACGAATTAGATACTGTCACCAAGCAAAGAATCGGAACATCTGCGTCATGGGACCGCTGCACTGTTGCAATTTTTTCCAAATAGTAAAAGACTTCAATTACCTGGAACCAAGTTAGCACCAACAAAAATGTCAGCCTAGAAATCCTTCGAAGAATCACACTTAAAAACAAATACTATTTTGGGCTGAGTAAGCAATCGAGATGTAAAGTCTTATAAAGAAAAACGAAACTAGCTCTCTTGTACTCTGGCGATATCTGATAAGCCGGCTCTGGGAGTATTCGGAAGAAAATTTCTTCGCAAGATTTATGGAGATCTACGCGTGGGTGACGGCGAATACCGAAGAAGAATTAATGACGAGCTGTATGCACACACCGATGTAGTTAAACGAACTAAGACCCATACCCTTCATTGGCTATGCCATGTTTTGCGAATAAAAGAAGATGCTCCGGCCAAGAAGGTTTTGTTATCGGCACCCTCCGGTGGGAGCAGAGGAAGAGTGATAACACCAATCCGACGAAAAGACCAAGTGAAGAATGATTTGAGACCCCTTTAAGTTTCCAACCGTTTCGACGGTTAAGCACCATTTAAGTAAGTAAGTAAAACTGCTAATTGAAAATAAAAATCCATCTCTTAGGGCGGTAATAGTTATATTACGTTGTTTCTGTCTATATAAAAATAATTTTGCAGAAACTTTGTGCAGTTATTAGGCTGTTAGCAAATTTCTAGGGGACCAACTTTGTGAATGCGCTTATTTAATTTTTTCTAGATAAAGATACGCTTCCATATTTGAATCACAAACAATTCTGCCTTCAGCGATAGTTAAAAACAAGTAAGGAAGTCTAAGTTCGGGAGGAACCGAACATTATATACCTAGTAGTGATCTATTATGTCATCCCAATTTACGCAGGTCTACTTTAATAAAGGGTGTTTTTTTACAGGTTTGTTTTTCGAATAGAGATAAAACTGGAATTTTGTGGTCAAATCTGGCAACTCTAATGTCATTTATGTTAAGTTTGGTTTGCCATTTCATCATGAATAGGTTGACAAAAGAACAACGCTTGCAAATCGTGCAAATTTATTTCGAAAATAATGGTTCAGTTCGCGAAGTTTACCGTGAGCTCCGTCCATTTTATGGTCGACATAATCGTCCATCAGAGCAATTAATTCGGTTAACCATGGATCGTTTTCGCACTACGTTTACTCTATGTGATAATACGCATCCGCAGAGACGTCGAACAGTGCGCACCGAAGAAACAATTGCCGCTGTAGAGCAAAGTGTTGAAGAGGACCCGAATGAATCGATTCGCCACCGTGCACAGCAATTGGAGCTTTGTACATCAACTTTATGGAAGATTTTGCGCAAAGATCTTGGCTTGCGACCTTACAAGATCCAGCTTGTGCAAGAATTAAAGCCGCGAGACCATGCAATGCGTCGTGATTTTGGTGTATGGGCCGAAAATGAGATTGATTTCGATGCTGATTTTCATCGCAAAATTTTGTTCAGTGATGAGGCTCATTTTTGGTTGAATGGCTACGTCAACAAGCAAAATTGCCGCATTTGGAGTGAAGAGAATCCACATGAGACCCTTGAAACGCCATTACATCCACAAAAACTGACTGTTTGGTGTGCTCTATGGGCTGGTGGAGTCATTGGGCCATACTTCTTCCGCAATAATGCTGGAGAGGCAGCTACCGTTAATGGAGACCGGTATAGAGCCATGATAACCGACTATTTTGTTCCCGAATTGGATGGCATGAATGTGGATGAGTTGTGGTTCCAACAAGACGGCGCTACATGCCACACAGCGCACGTCACAATCGATTTATTGAAGGAAACATTCGATGAGCGCATAATTTCGCGGAATGGACCTGTCAATTGGCCACCAAGGTCGTGTGATTTGACACCATTGGATTATTTTCTTTGGGGATATGTGAAGTCGCTCGTCTACACTAACAAACCAGAAACGTTAGGGGAATTGGAAGCCAAAATTCGTGGCGTTATTGCCGACATACGGCCCCATATGCTCGAAAAAGTGGTTGAAAATTTTACCTGTAGAATTGGCTTTATTCGAGCCAGCCGCGGCGGCCACATGCCCGAAATCATATTTAAACATTAATGGCATAAAATTATCCTTCCAATAAAGCCAAATTGATGGACCTTAAAACGATTTTCTTGTGTTTTATTTCAATTCGAAGTTCTATACCCCTAAAAAAACACCCTATACTTCCAGTTCGTATTTGCGTTCAAATAGACCGACGAACAGACAGACAGACGTATCGAAAGACGGATGGCTACATCGACTCAGCTCATCCTCCTGATTATTTCAGTATACGTACAACATTTCATGTTCATGAAAGGAATGAATATCAAAAAAGATATACAACTTCGCTTTTGCAGTGGGGTATTAACTACTTGCACGGATATTTTACTTTTCATCCTGACGGTGTTGATATACATTAATAAATATATGTCTCGATTCGTTTATGCCGAATGAAGTAATATACCTTGTGTGCGTAACAAAAATAGATATAAAAGAGGGTGTCTTTTATAGGCGCCAAAGAACTCAACCGATCTTTATGAAATTTTCACAATATATACTTAGGTTCACTGGGTACAGCATAGACAATATATAGTATTGGAAAAGTAGGCGCAGCCACGCCCCCAGGCTATATAAAGTTTCAATTCGTCATAATTCCGAACTTTTTTGGTCTAAATTAATGAAATTTGGATATATGTGTCACTTAGTCAATATCTACATAATTTTTCAAAAGTGGGCGGTGCCACGCCCACATATTTTGTGTTTTGTTTTGCTCTTGAACTTTCACGATAAGTTCAGGAGTTCGCTGGGCACGACACAGTCTGTATATAGCTTTTGGAAAATCCCCCAGGTCATATAAAGCTGCAGTTCGGTATAGATAGGAGTTTATTTGGTTCAAGTGAATGAAATTTTATATATACGAGTAGATGTGTTCTATCTATCAAAACGTCAAAACAACGTCTATCGGGTTTGCTAGTATATTACAAAACGGCCAAAGCAAGCCACGAATTTAAGCATTCTTTTGTTAAACTGAGAGACTAGTTTGCGTTCAAATAGACAGACGGAGAGACAGACAGACGGACGGAGAGACGGGCATGGCTAAATCGACTCCGCTCATCGTGCTGATCATTTTAGTGAACTTTTCTCTTCTTGTTCTCATACTTACATACATTTAATGTTTATGAAAGGTATGGAAATCAAAAAAGATATATAACTTCGCTATTGCAGTGGGCTATTAACTACGTGCCCGAATATTTCGCTTGTGTGTTTCCCGATTTGGCTAATTTTTGGCAGGAGTATAATACATACTACTGAGAAGCAGCTGACCAATTTTGATTGAAATATCAATATTGAATTATAAGCGATTGCCTTTGAAAATAGCAGAAATTTTATGCTGCAAAGTGGGCGACGCCACGCCTACTTCTTCGAAATTGAAAAAAATTTTTTTGCGGCCGAGTTTTTCTTAAAAAGCTTATTATGTGTGCAAAATCTAATTGATATAACTTGCTTAGTTGTAGAAATATCGCTCTTTAAATTTCACAAAAAAGATTTTCAGAACTATGTTAAAAGTGGGCGTTGCGAAGCGCATTTTCAAAAATTTCTTGAAAATTTTATTTTATGCCTCAATCTCAATGTATTCACCAAATTTTATCCTTATAGGTGTATTATGTACTCAGTAATGACTTTTTTTTGTGTTTTCGAAAATATTCTATATATAAAAAGTGGGCGTGGCTATCATCCGATTTCGCCCATTTTAAATAGCTCTCGGAGATGAGTGCCAATGAACCCGCATACCAAATTTCATTAAGATATCTCAAAATTTACTCAAGTTATCGTGTTCACAGACGGACGGACGGACGGACGGACATGGCTCAATCAATTTCTCTTTTCGTCCTGAACATTTTGATTTATATAAGTATATTATTAATATAGTATAGTATTAATTTGTATAAGTAATTTACGTAATTTGTATAATTAAACTTACTCAAGTTATCGTGTTTACAGACGGACGGACGGGCATGGCTTAATCAATTTCTCTTTTCGTCCTGAACATTTTGATATATATAAGTCAATATCTATCTCGATCCGCTAATGCCGTTACGCACTGCAGTTAGTTAATATACCTTGTGTGCGAAGCACTACTAGGTATAAAAAAATGTTCAAATATATGATCTTAGCAAAATAAATATGTCGCACTTCAATGTGAAAATATTGCGTATACGCACCAGTGGTTACGACAGACCGCCATTTCTGGTTGACTTATGCCATCGCTCGTAGTGTGGTTGTACGCTGCCACAATACAACAATGCGTACGTAGCATGCCACATACCACAGAAGCTCAGTGTTGCAAGCGAACGAGCTAAGAAAATCCCGGTATGGTACATGCTATTAGAAAATAAGGGGTATCTGGTTCACTTACTTTTAGTGTCCAAATTTAATTGTTGTAGGTAACTACTAGATGTGACGGTAGTGTTGCTAGCCTACCACACCGATGGTCCAAGGTTCGAGTTCTGGGACAGGCAACATCAAAAGTCGTTTGAAAAAGTTTTTTCAAAACTGGGTGGCCGTTCCGCAGTGGTTTTGGCTATTTCTCCGAGTGTATTTCTGCCATGGAAGGCTTTCCAGCAAAAATGCACATGCTTTCCAGATGCCGTTCTGAGTCGGCAAAAAGCTTTAGATCCCGCCAATTTGTAGGAAAAATTGGTAGCAGTACACTATAAATGGTTAGAGAAGCTCGGCGGTGTTTCCTCGGAGGCGTTTCGCACCATATACTTATTATTTATTTAGGTAACTAATAATTTCTTCACGTAGTACTTCAAGCCCCTTTATGAAACCACTCAGTCCACTAACCCTTAAGGTATATAGCTTTATTGAAAACAAGGTAGGAACAAGAAGAAATAAAACCCTAAAATTGTAAGGTAAAGTTCGTGTAACACACCTATTCTAGTGTGGTAACAACATTCTCTTTTACCGGCAAATAAATAACTTGGCAACTTTTACACCCTTTAGTGGACAGAAATTAGAACAGATTTTTATATGTACTATATAAAAGTATAGAATTAATAAATAATGTAAGCAAATTCGTTAGCGTTTTCATTTTTATTTCGATTGGGCATTGTTCGCATGTGCCCTAGAATCGCGGTTGCATGAACTGCTTTGCCAATGCATACGATTTTGGGTAAGATAATCTCAAAGGTACAAAACTACCGGTTGCGCTCAGAATCGACCCGTAAAAGTCAAAAGGCATATCTACTACGAAAATTTAACATTTACTGCGATTATCGAAAGCATATAATCTAAAGCCTTTTCTGAATAATTACTACGAGAACATAGGTATCTTTGTTTCCATGTGAGTCAAACCACGTCAACTGAATTGATAACTCCCGACTTGTTTGACACATACGGACGAAATTTTTTTATTGTACTTGCGAAACGGTTTCTCTTCACAATAGATGTTTTTTAAAAGTAATCTTTGCAAATTAACTTGGTTTTTAAAAACAATTATTTAAACAAATTATTTTTTTAAACACTTCTAGGTCTACTATTGCAGTGAAAATTTCACACAATTATCTTCGAAGGCTTATCTTGGTGTTTCGAAAAGGAAAAATTTACTCGGACAGTTGGTATCGCATGGCGAAATTGACGCCAGCAGCGCATATACATGTATTTGCTTCAGAGTGAAAACGTTTTCGTCAACAGCCGCGTTCATCGTCCAGGCCTCGAGCTTCATTCACAATGCTCGCGTCAACGACGCCATACGCGGCTCGACAAAATATGCGATACCAACTGTCCGAGTGAGAATTACAAATTTTAACTATCCGAAAAATTAGGAAAAATCCGTTGACACAGTTGACGTGGTTTGACTCATGTATGTTACGCAAAATCTCGCAGCACTACAACAGCTGCACATTTAAAAAATATTCACCTGCATGCTTACCGTCCCGAGCATTCGTCTCTCTCTGGCATGGCCCGCAACTAACAGCTCCTCAAGCTTAATGCATGCAAATTAATGCGCACATGCCAGCCGAAAAACATATCGTATAGGGAATGAGCATAGGAAAGAGTAGTAGGACACATATGCCTGAATGCACATATAACATACATATGTATGCCTGCATAAATATACGACATTTAAAACTTGATGCATTGGTCGTGTTTCTACCACTCAACTGATGAGCTATAAATGTGTGTGCTTAGAGCCGATACGTTAACTTTCAATTTTAAGATAGCAAACTTCTTATATTAGTAGGAAGGTGGAGAATGCATTTCCTATTTTATTTTATTCACTGTGTTTAATGTTTTGTTAACGGCAGACTTCGTGCAAAAATCAAGTACACATACTCTACCTGACAATTCTGAGTACTTTGGACAAACACATCTGCACAATTCCCTTTTAGCTTTTAACCACGGGTGCATCGTAACGATAATATTATCGCTTACCAAAAAAACCAATCGTTCTGTTGAAACGATTCAGTTTTTTAAATTTTAGGCAGTTATCAAAATAATTTCTTTGTGCTAAAAACGATAATGAAATGATCAAAATAATAATATTTCGCTGATTAATTTAATTTCGTTAACTAACGTGAACGACACGTAGTTGATAACGTTAAAACACTAAACTTTATGCTAAAGATGAATAAGAGCACAAACGACACTTATGCCGACAGAGCATTGAGAAATGCGCAAGATCAAACAACAAAGGCAACATGGCCGAAGAAGTAAAAATAATCATGTCATTAAAACAGAAAATAAGGGGAACAGACATAGTAACAACGAAAGCGGACAAAGGGAACACTACGGTACTCATGAACAAGAAAGATTACATAGAAAGGACCAAAAAACTAATAAAGAATTCCGGATGCAAAAAAATAGGAAAGGATCCAACAGAAGAATATCAAACGGCTAAAATAAATATAAAAGAAACCCGAATATCATCGCTAACACTAATGAACCCATCGGCGTCTCCAATGATAGCACTACCAAAAATTCACAAACCAGGCCACCATATGAGACCATTAATCAACTACTGATCAGCACCGGCATATAAACTCCCCAAGTACCTAAAGAACGTGATGAAAGACAACCTAGAACTACCTAACAAATACACCATCGCAAACACAGCGGAATTGGTAAAGAAAATTGTATATTTGGCTCTCACAAACAGTAGCAAAGTCATATCATTCGACATAAAAGATCTATACCCATCGGTACCAATACCCGAAACAATGGAATTATTTGGATCTCACCATAAAAATAAGCAAATCGAGAAATAAAATGGAGTTTGGAATATATAGGAAACGCACGGCGACCGACATGATAATAAATACATAGCACCTCAAACCATCCAGAGCAACACAAACACGCAGCCCTTAGACAGCTAATAACGAGACTTGGACGAACCCCGCTAACTAAACACGAATATAAAAGGGAGCTTGGCACAATATATCCAATCGCTAAAAACAATGGATACGGAAAACATGTGGTGAATAAAATTAAAAGGAATATAAGGAATAAAAATAAAAATAATAACAAACCGAAAGAAAAGGAGAAATCTTGGACTGTACTAACATACACGGGGAAAGTATCGTTCAAATTAGCATAGGTATTTCAAAAGCACATCATACAGACTGCTTTCAAAATGAGGAACAACGTAGGCAAAATTTTAAACAATGGCACAAACGAGGAAGACCCATTAGACAGGCAGGGTGTATATAAGTTAACATGCGCATGTCAACAAAGCTACATAGGGCAAACCGGACGGAAAATTAGAACTAGATTCCGGGAACACGTAAGAGATTTCAGTAAAAAACACAAAAACCCAATAGCACACCGGAATCAAACTTCGCAAACCACATGTTCACAAACAAATGCAAACCGACGCAGATCAAAAACACAGCCAAGCTTCTCCATACAGAACATAAAGTTATACGTTTAAACATACTGGAGAACATGGAAATATATAAACAAAAACATTTCAAGGAAATATAATTAACGAACAAACAAACACCGTTTCAGATGCATTATTCGAACCTCTGAAATTGATATACAGCAAAAATAACATAGCGCAGGCAATTGATGCGAGAACAAAAACACGCAATCAACCCTCACAATCACTTAACGAGCGATACATACACATACACGAACTACCAGCTGCCTACAACACCTACGAAATGTACCTAACTAAATAAATGACAGCAGGACGAAGGACTACAAACCGAACACTAACTTAACGAGCGCAATCGTACACACACACAAACTACCAGCTACCAACCGCACATAACAAACGTACCTAATAAACAGGACAGCGAAGAACTAGACAGACAAATAAAGCACGAACGCAACAGAACGAACAAAGACACGGAAGATGGCAAAACGCCGAAACCGGTTTGCCCCCAAACCAAACTTGACAAGGGATGATGGAAAATCGTTCCAGAAAAATTCATATATTTGCACGAATTGATTTGATTTAACCGAGAGCTTTGTATGCTTCTCGTCAAGGTATTGCCAGCGGAGTTTAATTGAGATATTTTCGTTTATTTATTTCTTTGCTACGTAATCGGTTACATTTTGATAGTTTTTTTGTGAATTAACGAAACGAAATAGAAACTTTTATACACTGGAATCAATTGCGTTTTAGTCCCTGCCAAAGGCTGTTACTTTTACTGTCTCAATTATCAAGTCCCATTCGGAAATCCTTTGCAGTGGGACTGCTAACCGTTCTCTTGTAGCGGGCGGGTATAGAACCCTACCCTGGACGAAGATAATGGATGTTCAATGGTTAACCCTTACATCCATAGACCCCGTAATTTTTGCAGTACCTTCGTTCCCCCATCTTGTTTACTTCACAGAGCGCCCTGCGGTTCAAAGCGCGCCCTTACCTCCGCCTCTGGCGCTCTAACAGCTACAATGGCAGCACTGTTTCCGCGATTATCAGCACAGATGCAGTGCCCGTCACATTAAATTCAGACTGCCGATAACCAAATTCATAAAGGATCCCAACATAAAACTTACAGCGATTCAAGAGAGGAAACAAATGAATTTTATCTTTCGAATAGTTCACAATACTTAGGCGTCCTTTTGACACTTTAGTTAAATTTGAAGCTTGATGCAAATCATAGAGTCAAGCGGGCGTATGGAACACTGTAAGGCCGCAAAAGAACGCTTGGCAAACAGTGGGGCGTCAGCCGAGAACACAGCAGGGGTGTATAATCATTTATTCGACCAATATCAGCCTCCAGGGCAATAGTGCAGTGGACGACAGTCGTAATAAAAATGCTAGGCAAGCATGTGGTGCGGTAATGGGGTCAATTTTATCACGTTCCACAGCGGCTCTGAACGTGATATCCTACCATACTAAATATATGACATTCCCACAACAGCCGGTTCTATCGTACCGGAATGTACCGAGTTTTTTTACCCGGCCAAGGGCTGTTGTTTCAGTGTAACCCTGTCCAATATGTCTCGTGCCACCCTTAAATTGTCATCCTCGGATCAAACCCTGGCAGCTGGGTTGCTCCATTGTCTCTTGTTACGGGCTGGGGTCGAACGCTACCCTGGACCAAGAGATTGGATCTGCTGCGTTTGTTGGAAGAAAATTTATATTAAACGGTAGCATTCCGTTCAATGCGCCAAGTGTAAGAGATGGCTACATAAATCTGGATGCTCAGGTCTTAACCCTGCCATCCACAGACCCCGTACTTTCTTTAGTACTTTCGAGGCACCATGCTGTACACGCCTAAGGACGTCCCGCGGTAGTCGTCGCTCTGGCACTCCCTTACCGCCCCTACCAACTTCAAGTAGCCACAATAGTGGCTCAGTCTACACGACTGGCAGCACTGCTGCCATTACCGCCTCACCCACTCCCGACTGTCGCTCTCGCACAGCCGCTCAACACTCGTATCCCCTCCGGAATAGGCCAGATATGAGCATCGCCGAGCGTCAGTCCCCTCTTTCTCTGCCCCCAATGCCCCCCCAGCTTCCAGCCTGCACGTGGGCCAAGACCACCACCTCCTCGTACCTTTCACTACGTGCACCGTTTGTCGGCAAAGATTATATACGCCTGCGACATCGGTCAAGTGCAAAAATTGCCTTAGCTTGCGTCACGCCCTTATGGGCTCTGGGCTCGCAAACGGTAACCTCTGGATGGATACGTTCATAGCCCCTTGTTGCAGTACACAGCCGCCTTCCACGCCAGACAACAACGGCCATGGCGCTGTCAACTCTAGACTGCGACATAGTTTAGGCCTTAGCCTACCTCCACCTAGCCAAGCGCATCCGTCCCTCACGCCTAGCATGTCCCCCGTCTCCCCTATACCCTTCAAAATTTTACAGCTGAACTGTAACGGATTAGCTGGAAAGATCGCGGAGATAACTGACTTTATGAGGTCACACAACATCAAAATCGCCGCGATACAATAAAACAAACTGAACACAAGATCGGACTTACGAACTTGTGATGGGTATAATGTACATCGACCGTCCCAGCGGTTTTGGGGGTGGCCTTGCGTTTATTACAAATCACACTGTACAATATAATCTATTTTCCCCTGACGTCGACCCCAGGGACTCTACCTTAGAATGCCAAGGCATAGCAATCCGGTCAGGAGACGCCGACCTGCAAATCCTAAACATCTATATTCCTCCTGCCACGTGTTGTCCTAGAGATTATCATCCCGACATTAGAGCGTTGCTAAGGGGCGATAACCGTCTAATCCTAGGCGACTTCAACGCACATTACGATCGCTGGCACTCCAACTTGCCAGCAGACAGCAGAGAACACGCAATTGTAGACAAAATAGACCACTCAGCATTCTGCGCAGTTAATGAACTGCCACAGTTCGCCAGACATCTCCATAACGAGCGGGGGCCTAATTAACTTTGTCATCTGGCGACCGATGCTTACATTAGCTTCAGACCACCTACCCATCCTACTCTCTGTTGAACGACCGACCGACTGATAAACTAACATACATTAACTTCACCAAAGCGGGCTGGGACCGCTTTACGGAGTGTACAGAGCGCTCCTTCGCTGCCTTACCCACTCCGATAGACATACGCAAAGGTGAAAGAGAGTTTCGCAAGGTCATTGATTCAGCCTAAGGCCGCTTTATTCCTGCTGGTAGAATACCAGAAATTCGTCCGAATTTTCCTGCAGAAGCTGCGGCGATGGCAAGAGAACGTGACCAAGTGAGATTCGTCAATCCCGCAGATCCCTGCAACAAAGATCTCAATGCGGAAATTCGTAGGATAGTCAACGAACACATACTGATCAAGTGGAAACAACACCTTGAGGCATACAATCTCTCCGGCGGAGTCGGCAAATTATGGTCGACTGTCAAGGCCCTATCCAATCCCACCAAATACAATGACAACTCCGCTATTGCATTCGGCGACAGTGTCAAATCGGACGCCAGGAAATGCGCGAGCTCCTCTTGCCAGCTGTTTATAATGCAACCACCTGCGGATAGGACTAAGAGAAGAGTCATCCGACATGGGCACAAACACAAACACTGCCCTGCGCCTATTGACGTCTCAGTCGCAGAGGTCAAGGAAGCCATAATGAAGGCCAACCCCACTTAAATCCATCGAACCCGACGGAATCGCTATGAAGATGATCAAACACCTAGTCCGCGAGGGACAGAGTTATTTAGCGGCTCTTTTCAACATCTCTCTAACTACTTTCGTCATACCTGAGATATGGAAACAGGCGATTGAAATTCCCCTACTAAAACCAGGGAAGCCAGCGAACCAAGGAGATTCTTATCGTCCGATATTCCTCCTTTCGCCGGTTGCGAAATTACTAGAGCCCATTCTGCTCCCTTACTTTATTGCAAATCTGAAATTGGGCGATCACCAGCATGGTTTCCGCAAATCTCACAGCACTACATTCGCTTTGAATGCCATTACAACACAGATAAATTATGGTTTGAATCAACACCCACCAAACCATAGGACGGTTCTCGTGGCACTTGACCTATCAAATGTATTTGACACGGTCAATCACGCCACAGTCCTCCGAGACCTGAAAGAGACACCGCCCCTGCCGGCCTTAAAAGGTGGACCGCTAATTACCTCAATGGTTGACAGGCATCAGGCAAATTAAAAAACAAGAAATCGAAGCCACGAAGCATAAAACAAGGGGTGCGGCAAGGTGGTGTTCTCTCTCCCCTTTTGTTTAATTTATATATTTCGAGACTTCCCCCCCCGCCCCCCCCCCCCCCACCAGAGGGAGTCTCCATTGTTTCCTACGCTGACGACTGCACGATAATGGCCTCGGGCAAGCGTCCCTCCCTCCATTGACGAACTTTGTACTAGAATCAACAGTTACCTCAGTGGCCTTTCCAGCTTCTTCACCGAGCGAAATCTGACCCTATCTCCGACTAAATCGACGGCGACCCTGTTTACGACATGGAATGCGCAGATGGGGCAAGAGTTAAATGTCCACGTAGACGGAGTACCTCTACCTACTGTCAACCACCCGAAAATCTTCGGTGTGACGTTTGACAACGGCCTCACCTTCGCTGGTCATGCCACTGCAATAGCTTCAGAGGTACAGAGCCGCAATAAGACCCTCAAGTCACTGGCCGGCAGTACTTGGGGAAAAGACAAAGAAACATTGCTTGCTACATATAAGGTTATTGGTCGACCGGTTATTGACTACGCTGCGCCCATATGGTCGCCCAACCTTGCTGACACCAATTGAAGGAAATTGCAAGTCTGCCAAAACACCGCCATCAGAACTGATACGGGATGTCTGCTTATGTCATCCGAGTCTTACCTCTATCAAGAGGCAAAATAGCTCAATGTTCAAGAGCACGCTGAACTCTTGAGTAGACAGTTCCTTCTGAACTGTCATAAACCCAGTCATCCAAATCGACATCTATTGGATATAGCCCCGCCCCCCAAAGACATAAGGAGACATCTTCGTAAGCACTACGATGAGATCCGGCACCACATCTTTTTGCCGTTTGATCTGCGGAACCATAGACGGGCTCTAAATGACCTCCACACCGAGTCGGTAGACAGATCCCTCAGATCTCGGCATGTGAATCCCGTTATCAGTACTCAGCCACCTGAATTGGCTGAAGAGGAGCGTGTACTTCCGAGGGAGACTAGAGTCATGCTAGCACAACTTCGCTCTGGATATTGTAATAGGTTAAACTCTTACTTATCCAGACTGAACCCCAACATACCAAACACATGTCCTGTGGTATGTCCCCTCATGATACCAAACATCTCTTCTCCTGTTCACTCGAACCTACTCTTCTAATACCTACATCACTCTGGTCCAACCTTGTGGAAACTGCGCGTTTCCTTGGACTTCCGTTAAAAGAGCATGATGACAATTTAGAGTGATCGAGCCCTTTGGGCAGGGCGAAGCACTGTTAACAACAACAACCAAATACATGACCTGCATGTGGCTTGTCCCCTCACGATACCATGCATATCTACAGAAGAGCTTGATGACAATATTTAGTATGACCGTGCACAATATCGGGTCCATATCGTAAAATATACGACAACACCACTAGTACCAAACAAATATTTTTAAATTGTTTATTTTTATATTTTTTATCTTTATACCTAATAGTGCTACGCACACAAGGTGTATCAACTTCATTCGCCTAACGGTAGTATGTAACGGCATAAACGAATTGAGATAGACATTGACTTATGTATATCAAAATCTTCAGGAGGAAAAGAGAAATTGATTCCGTCTGTCCTTCTGTGAACCCGATAACTTCAGTAAATTTCTATATATATTAATGAATTTTGGTATGCATGTTCCCTAACACTCATCTCCGGGCTCTATTTAAAATGGGCGAAATCAGATGATAGGTACGACCACTTTTCATATATATATTTTCGAAAGTACAAAAAAAGTGATTATTCAGTACATAATAGACTTAGGCCCGGTTTTTCAGTCCTTGCTTAAGCTCAGTTTAAACTAAGTTTGCTTAAACTCGGCATAAATTTTAACTCCAGTTAAACTGCAGAGCGGTTTTTCAGTGAGAGTTTAAACCCGCTTTTAGGATTTGCTTTTTATACGGCAACATTGGTTTTTTTTTTATCTAGATACGGCAACAGATAACATTTGTTTACATATTCAACGCCATTGCCTCTCCTCAGTATTGTAATAGTTATGATTTTGCTAATTTCTGCATCACTATAATCACTTTCGTCAAGTGATATATCCAGTATTTAATTAAATATAAATATATTGGCGGCCGCCGTGGTGTGAAGGTACTGTTGCCGGCCTACCACACCGAAGGTCCATGGTTCGAGCCCTGGTACAGGTAACATCAAAAGTGATTTGAAAAAAGTTTTTCAAAACGGGGTCGCCCCTCGGCAGTGGTTTGGCAAACTCTCCGAGTGTATTTCTGCCATGACAGGCTTCTCAGCAAAAATTCGTCTCCTTTGTAGATGCCGTTCGGAGTCGGCAAAAAAATGTAGGTCCCACCAATTTGTAGGGAAAATTCAAATCGGCACACCACAAATTGGAAGAGAAGCTTGGCGCAAAAATCTCTTAGGAGGTTTATGATGATATACCTGTTGTATATCGCGCCATAGAGATAGAGATAGAATTAAATATAAAAATATCGTCCTTTTTTAATTGCGTTCAGTTTATTTTTTCACAACCAAAACCATCAAATATGCAAACAGCTGACAGATTAACTAGAGTTTAACCCTGCCAAATTGGCCGCTTAAACTACGTTTAAACTTCGTTTAAAGTTGACTGAAAAACTGCGTAACTAGTTTAAGCTTAGTTTAACTGACAAATTGAGTTGTACTGAAAAACCGGTCCTTATAAAGATAAAATTTGGTGTGTACTCGTATATGAAGACTGAGGCACAAAATAAAATTTTCAAAAAATTTTTGAAACGGGGCTGGCACCGCCCACTTTGATTAAGTCAAATTTAGAAAATATTATTAATCGTAAATCAAAAACCGTTCAAAATAAGTTAACGAAATTTGCCACACAGATTTCCACTGGGCGTGGCCCTAAACCGATTTGGCAAATTTTAAATAGAGCTCGGTAAACTGTTACCTTTATATATTCAACATTTGAACCAAATTTCGTTTCGACATATCAATTTTTGCCGGAGTTATGGCATAAAAAGTTTTGTATATAAAAGGGGCGGGGCCACACCCGTTTAAAAAAATTTATATTTTTCGACTTTCTTCGTTCACGGACACTTTCAAAGTGGAATAGAAATTATATAAAGCTTTTGCACGCAAAGTTATTGCCTATTAAATATATTTATGATCCCTTTCAAAATCTTTCGTATAAAAGGGGGCGGGGTTCTTAACCGATTTCGCCCATTTTTTTCCGGAACATACCTCGTATTAGTATAAATATGTGTGATGAATTTCATTTCGATATCTTGAACCATTTTTGATTAATGCTTAATATTATTTCTAAATTTGACTTAATCAAAAGTGGGCGGTGCCACACCCATTTAAAAAAATTTCTTGAAAAATTTATTTTCTGCCTTAAAGTTAACGTACACACCAAATGTTATCCTTATAAGTGTATTATGTCCTGAATAATGACTTTTTTTGTATTTTCGAAAATATTTTATATATAAGTGGGCTTGGCTATCATCCGATTGCACCTATTTTAAATAGCGCTCGGAGATGAGTGCCAAGGAACCTGCATACCAAATTTCATTAAGGTTACTCAAAATTTACTCAAGTTATCGTGTTAAAAAACGGGCGGACGGACGGACATGGCTTATTCAATTTCTCTTTTCCTCCTGAACATTTTGATATATATAACTCAATATCTGTCTCGATTCGTTTATGCCGTTACATACTACCATTAGGGGAATGAAGTTAATATACTAATAATATAATAAATGTATGTTCGTAGCACTACTAGGTATAAAAATATCAGTTTTTGTTGTTGTATTTAATATTTGTAGAGGAAATGTCAGTACTTTTTAATGGGAAATATTAGGCCTTTGAGCATTGGAATTGAGTTTGCAATACCATTTTAAGTGCTTTGGACAGTTTGTAAGGTTATTAGCTGTAAGTACCTTATAAGCCTATGAATAAGAATGGCTTGTTGGGGGTGATGCTTGTAAGAAATTTTTCCCAGTCTCCATTAAATATTTGTAATATCTTGTAAATATTTGTTATTCTAATATGGTGTTTGATGCTTTGGAGAGTACAGCAAGAACTCCACCTCGTTAGTGTGCTTTTTTATTTACACAGCTAACGAGTGAAGTGAAATTCTACAACGCATGACGACCAAAAGACAGACTAGTCACTTTTATCGGGATTTAGTAATTCAGTAAGTTGTTTTGTAAACTTTCGTTTTTTTACATGCAAAAACTTTTTGCTTCGTTAGACACACACTGACATTTGGAAAAATTTTCTCCAAGGGATGTCCAATATTCTTTCGACACCGTCCACGATTCGGAGCCATATATCAGGACAGCCCTGTTAAATAATTATTACTAATCGTAATGATTCTCTCTCTATGGCGCGATATACAACAGGTATATCATCATAAAGCTCCTAAGAGATTTTTGCGCCAAGCTTCTCTTCCAATTTGTGGTGTGCCGATTTGAATTTTCCCTACAAATTGGTGGGACCTACAGTTTTTTGCCGACTCCGAACGGCATCTACAAAGGAGACGAATTTTTGCTGAGAAGCCTGTCATGGCAGAAATACACTCGGAGAGTTTGCCAAACCACTGCCGAGGGGCGACCCCGTTTTTGAAAAACTTTTTTTCAAATCACTTTTGATGTTACCTGTACCAGGGCTCGAACCATGGACCTTCGGTGTGGTAGGCCGGCAACACTACCTTCACACCACGGCGGCCGCCAAATGATTACCGGTTTAATTATTTACTTTCTTGAGAATCCATGTAACAATTGATTGATAATTACTTTAAATTTTTAATGATTATTTTCCAATTAATTAAAAAAGTGATAAAAAAATCATGATTTTTAGGATTATTAAAAAAATCAAAAAGTTGCTTTGATTACTTTTGATTTTTTTTGATTTTGTTTGATATCGTAATCAATTAATAATTGTCTTTTCTTGAAAAAAGCAATTAAAATAATCAGTGCGAATTAAAAAAGCTGTATAAGTACTTATTACTAATCAAATTTAACAGGTCTGTATCAGGTAGGGGATTTATAGAGCGTGATCTTTGTTTACGGTAAGAAAAAAACACTTGTTGACGCAGTTGTGCTGGTTCCGAGGACTTTATGTGATTTCTCTCCAAAATACATAAAGAATTCGAAATACGTACGAGCTTTTTCACAGAAATACCAAATGTTTTCCGTGTTTTTTTTTTAAGTTTGGTTTTGTTATATTCTTAATTTATTCTACCAAAGTCACAGCAAGTGTTAAAGAGTGCACATCTTATCTTCATGGTTGTAAATTGTCTAATTTTAATTTGATAACTATAAAGTACTTGGGTGACCGTGCCTTGCTCGGTATTTTTCGAATTTGTCGCATAATCAAGTACCTCGAGATGCCACGAAATTATGTCCACATGCGCACTCCAAATTTCATCCAAATCGGTTAAACCGTTCCCGAGATAGTGGTCGATATAAGAAGGAATAATTAAAATGCAGTCAGGTGGCAACCCTAGGTGGCAATCCTGCTTAAAAATATTCTGGTTGGTATATGGCATCAAGTACCTTCCGTTTGATACCCATATTGCCATATATTGCTTAATATTTAAAAAAAAAATCGGAAAGGTGGCAATCCTCTAAGCTTCCTTTAGCGGCAACATCCAAGTAGAAAATCTTAGAAGGAAGCATACTATCCATCTACCAAATTTCATCGGTTTAGCCGTTCCCGAGATAGTGGTCGATATCTGAAGGAATAAATAAAATGTGGTCAGGTGGCAACCCTAGGCAACCCTACTCGAAAATACTTTGGTTGGTATACGGCCTAAAATACCTTTCATTTGATACCCATATTCGCATATATTGCTTAATATTTAAAAAAAATTGATGTAGGTGGCAACCCTGTGAACCACCCCAAGTGGCAACACCAAAGTAGAAAATCTTAACACAAAGGATACTACCCGTATACCAAATTTCTTCCAAATCGGTTAAGTCGTTCCTGAGATAGTAGTGGATATACAAATATACAAATATACAACTATACAAATATACAAATATACAAGAATAACTCGTTTAAAGTTATAAGATAAGCAGTGGAACTAAAATTAAATACTAGTTTTCGTCAGCCACAAGTCGAAAAAGCTAACTCTCTTTTTACTTTGAATTCAACAATTTAAAAAATTATATGTATGCACTTTCTTAATATATGCCGAAAGGACCTTCGCTTTCACAAGTCGCGCCTCATAGCAGACTCTTTGTTTTTTTATTTTTCTTCCGCTTTTATAATACAGAATAAATACTAATATTCGCTATTTTAATTTAGTCTGGTTGTTTAAAGATTATAGCTAGCTATTCGTATTCCTTTTATCCTTCAAAACTGTGGCTGACAATTGCTAACACTTAAGAACAATGCAAAGTCTCTTTTATTTTCAATTTACAGAAAGAACTCGTTATCGTATATCTCTGTTTTTATGTTGCACAGTGACTACAATGCAGACTTCATACCATACATAAATGTATTATATTTCTTTAGTCCGTTAAAAACATTTATGTATAATACTATCGTCTGTGTTCAAAAATTCGACCAATAACAGTTCCTAATGACTACATTTGCATCATCCCATAAACTTACGCCGAAAACGAAAGATGTAAGCTATAAAAATTCAAAAATAAATAAGTTATGGGTATGGCTGAAAGGTAAATTTTGAGCTATGCTTTGGATTTGAGTAACAATCGTACTTTACTTTTGAAACTTTCAGTTGTTATCTCTTTATTTCCAAAATGCTTAGGTATATATTTTTTTGAAGCTTGAATCACTTCCTATGAGTGAACTAGTTTTATTAATTCCTTTCGAAATTTTATTAAATTTATTATACCTAATAGTGTTACGCACACAAGGTGTATTTGCTTTAGTCGAGCAACGGTGGTATGTAACCGCATAAACGGATCGAGATAGATATTGACTTATATATATCAAAAAGTTCAGGACGAAAAGAGAAATTGATTAAGCCATGTCCGTCCGTCCGTCCATCCGTCTGTAAACACGATAACTTTAGTAAATTTTGAGATATCTTAATGAAATTTGCTATGCGGGTTCCTTGGCACTCATCTCCGAGCGCTATTTAAAATGGGCGAAATCGGATGATAGCCAAGCCCACTTATACAAGGTGGCGCAAAAGTAATCCTCCTATCAGAAAATGCTATAAATTTTGCGATTGGCCCCTAAAGTCAGTTCTGTTTTAACATTTGTGTAGTAACCACATGCGAAATACACGTTAATAAACAATGTTACGCTACACTGCTCCAGAACGCGGAATATTGCTGACTATTTATTTGGCCAATAATCGGTCGGGGCCAAACGGTTACTGTGAATGGTGAGCGCTACAGAGCAATGATCAACGAGTTCTTTTTGCCGCAACTTGATGAATTGGGATTATAAAACATGTGGTTCCAACAAGACGGTGCAACAGCACACACTGCACGTGCCAGAACCGATATGCTGAACATCGGAAGCTTACTTTTGCGCCACCTTGTTATAGAATATTTTCGAAAAAAAAACAAAAAAAATCATTATTCCGCACATAATACACTTATAAGAATAACATTTGGTGTGTACGTTAACTTTAAGGCATAAAATAAATTTTTCAAGAAATTTTTGAAAATGGGCATGGCACCGCCCACTTTTTAGTAAGTCAAATTTAGAAATAGTATTAATCATTAACCAAAAATCGTTCAAGATATCGAAATGAAATTCATCACACATACTTATACTAATACAAGGTATGTTCCGGAAAAAGATGAACGATATCAGTTAAGGTCCACGCCCACTTTTATACGAAAGATTTTGAAAAGGATCATAAATATAATTAATAGGCAATAACTTTGCGTACAATAGTTATATATCATTTCTATTTCACTTCAAAAGTGTCCGTGAACGAAAAAAGTCGAAAAATATAAATTTTTTAAAATGGGTGTGGCCCCGCCCCTTTTATAATGGATTATTCCACAAAACTTTTTATGTCATAAATCCGGCAACAATTGATTTATCAAAACGTTGTTTGTTGTAAAAATGGACGAAATCAGTCAAAGGCCACGCCCAGTTTTTTAACATAGTTCTGAAAAATTTAAAACGCGATATTTCTACAACCAAGCAAGCTATATCAATAAGATCTTGTACACATAATAAGCTTTTTAACCAATACTAATCTTTGTGGATTTTGGGAAAGTAGGCTTGGCGCCGGCCACTTTTCAGCATAAAAATTCGGCTACTTTCAAAGGCGATTGCTTGTAGTTTCAACTAGATATTTCAATGACAATTGGTCAGCTGCTTTTCAATAGTATGTAGTTTACTGCTACCACAAATTAGGCAAATCGGTTGACAAGCAAGCAAAATATCCAGGAAATTATTAACTACCCCACTGCAATAGGGAAGTTATACGAGGTGTGTTCAAAAAGTATCGCGAATTTTGAATTTTCGCTGGTTACGTATATTCGAATTTCGAATTTTTTGTGGCGTTATGTTGGTACTCATGTCTCTCACTTATGCCGACAAGCTCGACCATTTTGAATGTTCAGTTAATTGTTGACAGCTGCTTTGCTTGCACGTGTTTTGGATCGTCTTCGATTTTTACGCGAAATTCGTACCAAAATTGCTCAATTGTGACCAAAAACAGCATCGCATGAACATTGATAATGAGATGTTAAACTCTGTCCGCGACGACCCAAATTTGCTCCAGAGGGTCATAACTGGTGACGAATCGTGGGTTTATGGTTATGACGTGGAAACCAAAGCTCAATCATCTCAATGGAAGCTGCCGCACGAACCAAGACCGGAAAAAGCGCGCCAACTTCGGTCGAATGTGAAAGTTTTGCTGACAGTTTTCTTCGATTGCAGGGGCGTGGTGCATCATGAGTTCTTGCCACAGGGAAGAACGGTCAATAAGGAATATTACCTGCAAGTTATGCGCAATTTGCGCGAAGCAATCCGCCAGAAACGCCCGGATTTGTGGAAGAACAAAAATTGGCTTTTGCACCACGATAACGCCCCTGCTCACGCATCGTTGCTTGTGCGCGACTTTTTGGCCAAAAACAACACACTAATGATGCCGCAGCCGCCGTATTCCCCAGATCTGGCCCCCTGTGACTTTTTCTTGTTCCCTAAACTGAAGAGGCCCATGAAAGGACGGCGTTACGCTTCTCTTGACGATATAAAGACGGCATCGAAGGAGGAGCTGAACAAGATACAAAAAAATTATTTTTTGAAGTGCTTCGAAGATTGGAAAAACCGTTGGCACAAGTGTATAATATCTCATGGGGATTACTTTGAAGGGGACAAAATAGATATTCATGAATAAATAAATAATTTTTGAAAAAACACAAAATTCGCGATACTTTTTGAACACACCTCGTATATCTTTTTTGATTTTCATACCTTTCATGAACATAAAATGTTTATAAGTATGAGAAGCTGAAAAGATGGGCCCATTAATAAGTATACTGAAATGATTAGGACGATGAGCTGAGTCGATTTAGCAATGTCCGTCTCTCCGTCCGTCTGTCTATTTGAACGGAAATTTTTCAACCATAAAATGTACATGTATTGGTATTTTGAAAAGTTTTTAGTAGGGAAACTATTTATATACAAATAAGCTAATGGTGGCCGCCGTGGTGTGGCGGTAGTGTTGCCGGCCCACCACACCGAAGGTCGAAGGTTCGAGTCCCGGTACAGGTAACATCAAAAGTGGTTTGAAAAGGTTTTCAAAACGTGGTCGCCCCTCGACATTGGCTTAGCAAACGCTCCGATTGTCTTTCTGGCTTGGAAGGCTTCTCAGCAAAAATTCATCTGCTTTGTAGATGGCGTTCGAAGTCGGCGAAAATCTGTAGGTCCCGCCAATTTGTAGGAAAACATTTAAAACGGCTCACCACAAATTGGAATTCCCTCGGCGCAAAAATTTCCTAGGAGGTTTTTGATGATATAACTGTTTTATATCGCGCCATACATTTATATTCTTCTTTAATTAATTTACCCTCAAAACTCATAACAGAAGTGTTTTTATTGAAAACAATCAGCTGGCTTTATAATACAAACTGAAAACAATTAAAATAGACCTGCGTAAATTGGTATGCCATAATAGATTACTATTAGGTATATAATGTTCGGTTCCACCCGAACTTAGACTTCCTTACTTGTTTAAAGTTCAAAATGTTGTGTTGTCCCAAATTTAATCAAGTGGATTAATTTACTCAAAATGGGGAAATGTGTTAAACAACAGAATGGCTTGATGATTCGTTGTCGGTTAGCTCAACCTATCATTTCTAAAGACTGAAATGCTCCAATGCAACAGGTACTAGCAGCTTTAGAGTTCATGGTCAACTCTTGTCTGATAGACCTCCAGGCAGGCCGTATTTGGGATAGTATTCTTTGGATCATACCCGAAAATCAAAGGGCAGTGATATTTACTCAAAACATCTTTCGTTCTTCTTAAGTATAAAGCTGTAAAGGAATACTCTCGATGGCTACTATCTAAGTACCCTACGTCTGTGTCAATTTACTCCTACAGGCAAAGAGGCAATCAAAGCCCTTCAGGGCAGGAGTACCGAGTCAACTAGCAATTCATTGCAGACAACAGCAAAACGCACTGCCCTCGCTGTGCGCACATCGATAGAACTTCATCGATAGAGGGCGTGCAAAGCTACATGAGAAAGACGCTCATATTAATTGTATGAATCCTCCCCAAATAGCGCGGCACCATCGCTGAGGAATTGGAATGCGCAATTTTGACAGTTCGGTTCGCGGTGAAGTTGTGTGCACAATACAAACGCGGGAAGGAAAGAAGACAAATTTGGGTATGGCGCGCATTGCTAGACATCGGCGTAATAAACTCTACGCTTAGGCGCTCTAATTTGGGGGCGGCAGTAATACAGAAATTGTCAACTTCAACTACATATGCTCACCATCTGCAAAAGCTCCTACCCAACAGCTGCTTGTTCGACCAGTGACAGAAACTCGCTTCCTCATGAAATCATAAAGTCGGTTCCTCTGCTCTTTAGTAAAATATAACCATTAAAAATAAGTTAGAACAGAGAAATCGGAAGTGATTTTAGTTAAAGGAATTTAATATAATATTTTTTTCCAAATAAAATTAATATTTAATTTTTGGCATTCAGAAATTCTTTTCATCTTAAATATTTCCATGACTTGGCCATAGTGCATCGACAAGCCGCACACCATTTGTTCTAATATACGGGATTTACCACTGCACTTCTTCACTTCGGTTTCCATTCACCACTGAATGCACTTCATTGAGCTTTACTATGCCATCATTTTCTTTAAATATTAAAATAAAACAAGAATGCACACTGTAGGTTTTCAACGTTTCCAATGAAAATGATTAATTCGAGCACTGCAATCATGTTGCAAATTGTGCGATTTCCCTTCGTCTCAACCGTCCAGTCGACACAGCAATCATTGGCAACGTCAGTAATGCTCTTGCGCTTAAGAAGATACTTAAGGAACTGCGTTTGACTGCCGTTGCCAATGCTGATGTCGCCTTTTCATTCCCTTTTGGAGAAATGTGCGAGGTAAGAGTTGCAGTAATACATATTTACATATATGAAGTGGTCTATGAATGAAGGTTGTATGTCGCTTCTTTGGATTTTTCCTGTTACAATCATCAATGCAGGACTTCGTATGCACATATGAAGCTACGAAGAGCTGTTATAAATGAATTAGAATATGGAGTAATCCCTAATTAGGCCCCAAGGAGTGTCGTAGTATGGCGATGCTTTGCTCGGCGCATTCGCCTCCTGAAACACAATGAGGATGCAAGGAAAACAGAAGATAGATAGGTTGGGGTGCAGTAATTTGCCTAAGTATTAAAATGATTAGTACCAAGCTAAGGGACTATGCTAAACGATAGCAAGAATTTTAATTGGAATTTTTGACATAAAATATAATTCCGAGCTGTCGCATATTACTCTTCTGAGAGTTATCTCGCTCTAGTGCTTTGGAGTGTGCTCAAGAATTTTTATTGTCATGCATACATTTATAATTTAACAACCCCTTCTGGTAAAACTCATACACAATGCAGAGCAGCGTTACACAGAACTATTAGTCGGTCACTGACATTCTGTTGCGCTTGCGATTGGTGTTGCTAAATCAAATAGGCGTCGAATAAGCGAAGCACAAAAGTAATAAGTGCTTGGAAACGCTGAAATGTAGAATATAAAAATAGCTTCAAGGTAGAGACAATGAGATGAAGGCGAAGAAATCGTGGCTTTGGCATAAAGAATTTCAATAAATGTTTTCTATTTCACCACCACACTCCCTTAACCGCGATTTAGTTGAGTACGCAACTGATGAGGAATAAATGTAAAAAACTTCACGCGCTTCATGGAAACCTACGCAATGCAACCAAACGAAAAGCAAACTGGCAAATTTTAATATAAAAGAAAATTCTTCTTGAAATTCTTTACTTTGCTTTGATCTTTATAGATTTTTGCTATACCGGCATAGTGAGTTCTTCAGCATTTTAAATAATTCGTTCTATTTTCGCATCTGTACCCACATACGTAAATGGCCCTGAATTCAAAAAAGTCATTAGGTAACAGCAGTTGAGAACATAAAAACAGCAAAGCACTTGTGAAAGTGTTGTACATCGACGCCCTTTACAATATGAACATTAGGCCTAAGAAGGATGCTTCACTTCAACAGCTAACACAAGTGCAGCTTAAGGCACTTTAGCCAATTTGCTTCATGCATGTTTATACATATATTGTTATTGAACGTGCAAACCCGTATATAATCCATTTGTTGTTGTTGTTGTGGTAGCGACTATTAAACTTGCCTAAAGTATCACCTCTTCCGTGGTGAACCTCCATGGTGGTGATGGCAATTAGCGCTTGGCTATTTTTTCGTTTGTGCGCTTCCCTGGTGGCTCGCCGACCATTTAGCCCGTTTTTGTTGATCAACTGGTCGTCTGATTTCCGCATTGAGATCTTGAATTTGGAGATCCGTAGGGTCCAGCGTCGCACATGGTCACGTTCATTTTCCAGGGCCGCTGCCTCTGCGGGGGAATGCGGCAGTATTTCCTTAATTCTACCTGACGGAATGTATTGATTCGAGGCTGAAGCTATGACCATGCGAAACGCTTTTCCCCCCTTCTCTTACGTCAGACGGGATGGGAAGAGCAGTGAAGGTGATCTCAGTGAAGTTAAGAAAACCAACCCAATCAGCTTTACTGAAATTAGTGAAAGTGCGATTTTCAGAAGTAACAAAGTCATTGGGGCAATCGATTGAGAGGACTACCGGTAAATGATCCCATGCAAGAGTTAACATCGGTGGCGACTCTAGTGGGGACATCCCCGTTCACAGTGCAGAACGTCGAGTCATCTATTTCTTCATGCAGTTCCTGTCCCCAACCATCAACCTGTAAGCTCGAGTGCCACAAGTCGTAGTGTGCGTTAAAGTCTCCGAGGATTACACGATTATCGCCTTTGAGTAACGCAATGATGTCAGGGTGGTAATCGGGCTCGGGCAGCAGGTGACAGGAGGTATATAAATGTTCATTGTTATTGTTATTGTTATTTCAAGATCGACATCGCCTGACCGGACAACCATACCTTGACGTTCTAAGGTGTCTTCCCTCGGGTCGACATCAGGCTCAAATAGACGATATTGCACATATATCCGTCCGCAAGTCCTCTCTCACAGTCACGGCGGTTGATGTTGTAGCCGTCACAGGTCAGAAGATCTGATCGGGTACCTAGATTTGTTTCTTGAATAGCAGCAATCTTGATATTTTGCCGCTTCATGAAACTCCGCTGCGTAGCTCAACAGCATAAGTTCCTGTTACCAAGTTGAAAAAGTAAAAGCAGGTGGCATAGGCTAAGGCAGGAGTTACATTTGACTGATGTCGCAGGTGTATATAGTCTCAACCGACAAACAGTGCACATGGTGTAAGGGACCAGGAGTTGGTGGATTTAGCTTACATTTGTGCTAGTGCTGGAAGAAGAAGGGGAGGTTGTAAGTGAGAGGGGGTGGGCTGTCGCTCAACATTGTTCACATCTTAAAGAGAAGAAAGTACCTGTAGGCTGCTGTGTGAGGTGTTGGCGCCGTTGGGCGTGAGCGGCAGCGGGAGTTACACTAGTAGTGTGTGGGCAGTATAAGTGCTGTTAGTCGTGGAGACTGTATCTAGAACTTGTGGCGGTGCGACACTGGAGCGACGTTGGCCACGGGACGCCCTAGGGCGTGAGCAGCAAGGGCCACAAAAGTTTGTAGAAGCTAGGGCGGGGCCTATGTGTGGAGGGATTTAGCCCGGAGCACCTAGATGTGTTCAACCATCTTTTACATTTATTACACTGGACGAAGTGTGAACGTTTGACGTTAATCTTCTTTCAGCAAACGCAGCAGATTCATTCTCTTGGACCCGGTTTGGATTCAACACCAGCCCGGAGCAGGAGAGTTTTGAGCAGCCCTGCTGCAAGGAGCTGCTCGGAGGATGACAATGTTAAGGGGAACGGTGACAAGTTAGACAGGCTAATGTCGAAATAACAGCCCTTGGTCGGATATAAAAACCCGAGTCATCTTGGTACGATAGAACCGGCTGTTGTTGAAATGATAATCCTTTTGTAAAGAACACTGGCTCCTCCTTCAAGCTGAATTTATTTTCATTAAAATAGGTGTTGAGCCGGAATAGTAGCCAATTAAAGAAATTTAATCCTAAGTTGTTCCTGTGCTATTAAAAAAGTTTAAGTTGCGATACTATATTTTGACTTGAGCTCTGAAATATCGGATGCTAATCTTATATTCACCTTAACAAACGATACAAACAGTACTTAGTAAAATTCATTGAAAGGGCACTTGTAGCGGGAATATTTGTATGGATAACAATCGGGATAAACAGTGAGTCGCGCGTACCAAAGTAGTGGATAAAAAAGTGGACAATTTTGTTCGGCTAGGTTTCAATTTTGAACCATGTTGAAAATGTTTATCTGCGTACGTGTGAGTGCATACTTTTAGGCACTTGTTGTTTTCCATACAAATTCCAAAAATATGCTTTGGTGTTAGTAAAAATTTGTAAATTTGTGCAATCAGAGTTTCACCACGGTTAGCCTGGTTGGATATCTGAACGTATTACTTGAATAAACAAATATGGCGACCATTTTTCTCCGCCATATTCCTTGATGATGACGAATCTGTGAACGAGGGCAAACTGTATGCCGAATTATGATATAGTATACGATATCTTAAGCGGTTTTTTATTTATGGCTAATAATCAGTGCTGCGCAATCCATATATCCTTGTAGCACTCTTGTTTTCGTTTTGCCCTTAAATATAGGCACTGATACATAATTCCACTTTGAATTCAAAGAAAACTTTTTATAGCACTCCCATCCCAGTTAGAAATATATGCATGCGGCATGAGTATTTCAGTCATGAATTGGAGGTTTGTTCATTTCCATTTTACACGTGTTGTTTCTCAGAGAGTATGCATACTCTATCCCTTCTTTTGTACTACTTTTGCATGCATGTATCTGTATTAATTCTGAAAGCATATAGAAATACTAGTACGTACACATGATTTATGGGTACAAAATCGCTTATGATATAGCATGGAATTGTCTATATTCATATTATTTAGGTCGATGGTTCAAAGTTATGCCATCGTCAGCCAATTAGTCATAGTTACTGACTAAAAAAAGGGTTATAAGGTTTGTCCAGGGAATCCAGGTGTTTTTTTTTCGAATTACATGGCTTTTCTCTGCCACAGCATGCATTCCCAAAGCATATACGCCAATACCTCGCATTGCGTCGTTTCGTTTTGCGTCGTTTCGAAGTTGCGTCGCTGATGAAGTAGTACCAATTCTCACTGTCCGTCGTTAGATTTTCGAAGTTGCGTTGTTTTCGGTTCGAGTTTTAAATTTTTTTTTTTAATTTTCTTTTTTTTCTTAAAGATGGCACGACAAGGCAGTCAACATAAAGCGTGTTGCCCATGCACGCGAAACTCGCTCTCAATCGCCTTGGCGGCGACAAGTTATTGGCAACTAGTGTTTGTGTATGAACACGGACAATTGCGCCGTGCCATCACAATTCGGGGATTCCCTTGCTTACTGAAAATCAACGCAACTTGGTGCAGTTTTATTTTCACTTTGTTTTGCTTATTAGAGTTGAGTTTCAATTAGTGTGTTGTGTTTTTTTTAAGAAAATAGTAAATATTTATAAATTTTTACGGGTATTTTCTGGTTACCAAAAAGGTAAATATTTTTCCAATTTATTTATTGGCGGGGTTATATTATTTTTTTGCATACACTTGTAATTTTTTTAGCCAAATGAGTGGGAAGGGCGGTGCAGGTAAAATTACCAAAAATAAAAAAAAGACCGTCAGCTTGGAGACAAAATTAGATATTCTGCGACGATTTGAGAAAGGAGAGAAGGCCGTAGAGATAGCAAAGGCTGTTGGTCTGACTGCAACCACTGTCAGAACTATTAGAGGTCGAGATGGAGATAAAATAAGAGAAGCTGCAAAGTCTGCAAGACGATGCTAGATGCTAAGACGATGACCCGTGCAAGGATTGCTTTGATGATCCAAATGGTTTCCTTGCTTTCTATGTGGATTGAAAATCAAGTTGCGCACAGGATACCATTAAGTAAAATGGTAATTCAGACGAAAGCAAAAAGTTTATTTGATGACATAAAACAAGAAGCAGTATCCAATGGCAATGCTAGTGGTAGTAATACAGACAAGAATGAAACATTTGAAGCTAGTCAGGGCTGGTTTGGGAGATTCAAGGTTCGAGCAAATCTGCACAGCATTGCTCTTAAAGGCGAAGCAGCTAGCGCTGATATAACTGCTGCAGAGCACTACCCGGCAGAGTTAAAAGCTTTAATTCATGAAGGTGGCTACGATCCAAAACAAGTCTTTAATGTTGACGAGGCTGGGTCTACCCAATAGAACTTTCATATCTAAAACAGAACAATCTGCGCCAGGATTTAAAGCTAGCAAGGATAGACTGACTCTTCTTCTTGGTGGTAATGCAAATGGCGACTTCAAATTTAAACCATTTCTCATTTATCAATCAGAAAATCCAAGAGCTATGAAAGGTTGTTCAAAGAATCTGCTTTCTGTCCACTGGCGAGCAAATAAAAACGCATGGATGACAGCATCATTATTTCAAAACTGGGTTTCAACTTGTGCTATACCAGAAATTAAAGCTTGTTGCAACAAGGAAAACTTAACCTTCAAGGCTTTGGTCCTAGTAGATAATGCTCCTGGTCACCCAGTTTATGTTGATAAGTTGTCAGAAAACGTGAAATTTGTTTTTTTTCCACCTAATACGACATCAGTTATTCAGCCGATGGATCAGGGAGTAATCGACTTTTAAAAGTTATTACCTTCGACGAACATTTAAACTTCTTTTAAGTGAGACTGATGGACAAGATAAGCATACTATGCTAGAGTTTTGAAAAAAGTTCAACATTATGAAAGCCATAGAAATTATTTCCGATTCTTGGGAAGAAGTTAAACCATCTTGCATGAATGGTGTTTGGCGCAAAATATGGCCTGAATGGGTTCACAGAATATGCGCCGCAGAAGTTGATGGTACTCCAGCAGTTCGTCATGAAATTTCTAATTTGGACAGAGAGTCTAATTTTGAAGGTATGGAGGATACTGACATAAATGAATTGCTAACCTCGCACAACCATGAATTGTCTAATGAAGAACTGTTGCAACTGGAATTGTAAATTGCCAATGAAGAAGATGGCAGTGACCATACTATAGAAACCACCGAAGAACAGAATTTAACCTGTCTTTGGTTTGACGAAGGTATGGAGATTTTTTTAAAAAACGATCCTGACAGCGTAAGGAGTTTAAAAGTGTCACAGGCGGTAGCTACAAATATCAATTGCTACAAAGAAATGTATCTTAACTTGAAAAAAAGCTGTTCAGACAACTTTGGACCAATTTTTTATGAAGACAAGCCGACTTACGACAACAGCCACTATGGACTAATCCGATAGTGATTAATTTTAGTTTGGTTTCTATAAATTGATTGAATATTTTATTTTGTTTTAATTGAATTTGTTTTTTTTTTATGGTTTTTTTGAATGTATGTATGCAATAAAATTTTATATTACTTCCGTTTTTAAATATTTACTTTGTTCCTTTTTTTTAAGTAGTGTTTTCGTAACCCGGGAACCTATCTTCGATCTTTTCATGGTTTTCTATAGAAAATCATAATTCAGTTTGCGTCGTTTCAGTTTGCGTCGTGTTTTTTTGGGACGTAACTACGACGCAAAGCGAGGTATTGGTGTACATAACTCTTTCAGAACGCACACTTTATCTGTGAACAAATATGTTCTCCACTTGAAAGTTACGCAGTTTACATACTTGTTCATTCATATGGAATGCATGCTCCGCGCATTCGTACAACTGACCTCACATATAAATGCAATTCACATAAACGTGCCTGAGGTTCATATGAAAGGGTTAAGCTCAGGAACTTCCATATGAAATAGAAATTTAAATATGAAATAGAAGCACTGAAAAAGACTCATAGTCAGAATCATTTCATCTATAATAGTTTGATGGAACTTAATTGAACAAGAAAGGGAAGACATATGAAGGGGTTAGAAGCAAAAGGATCTAAGTAAAATTTTGTTTATGTAACCGTATTCCAGGACTTACAAGAAGCAAGAAGAATCTAAATGAACCTTAATTTGATTCAGAAAAACAATTTAAAGCAAAATAAGCTTGGTTTAAAATGGTTCCAATATAAATTAAGGCCTAATTTAAAAATAGATGCATGGTGTCAGAAAAGTGGAAAAATATTAGCAAGGAACTTGAAACCGAAAACGGATGGAATGTAGGAATACCCGTCCCCCACTTTTATGTTTAAATAATTTCATAAAAAACAAATCTTTGATAATTCAGTTTCTGAATTAAAAAGGAAAACTTTTGTGCTTCTTTGAATAATAAAGTTTTTTTTCAGTGCACATACAATTGTTGTAGATGTGTTGTGATTTACCCTTCCATTTAAACACTTTTGAGCACCTGCTAATAATATTTATAACATTGGCTTAATCAAAAGTGGGCCACACCCTTTTCAAAATGTACAAAAAAAATGTATTGGATGCCACAATTTCCATTTATACCAAATTGGCGGAAGAAATAATGTGTATAATTTCTTGTGTTTCCCAAAATATTCGATACATACAGTTTGGTCCAATTAACATTTGTTCAGACTAACGAACGGACGGTTTTTCCTCTTGCACAATTTGATATACATCCGTTCATATCTTTCTCGATCCGAGTATGTCATTACGACCCTTGGTTGTATCAACAAAATTAAAATACTTTGTGAGCTTTACTCAGCTGACGATTGGAATTTAAGCATTTCTGCCCAACAAAAAAAGAGATCCTGCAATATCTATCAAGCGTATTGAGGGAGTGACAACAGCACACATTGTACCGCCTGCTTAGGCCTTACCAGTTTGGCTTCTTCTTCCTTAAATGGTCATCTAACCGCCTGGGCGATTTTGACCGTCCAACATAGCTCGCCAGTCGTTTCTTCGTTGAACCAACTGGCGCCAGTGGGAAACACCGCGGGATCACAAATCGGTCTCCACTTGGTCCTTCCCTCGGAGTGGTGGTCTCCCTCTTACTCTGCTTCCACCGGCTGGTGCCGATAAGAATACCTTCTGGGCTGGAGCATCTTGGCTCATTCGCACTACGTGGCCTAGCCAGCGAAGCCACTGTGTTTTAATTCGCTGAACTATGTCAGCGTAAAGTTATACAGCTCATCATTAAATCTTCTTCGGTACTCGCCGTCGCCAACGCGTAGAGGTCCACAAATCTTGCGAAGAACCTTTCTCTCGAATACTTCCAGAGCCGCCTTGTCAGATGTTGTTAGTGTCCACGCTTCTGCACCATATAGCAGGACGGGTGCGATGAGTTACTTGTAGAGTGTTATTTTCGTTCATCGAGAGAGGACTTTACTTTTCAATGGCCTACTCAGTCCGAAGTAGCATTTGTTTGCAAGAGTAATTCTTCGTCGGATTTCTAGGCTAACATTATTGTTGGTGTTAATGCTGGTTCCCAGGTAAACGAAGTCGCGAATGCGCTGACTCTGCATGATGACAGAAGGTACTTCGTTTTGCCCTCAAGGTCATTTTGCATAGCCGTAGAAGTTTTGCGGGGAAACCAAATTCAGACACAGCGGCATATAGGCAGCTCCTTTTCGTGCTATCGAGGCGGCTTTAAAATCAACAAAGAGATGATGTGTGTCGATTCTTTTCTCACCGGTTTTTTTCAAGATTGGCGTATTGTAAAAATCTGGTCGATGGTAGATTTACCAGGCCTGAAGCCACTCTGATAAGGTCCAATCAGTCGGTTCACATCAGGCTTCGGTCTTTCGCACAATACGCTTGATATGACCTTATATGCGATATTCAAAAGGCTGATTCCGCGATCGCCCTTCTTGTGGGTTGGGCAGAGAACACTTAGATTCCAATCTTCAGCCTTGCATTCATCCGACCATATTCTGCATAGAAGCTTATGCATACACCTTAACAGCTCCTCACCTCAGTGTTTGAATAGCTCAGAAGGCAAACCATCAGTTTGGCTTCAGACCCGGTAAACCCACTATCGAGCAGATTTTCTCAGTTCACTATATCTTCTAAAAAGCCCTTGGAAAACTACACTCGCGACTTTCGTTAGCATGGTGATAAACAAGGGCAAAACGAAGTTCTTATTGGCGTCAGTAATAATAGTTAATACTGGGAAGTTCGAAATTTTGGACTACCCAGAAAGACCAAGGGGGGTCAGAGACCCACAACTCTTTTAAGAATTTTATTTATTTGTTATGTTTTTATATTTGTATTTTATGCATTGCTAGAAGTAATATGCATTGTCATTTCTAGCAATATTTTTAGCCCCACTAGCTCCTTGCGTGTAAATAATTTCGATAAATTTATCAAGTTTACTCAGTCATGTATGTAAATACTGATAACTATGCAGACCTTCCTTTGAAGTACATTTTTGAAAAGTATGTAGAACCTGCTTCCCTTATGGCTCCTCAGGTATATTTTGCAGCACTTCGCAGATGTCTGCAACTCGTACTTACACGTTCATTCAATCAAATGTACATTCTGTGGTCAAAAGTCCACCTGCAGTCGTTCAAGGTAGGTAAGAATCTTCTTCTTATAAATAAAAATGAATGTGTGTATGTATGTCCTTTATGGGCGTCGAAAGTACTCAACCGATCTTTGTAAAATTTTCACAGTACTAGAGATCGCCCAGTGGTTAAAATTCAACCACAAAACCTTTTTTTATTTTAATTATTCGCTGTACCTTTCATCTGCTTTTTTTCCTTTCCTTTCTCTGTAGTTCCTTTCCTCTAACATATTTTCGTTTTCCCTGATTTTTTCTTTTACTCTCTACAGTCTCTATTTTGAATTAATTTATTCTTTCCTTTCCTTACCCTTCCTTTCCTTTCCCTTCCCTTCCTTTCATTTCCTTCCCTTCCCTTCCCTTCCTTTCCTTTCCGTTGCTTTCTTTCCCCTTCCTTTTCTTACCTTTCCTTTCCTTTCATTTCCTTTCCTTTTCTTACCTTTCTTGTTCTTCTACTCAGGCACAGCGGCTGTATAGTGTGAATACATGTTTGGCATTTGTGTTAGTGTATTTTTGAACTAATTTTTCAATATTATAATAAATTCTTTGTTTAAGTTTTTTTTGATTGACGGCACTGCAGTTTGGCAATACCTATCCATACATATATGATTGTAAATACCTTAAAATGTATAGTATGGCCATAAAGTGGGATAATTTCACCTCAACTTCCGCATTTACATTACAGATAAGATAAGTTAATCTAAAGTGAAAGAACGCCAAACCCCCCTTTTGGTGCTAACAGTATAAAGTTATCAAAAAATAGCAACAAAAATACAGTAATTTTTCGAATATCCAGAAAACATACAAAACCAAAAACAAAGACTACATTCGTACGCCGTTATTCGCTTCACTCATTCTCAATATAGAGTAAAAAAATAATACTAACCCCTACTTTGAGTATTTTTACCAACAATAAATTAGCATGCTTATTTTGTTTTGTTTTTATAAACACTTGATGCATGATCAGCTACATATGTATTTTTGTTTCATTTTTATTATTGTTAAATTTCTTCCTACAAAGCAACTCCTCGGCCATGCTCACGATTCAGCATAGTACACAAAAAGCAAGTACACACACACACAGCCTATAGTATGTCTATAGTATGAATAAGTGCATGTGTAGTGGTGTGACTTTTATGTTAAATTTTTTATATTAAAATGATTTTTTAAATTTTTTTATTTACGGATAAAAGTACACCTCGAAATTTCCTATCTATATACATATATAATTTGTATACCTTAGAATTATAGTTTAGCAGAAAACGGTTCCACATTTTTCATCTTGTCTATTTATATATAAGATATTCTTGTGTTCACTGGTTACAGGATAGGCTATACGTATATTCGAATTTCGAATTTTTTGTGGCGTTATGTTGGTACTCATGTCTCTCACTTATGCCGACAAGCTCGGCCATTTTGAATGTTCAGTTAATTGTTGACAGCTGCTTTGCTTGCACGTGTTTTGGATTGTCTTCGATTTTTACCTATTCAAAAAAATGTATCAAAGAACCTGTATCAAATTTTGTGTGAAAAACGAAATTAAGTGCGCGGATGCATTCCGAATGTTGACTGTGGCATACGGAGAAGCTACCTTGGACCGAAGCAACGTTTATCGGTGGTACAAAATGTTCTCAGAAGGCCGAGAAGATGTGCAAAGAAGAACAAAAATTGGCTTTTGCACCACGATAACGCCCCTGCTCACGCATCGTTGCTTGTGCGCGACTTTTTGGCCAAAAACAACACACTAATGATGCCGCAGCCACCGTATTCCCCAGATCTGGCCCCCTGTGACTTTTTCTTGTTCCCTTAACTGAAGAGGCCCATGAAAGGACGACGTTACGCTTCTCTTGACGAGATAAAGACGGCATCGAAGGAGGAGCTGAACAAGATACAAAAAAAATGATTTTTTGAAGTGCTTCGAAGATTGGAAAAACCGTTGGCACAAGTATATAATATCTCATGGGGATTACTTTGAAGGGGACAAAATAGATATTCATGAATAAATAAATAATTTTTGAAAAAACACAAAATTCGCGATACTTTTTGAACACACCTCGTCTTTGATAGGTTGGTTCTGTTATAGAAGAAGTTAAAACACGAATCCTGCCAATGCTGGCTCGCATTTTGCTTAAAATGAAGTTCTTAACGGATAGCTCTTTTTAAGCGTAGAGACCTGAATATACGCCTATGCAGCATACGCGTTGCTTATTACAGACCTTATGTGAGCGCAAATTATTTATAATGTGGACGTCCAAAAACATCTCTAGGGCTTCCAGGAGAGAATTTGTTAGACGGTCAGGGAGTTTTCAGTTCGTTTAACAGCTATCAGCGCTTGCTTGGTTCGGTTTTTTTCAAATTATCGCAGAAGTTCTTCCTTGAAACTCTTAGGGCCTTCTTCACTGTCCTTTTGAATATTTTCAGGGAATTTTGGTAAGCTTGACAAGATCTTATAAGGTTTCGTTGATTTAAAAGCTCTCAGTTTATTCCTGAACAGGCAAATCTTGGAACTAAACACAATTTGATCTTCATTTTAAGCAAATCTAAATACCTGCTCATGCACACATATACAATTAAAACTATTTGAATTGAATGTTATCAATGTTTCACTGTAAAAGAGAATTCAACTGAAAAAGATGTTGCTCAAACGATCATTATGTTTCATGCAAACGTAAATTACTTATACATACAAGGTGGCGCAAAAGTAATCCTCCTATCAGAAAATGCTATAAATTTTGCAATTGGCCCCTAAAGTCAGTTCTGTTTTGACATTTGTGTAGTAAACACATGCGAAATCCACGTTAATAAACAATGTTACGCTACACTGCTCCAGAACGCGGAATATTGCTGACTATTTATTTGACCAATAATCGGTCGGGGCCAAACGGTTACTGTGAATGGTGAGCGCTACAGAGCAATGATCAACGAGTTCTTTTTGCCGCAACTTGATGAATTGGGATTGGAAAACATGTGGTTCCAACAAGACGGTGCAACAGCACACACTGCACGTGCCACAACCGATATGCTGAACATCGGAAGCTTACTTTTGCGCCACCTGTTATGTATCCACAACTATACAGGGTGGCTAATGAAAGCCGCTACCAAAAAAAAATTAAATAACTTTTTTTTATTTAATGAATCTGGTTAATTTTTTTTTTATTTTGCAGATTGACTGGGACACTGAAACAAGAATTTGGATTGTCCGCCGCTATCACGCACTGGAGTCCGTAGTTTCGGTTCAAAGAGAGTATAGGCGCACGTTTGGCGGCAATCCTCAGAGCAGATGGACCATAATAAGACTTGTAAACAATTTTGCCGAGCATGGGACAGTCAACAGAAGACCTTACCATCGAAACCCTTCAGTTCGAACGGAGGAAACAATCGCTGCTGTAGCTGCTGCCATACAAAACAATCCACGTGTTTCGACAAGAAGCTTATCTGCTCAAATGGGTGTAAGCAGACAGTCATTACAGTCAATTATGCACAAAGATTTGGACTTATTCCCATATAAAATTCAAATGGCCAACAAACTGAACGCTGCAGACTTGCCGATTCGCTTGGAATTTTGCCAGAAGATGCTTCAAATGGTGGAAGAGGATGGAAACATGTTGAACTGTCTTTTCATGTCTGACGAGGCCCATTTCGATTTAAACGGCAACATAAACAAACAAAATTGTCGAATATGGAGTGCTTCCAACCCACAGATACTCCATGAGACGGAATTGCATCCACTTCGTGTCACAGTGTGGTGTGCAGTTTCATCACGCTGCATTGTCGGGCCCTACTTCTTCGAAGAAAACGGTCACACCGTTACGGTTACTGGAGGCCGTTACTTGAGCATGTTGAGAGAGTTTTTCTATCCAGAATTACGCCGAATGAGAATTTCTTTCAACTCTGTGTGGTTTCAGCAAGATGGTGCAGCTCCTCATATAGCCCAACCTGTTATGACAGAATTGCGACGAAAATTTCCCAATAAGCTGATATCCAGAAACTCCACATTCCGTTGGCCACCCAGGTCGCCTGACCTTACTGCACCTGACTTTTTCTTGTGGGGTTATTGCAAACAGGAAGTCTTCAAAGCAAAACCAACAAATTTGAATGAACTAAGGCAATCCATTCGAGAAACAATTGCGGCTATTCCTGTCTCAACTCTCCAAGCAGTAATGAACAACTTTTTGGTAAGATGCCGCACATGCATCGACGAGCAGGGGGGCATTTAAATTGCATTATTTTTAAAACTAATTAAGCTATATTTAATAAAATTTAATGAGCTTTAACATGAATATAAGAAAAATGAATTCCATACACTGAAAAACAAATTATTTGAGTTTCTTAATGTAGCAAAATTCATCAGCCACCCTGTAGAAGTGAAGTACTGCAATATTTCAGTTGCAGATTTCCCATTTTTTGAAAACAGATGCCTCAAATGATATGGCCAAATTTAGACAAGCATGCAAGTAGAGTCGACTTTTACAACAATAAAAAATGAAATGTTCCTTTTGGCTGCAAGGGAAAACAAGATTCATTTTGCCAGTTTTAAAGAAGAATTAATTTAACAATTCGTTTGTACTTTAAACGTCAAATCACCTGCTTGAATTCTCAGTTTTCCTCAATGCTTATCAAGGCAAATGCATCCGTACGTGCATACTGACATACTCGTATAACTTTTGTATGGTTGTGTGAAGGAAAAGTTTTCAATTTGACCTTTTGAATATCCAGTACAATGACAACACCCAGGCAAGTCTGTTTATATGGGACATTCATCTACAAGTATGTAAATATGCATTATTGTGTGGGTGCGAACTGCAAGAGAGATAAAGTAAAATCCTCTTATTTAAATTTTGTGACAAAATTGGTTGCGTGAGTGACTGTAACTATGCATACATGCGTGCAAGTATGTGAAGAACGCGCATAAAATTTTTTTGGAGGGATGCTTGCTTTAAAGTTTTACACATAGGCCAAAAATATTCTTAAAAACTTATTTAAAAAAAACAAACACATCTCTTTTCAGCTATTCTTTAAAAACGTTTGAGTTTTCTTTCATAATTCAAGATAGAAGAAGATTAGATATATGAGAATAGAAATAGAAGAATGCTATTGCAATGAAAGAAACTCTTCCCTTTATTAAATATTGGCATATCCGGCAGATATTGACCTGCTTAATTTATTTAAACCTTTTTTTATTTTTATTATTTAATATTATTATTTATTTATTATTTTTTATTTTATTAAAATCTACGGTTGGATAGTTTCTAGTGATTATGATTAGCCTTAGGGGTAGCCTTAGTATAAGATTAGTCGTGAGGTAAATATTAGATAATAAAACTCGTATTATATAAATGAAGATGGAGAGCACTTCATGCAGAGGTATAGACACCAAAAGTCTCCTTTTGTTATTATCTAATTTTAAATAAGTTTAAATCGATACAATTAGTACAAATCTAAACTTAGTTTAAAAATTTTCAGCTATTCTTTAAAAACGTTTGAGTTTTCTTTCATAATTCAAGATAGAAGAAGATTAGATATATGAGAATAGAAATAGAAGAATGCTATTGCAATGAAAGAAACTCTTCCCTTTATTAAATATTGGCATATCCGGCAGATATTGACCTGCTTAATTTATTTAAACCTTTTTTTATTTTTATTATTTAATATTATTATTTATTTATTATTTTTTATTTTATTAAAATCTACGGTTGGATAGTTTCTAGTGGTTATGATTAGCCTTAGGGGTAGCCTTAGTATAAGATTAGTCGTGAGGTAAATATTAGATAATAAAACTCGTATTATATAAATGAAGATGGAGAGCACTTCATGCAGAGGTATAGACACCAAAAGTCTCCTTTTGTTATTATCTAATTTTAAATAAGTTTAAATCGATACAATTAGTACAAATCTAAACTTAGTTTATAAATTGTTAAAACATTTGATATTGCACGATGAGAAATTATTTAAAAAAGCAAGACATCTGTATAAAGCTTGCCATAGCTCGCCTATAAACCTTATTTCAATTGGTGAACTATTCACTTTAGCCTCTAAAATTAATGAAGAAAACAAAAATAAAGAATGGTTTCAAACATTTATAACCACAAACGAACTTCTTACAGATAGGTTGATGACTTTGAAATACTTTATTCGGTATAAGATTATTATCATGTAGTTTTCCAAAATTGAAGGTAGTTAGTTTCATTTATAATATCGTTAAGGAGCTAATTCTAAGATCTCAAACAATGAATAGCTACTGTTAGAGTATATGAGTGAGGTATATATAATGAGTTTTTTCAAGAACGTTTGTTTTTTAATCGGCTCGTGTTTATATATAGGCTTTCAAGATGGTCTCACTAAACCAACGCCTGCTTCAACCTTTATTTGTAATTTCTTTATGTATTTCTCTAAACCCCACAAACTGTTACTCAATATCTGCAAAAAAGTTTTTATAACACGATTTTCACAACGGCCCAGTTTGTCAGATGGTTTAAACGACTAAATATATTACTAGAAGTCGAGCTATCTGGACTGTTAGTCCTAGGTAAGGTAAGAGGAGAGGCAACGATTGTTTAGTTGCATGTTGTTTCATCTAAAGTGTCACAGGCGGTAGCTACAAATATCAATTGCTACAAAGAAATGTATCTTAACTTGAAAAAAAGCTGTTCAGACAACTTTGGACCAATTTTTTATGAAGACAAGCCGACTTACGACAACAGCCACTATGGACTAATCCGATAGTGATTAATTTTAGTTTGGTTTCTATAAATTGATTGAATATTTTATTTTGTTTTAATTGAATTTGTTTTTTTTTTATGGTTTTTTTGAATGTATGTATGCAATAAAATTTTATATTACTTCCGTTTTTAAATATTTACTTTGTTCCTTTTTTTTAAGTAGTGTTTTCGTAACCCGGGAACCTATCTTCGATCTTTTCATGGTTTTCTATAGAAAATCATAATTCAGTTTGCGTCGTTTCAGTTTGCGTCGTGTTTTTTTGGGACGTAACTACGACGCAAAGCGAGGTATTGGTGTACATAACTCTTTCAGAACGCACACTTTATCTGTGAACAAATATGTTCTCCACTTGAAAGTTACGCAGTTTACATACTTGTTCATTCATATGGAATGCATGCTCCGCGCATTCGTACAACTGACCTCACATATAAATGCAATTCACATAAACGTGCCTGAGGTTCATATGAAAGGGTTAAGCTCAGGCACTTCCATATGAAATAGAAATTTAAATATGAAATAGAAGCACTGAAAAAGACTCATAGTCAGAATCATTTCATCTATAATAGTTTGATGGAACTTAATTGAACAAGAAAGGGAAGACATATGAAGGGGTTAGAAGCAAAAGGATCTAAGTAAAATTTTGTTTATGTAACCGTATTCCAGGACTTACAAGAAGCAAGAAGAATCTAAATGAACCTTAATTTGATTCAGAAAAACAATTTAAAGCAAAATAAGCTTGGTTTAAAATGGTTCCAATATAAATTAAGGCCTAATTTAAAAATAGATGCATGGTGTCAGAAAAGTGGAAAAATATTAGCAAGGAACTTGAAACCGAAAACGGATGGAATGTAGGAATACCCGTCCCCCACTTTTATGTTTAAATAATTTCATAAAAAACAAATCTTTGATAATTCAGTTTCTGAATTAAAAAGGAAAACTTTTGTGCTTCTTTGAATAATAAAGTTTTTTTTCAGTGCACATACAATTGTTGTAGATGTGTTGTGATTTACCCTTCCATTTAAACACTTTTGAGCACCTGCTAATAATATTTATAACATTGGCTTAATCAAAAGTGGGCCACACCCTTTTCAAAATGTACAAAAAAAATGTATTGGATGCCACAATTTCCATTTATACCAAATTGGCAGAAGAAATAATGTGTATAATTTCTTGTGTTTCCCAAAATATTCGATACATACAGTTTGGTCCAATTAACATTTGTTCAGACTAACGAACGGACGGTTTTTCCTCTTGCACAATTTGATATACATCCGTTCATATCTTTCTCGATCCGAGTATGTCATTACGACCCTTGGTTGTATCAACAAAATTAAAATACTTTGTGAGCTTTACTCAGCTGACGATTGGAATTTAAGCATTTCTGCCCAACAAAAAAAGAGATCCTGCAATATCTATCAAGCGTATTGAGGGAGTGACAACAGCACACATTGTACCGCCTGCTTAGGCCTTACCAGTTTGGCTTCTTCTTCCTTAAATGGTCATCTAACCGCCTGGGCGATTTTGACCGTCCAACATAGCTCGCCAGTCGTTTCTTCGTTGAACCAACTGGCGCCAGTGGGAAACACCGCGGGATCACAAATCGGTCTCCACTTGGTCCTTCCCTCGGAGTGGTGGTCTCCCTCTTACTCTGCTTCCACCGGCTGGTGCCGATAAGAATACCTTCTGGGCTGGAGCATCTTGGCTCATTCGCACTACGTGGCCTAGCCAGCGAAGCCACTGTGTTTTAATTCGCTGAACTATGTCAGCGTAAAGTTATACAGCTCATCATTAAATCTTCTTCGGTACTCGCCGTCGCCAACGCGTAGAGGTCCACAAATCTTGCGAAGAACCTTTCTCTCGAATACTTCCAGAGCCGCCTTGTCAGATGTTGTTAGTGTCCACGCTTCTGCACCATATAGCAGGACGGGTGCGATGAGTTACTTGTAGAGTGTTATTTTCGTTCATCGAGAGAGGACTTTACTTTTCAATGGCCTACTCAGTCCGAAGTAGCATTTGTTTGCAAGAGTAATTTTTCGTCGGATTTCTAGGCTAACATTATTGTTGGTGTTAATGCTGGTTCCCAGGTAAACGAAGTCGCGAATGCGCTGACTCTGCATGATGACAGAAGGTACTTCGTTTTGCCCTCAAGGTCATTTTGCATAGCCGTAGAAGTTTTGCGGGGAAACCAAATTCAGACACAGCGGCATATAGGCAGCTCCTTTTCGTGCTATCGAGGCGGCTTTAAAATCAACAAAGAGATGATGTGTGTCGATTCTTTTCTCACCGGTTTTTTTCAAGATTGGCGTATTGTAAAAATCTGGTCGATGGTAGATTTACCAGGCCTGAAGCCACTCTGATAAGGTCCAATCAGTCGGTTCACATCAGGCTTCGGTCTTTCGCACAATACGCTTGATATGACCTTATATGCGATATTCAAAAGGCTGATTCCGCGATCGCCCTTCTTGTGGGTTGGGCAGAGAACACTTAGATTCCAATCTTCAGCCTTGCATTCATCCGACCATATTCTGCATAGAAGCTTATGCATACACCTTAACAGCTCCTCACCTCAGTGTTTGAATAGCTCAGAAGGCAAACCATCAGTTTGGCTTCAGACCCGGTAAACCCACTATCGAGCAGATTTTCTCAGTTCACTATATCTTCTAAAAAGCCCTTGGAAAACTACACTCGCGACTTTCGTTAGCATGGTGATAAACAAGGGCAAAACGAAGTTCTTATTGGCGTCAGTAATAATAGTTAATACTGGGAAGTTCGAAATTTTGGACTACCCAGAAAGACCAAGGGGGGTCAGAGACCCACAACTCTTTTAAGAATTTTATTTATTTGTTATGTTTTTATATTTGTATTTTATGCATTGCTAGAAGTAATATGCATTGTCATTTCTAGCAATATTTTTAGCCCCACTAGCTCCTTGCGTGTAAATAATTTCGATAAATTTATCAAGTTTACTCAGTCATGTATGTAAATACTGATAACTATGCAGACCTTCCTTTGAAGTACATTTTTGAAAAGTATGTAGAACCTGCTTCCCTTATGGCTCCTCAGGTATATTTTGCAGCACTTCGCAGATGTCTGCAACTCGTACTTACACGTTCATTCAATCAAATGTACATTCTTTGGTCAAAAGTCCACCTGCAGTCGTTCAAGGTAGGTAAGAATCTTCTTCTTATAAATAAAAATGAATGTGTGTATGTATGTCCTTTATGGGCGTCGAAAGTACTCAACCGATCTTTGTAAAATTTTCACAGTACTAGAGATCGCCCAGTGGTTAAAATTCAACCACAAAACCTTTTTTTATTTTAATTATTCGCTGTACCTTTCATCTGCTTTTTTTCCTTTCCTTTCTCTGTAGTTCCTTTCCTCTAACATATTTTCGTTTTCCCTGATTTTTTCTTTTACTCTCTACAGTCTCTATTTTGAATTAATTTATTCTTTCCTTTCCTTACCCTTCCTTTCCTTTCCCTTCCCTTCCTTTCATTTCCTTCCCTTCCCTTCCCTTCCTTTCCTTTCCGTTGCTTTCTTTCCCCTTCCTTTTCTTACCTTTCCTTTCCTTTCATTTCCTTTCCTTTTCTTACCTTTCTTGTTCTTCTACTCAGGCACAGCGGCTGTATAGTGTGAATACATGTTTGGCATTTGTGTTAGTGTATTTTTGAACTAATTTTTCAATATTATAATAAATTCTTTGTTTAAGTTTTTTTTGATTGACGGCACTGCAGTTTGGCAATACCTATCCATACATATATGATTGTAAATACCTTAAAATGTATAGTATGGCCATAAAGTGGGATAATTTCACCTCAACTTCCGCATTTACATTACAGATAAGATAAGTTAATCTAAAGTGAAAGAACGCCAAACCCCCCTTTTGGTGCTAACAGTATAAAGTTATCAAAAAATAGCAACAAAAATACAGTAATTTTTCGAATATCCAGAAAACATACAAAACCAAAAACAAAGACTACATTCGTACGCCGTTATTCGCTTCACTCATTCTCAATATAGAGTAAAAAAATAATACTAACCCCTACTTTGAGTATTTTTACCAACAATAAATTAGCATGCTTATTTTGTTTTGTTTTTATAAACACTTGATGCATGATCAGCTACATATGTATTTTTGTTTCATTTTTATTATTGTTAAATTTCTTCCTACAAAGCAACTCCTCGGCCATGCTCACGATTCAGCATAGTACACAAAAAGCAAGTACACACACACACAGCCTATAGTATGTCTATAGTATGAATAAGTGCATGTGTAGTGGTGTGACTTTTATGTTAAATTTTTTATATTAAAATGATTTTTTAAATTTTTTTATTTACGGATAAAAGTACACCTCGAAATTTCCTATCTATATACATATATAATTTGTATACCTTAGAATTATAGTTTAGCAGAAAACGGTTCCACATTTTTCATCTTGTCTATTTATATATAAGATATTCTTGTGTTCACTGGTTACAGGATAGGCTATACGTATATTCGAATTTCGAATTTTTTGTGGCGTTATGTTGGTACTCATGTCTCTCACTTATGCCGACAAGCTCGGCCATTTTGAATGTTCAGTTAATTGTTGACAGCTGCTTTGCTTGCACGTGTTTTGGATTGTCTTCGATTTTTACCTATTCAAAAAAATGTATCAAAGAACCTGTATCAAATTTTGTGTGAAAAACGAAATTAAGTGCGCGGATGCATTCCGAATGTTGACTGTGGCATACGGAGAAGCTACCTTGGACCGAAGCAACGTTTATCGGTGGTACAAAATGTTCTCAGAAGGCCGAGAAGATGTGCAAAGAAGAACAAAAATTGGCTTTTGCACCACGATAACGCCCCTGCTCACGCATCGTTGCTTGTGCGCGACTTTTTGGCCAAAAACAACACACTAATGATGCCGCAGCCACCGTATTCCCCAGATCTGGCCCCCTGTGACTTTTTCTTGTTCCCTTAACTGAAGAGGCCCATGAAAGGACGACGTTACGCTTCTCTTGACGAGATAAAGACGGCATCGAAGGAGGAGCTGAACAAGATACAAAAAAAATGATTTTTTGAAGTGCTTCGAAGATTGGAAAAACCGTTGGCACAAGTATATAATATCTCATGGGGATTACTTTGAAGGGGACAAAATAGATATTCATGAATAAATAAATAATTTTTGAAAAAACACAAAATTCGCGATACTTTTTGAACACACCTCGTCTTTGATAGGTTGGTTCTGTTATAGAAGAAGTTAAAACACGAATCCTGCCAATGCTGGCTCGCATTTTGCTTAAAATGAAGTTCTTAACGGATAGCTCTTTTTAAGCGTAGAGACCTGAATATACGCCTATGCAGCATACGCGTTGCTTATTACAGACCTTATGTGAGCGCAAATTATTTATAATGTGGACGTCCAAAAACATCTCTAGGGCTTCCAGGAGAGAATTTGTTAGACGGTCAGGGAGTTTTCAGTTCGTTTAACAGCTATCAGCGCTTGCTTGGTTCGGTTTTTTTCAAATTATCGCAGAAGTTCTTCCTTGAAACTCTTAGGGCCTTCTTCACTGTCCTTTTGAATATTTTCAGGGAATTTTGGTAAGCTTGACAAGATCTTATAAGGTTTCGTTGATTTAAAAGCTCTCAGTTTATTCCTGAACAGGCAAATCTTGGAACTAAACACAATTTGATCTTCATTTTAAGCAAATCTAAATACCTGCTCATGCACACATATACAATTAAAACTATTTGAATTGAATGTTATCAATGTTTCACTGTAAAAGAGAATTCAACTGAAAAAGATGTTGCTCAAACGATCATTATGTTTCATGCAAACGTAAATTACTTATACATACAAGGTGGCGCAAAAGTAATCCTCCTATCAGAAAATGCTATAAATTTTGCAATTGGCCCCTAAAGTCAGTTCTGTTTTGACATTTGTGTAGTAAACACATGCGAAATCCACGTTAATAAACAATGTTACGCTACACTGCTCCAGAACGCGGAATATTGCTGACTATTTATTTGACCAACAATCGGTCGGGGCCAAACGGTTACTGTGAATGGTGAGCGCTACAGAGCAATGATCAACGAGTTCTTTTTGCCGCAACTTGATGAATTGGGATTGGAAAACATGTGGTTCCAACAAGACGGTGCAACAGCACACACTGCACGTGCCACAACCGATATGCTGAACATCGGAAGCTTACTTTTGCGCCACCTGTTATGTATCCACAACTATACATAGAAGTGAAGTACTGCAATATTTCAGTTGCAGATTTCCCATTTTTTGAAAACAGATGCCTCAAATGATATGGCCAAATTTAGACAAGCATGCAAGTAGAGTCGACTTTTACAACAATAAAAAATGAAATGTTCCTTTTGGCTGCAAGGGAAAACAAGATTCATTTTGCCAGTTTTAAAGAAGAATTAATTTAACAATTCGTTTGTACTTTAAACGTCAAATCACCTGCTTGAATTCTCAGTTTTCCTCAATGCTTATCAAGGCAAATGCATCCGTACGTGCATACTGACATACTCGTATAACTTTTGTATGGTTGTGTGAAGGAAAAGTTTTCAATTTGACCTTTTGAATATCCAGTACAATGACAACACCCAGGCAAGTCTGTTTATATGGGACATTCATCTACAAGTATGTAAATATGCATTATTGTGTGGGTGCGAACTGCAAGAGAGATAAAGTAAAATCCTCTTATTTAAATTTTGTGACAAAATTGGTTGCGTGAGTGACTGTAACTATGCATACATGCGTGCAAGTATGTGAAGAACGCGCATAAAATTTTTTTGGAGGGATGTTTGCTTTAAAGTTTTACACATAGGCCAAAAATATTCTTAAAAACTTATTTAAAAAAAACAAACACATCTCTTTTCAGCTATTCTTTAAAAACGTTTGAGTTTTCTTTCATAATTCAAGATAGAAGAAGATTAGATATATGAGAATAGAAATAGAAGAATGCTATTGCAATGAAAGAAACTCTTCCCTTTATTAAATATTGGCATATCCGGCAGATATTGACCTGCTTAATTTATTTAAACCTTTTTTTATTTTTATTATTTAATATTATTATTTATTTATTATTTTTTATTTTATTAAAATCTACGGTTGGATAGTTTCTAGTGATTATGATTAGCCTTAGGGGTAGCCTTAGTATAAGATTAGTCGTGAGGTAAATATTAGATAATAAAACTCGTATTATATAAATGAAGATGGAGAGCACTTCATGCAGAGGTATAGACACCAAAAGTCTCCTTTTGTTATTATCTAATTTTAAATAAGTTTAAATCGATACAATTAGTACAAATCTAAACTTAGTTTAAAAATTTTCAGCTATTCTTTAAAAACGTTTGAGTTTTCTTTCATAATTCAAGATAGAAGAAGAATAGATATATGAGAATAGAAATAGAAGAATGCTATTGCAATGAAAGAAACTCTTCCCTTTATTAAATATTGGCATATCCGGCAGATATTGACCTGCTTAATTTATTTAAACCTTTTTTTATTTTTATTATTTAATATTATTATTTATTTATTATTTTTTATTTTATTAAAATCTACGGTTGGATAGTTTCTAGTGGTTATGATTAGCCTTAGGGGTAGCCTTAGTATAAGATTAGTCGTGAGGTAAATATTAGATAATAAAACTCGTATTATATAAATGAAGATGGAGAGCACTTCATGCAGAGGTATAGACACCAAAAGTCTCCTTTTGTTATTATCTAATTTTAAATAAGTTTAAATCGATACAATTAGTACAAACCTAAACTTAGTTTATAAATTGTTAAAACATTTGATATTGCACGATGAGAAATTATTTAAAAAAGCAAGACATCTGTATAAAGCTTGCCATAGCTCGCCTATAAACCTTATTTCAATTGGTGAACTATTCACTTTAGCCTCTAAAATTAATGAAGAAAACAAAAATAAAGAATGGTTTCAAACATTTATAACCACAAACGAACTTCTTACAGATAGGTTGATGACTTTGAAATACTTTATTCGGTATAAGATTATTATCATGTAGTTTTCCAAAATTGAAGGTAGTTAGTTTCATTTATAATATCGTTAAGGAGCTAATTCTAAGATCTCAAACAATGAATAGCTACTGTTAGAGTATATGAGTGAGGTATATATAATGAGTTTTTTCAAGAACGTTTGTTTTTTAATCGGCTCGTGTTTATATATAGGCTTTCAAGATGGTCTCACTAAACCAACGCCTGCTTCAACCTTTATTTGTAATTTCTTTATGTATTTCTCTAAACCCCACAAACTGTTACTCAATATCTGCAAAAAAGTTTTTATAACACGATTTTCACAACGGCCCAGTTTGTCAGATGGTTTAAACGACTAAATATATTACTAGAAGTCGAGCTATCTGGACTGTTAGTCCTAGGTAAGGTAAGAGGAGAGGCAACGATTGTTTAGTTGCATGTTGTTTCATCTTCATTCTCTACAACACACCAAGAACGCTTTGTCTTCGTTCACAACGAGACCCATTTTTTCGCTTCTTTTCCACTTTGGCAGTTCTGCAGTAAGACACCCTATCTGAAAGCTCGCTTAGTTTCAAAATACTGGGAGAGGACTTTCCCAGTTCTGACTTTATTGATCATTTTCGCTCTATCGACCAAGAGGTGGTTTGTGTCAATTATTTTTTCAGACTTTCCAAGAATTGGCACAATCTGCGCCATTAACCTTCTTCGTTTCATAATCATTTCAAATTAACATCAAATAGGCAATACCTGATAATATGGCCGATATTTATTCATATATCGCGAAACATTAAAGCAAAGTTAAGAATCAAAGAGGGTCATCCCCCCTGCCCCCCTATTAAGGTGCGGAGTAGTTTCATGCAGCAACAAAATATTTCCACGTACTTTTTGTGGCTCATTTCAGTAGCAGTTTCAAGACTTATATGAATGGCACATCTTCTCACCTCACCTAACTGTTATTGCATAAACAACCGAAAACAGACATCGTAGTTCGTTGGCTACCATGGACTGAAACAACAACAATACTTCAACATATAAGCAACACTTACAGCGTCAATAAATAGAAGGTGCTGGTGAAGACATGGAAATACATACATGGAGGAGCGGGGAACTAAAGTAAAGTTATTGGTAGCGGTGCCATTACAATGATGGATCTTATGTGCAACATATGCAACATGCAGTCGATTGAGTCAAACGAAGTGAATTTGAAGTTTGTTGCCAACTTTTCTGCTCGCATGTCCTGGCAAGACCTGAGCTCAGTGTGGCGTATGTCATGCAGCATGTGGCGCATACATATGTATAATGTGACAATGGAACTTACAGGCTGATGACATTGCCAGACATCTTGTGGCATCCCACTGGTACAATACATATTACTACCCGAACTGTGTACGCTTTCGTTGTTGGTTGCTACTAGTAAGCTCCCATACCTTAGGGGCAAACTAAATTTATAACACAGATTTTCGCATACTTCAAACAATGAAATGCGGGTTCTTGTATACCAATTGTACGGTCACTGCGGTCGGGGGAGCTTCCACTTGCAGGTTAGTGCGTAGAAGGAATCTACTTGTAATGTATAAACTCCACCAAGCGTTTGAATAGCTGCGTATATTCGTATGCTATACGTTTATGCAAACTCACCTTATTGTTGTTGTTACCACATAGTTATGTTGTTGTTTGCTATTGGTTATTGTGGACGCGTGGAGAGGCTAGTATACACCGAACAAAGATAGACTGTTGCAAGAAAGTATGTACTATGTTGAGGCAGTTACTTTCAATTGGTTTCGACTTCAATTTTTTGTCGAATAGTTGAAGTAGGTAGCATGACCCAGCTAAAATCGAGTGACCGAAAATGGCGTCCAACAACAAAAATTCCACTTTGTTCCTTTAGACACAACACAATATGAGTACATACAAAAACACGCTTTACTTACAAGTGCGAGCAGTATGCACAATAATAGGTACAATATGAAGTGGAACGGTCAAAAGATTGTCCGACGCTCTTGAGAATTTTACTGAACAGCGTAGTATACTTTTTGCTGGGTGAGTAACTGAAATGTAAGTGTAGATATACGGAAGAGTAAACAAACAATTCTTGTTGTACTTGTTTGTTTGATGTTGTTGTCGATGTGACAGTCTCTTGCCAGATATGGACCCGGTGCGCTCTGTTACTAACACCTTGCGTTAGCCCCACTGTCCCAGGAACGATTTGGTATGACCAGTGCAACCGGATAGGTAATCTCACGCCCTCCCTCCGCATAGAAGAAGAATATGGGTAATGAGAGGTGAGAGCAGCTGAATGCCTAGATCAAACATCAAGTTGCACGTCATTACCTTTTCTGCATTTTATTCGACTTACGACAGGCATAGCTAAACGCGGCTGTATTCTAATCCCCTGTATCGCTGTTGTACTTCGCCCTGCCTGTTATGCATTTTCACTGATGGAATTTCTCGGGATTGTAGCGGGTATCCTACGACACTTTGCAGACCCTGTTAAGAAAAATTAGTTTCACTCTATATTTGGTTTTTTTTTTTTAAGGAAACCGCCCGCTTAGTAGGCATATCCAATCACAGGTGTGGAGTAAACATGATTTAAGTCCGTTTCTTCTCCAGTTCTAAAGAGTTTACCGATTCCCCGTAGCTGCGGTATTTGTATTGGTATCATGAGGATACATCCTTTAGAACCTCTCTTTCTTCTTCCTATTGTTGTTGTTGTTTAACTTCGAAAATACTCCACGAAAGTTAAGAGGAGTTCTGCGGTACTACCTTTCGCAGGTACAAGCCCGACTGTCTCCTCTTTCAAATCTGTACTCCGGAATATATTTCAAATTGACAGTGCTCCGTAAAGTAGAGGCAAACCGGAGATAGATAATGGGAGGTGAAATACTTCAATAGTAATGGATTCGAATATTTTTGTGGCACTGTTTTTCGGTGTGATCCACAGTAAGATATTCGGCGGAGGGTGGCTCGCTGTGCAATGGATTATAATGTCAGTAACATTCGAAGAAAAGATTGCACTAAAACAGATTTTCTTAACAAGATACAAATATGTGTAATTCGTATTCATTCAAACACCAAGCAACTGAAAATTTTGTCAGAAAATCTGCCTGATAACAGAAGAGCATACTTAAGTTATCGAAAGAATCCTTTATTTTATTGCTAAATGGGGAGAAAGATGATGGACTCGACCTCTAATTATTATGTAGTGCATAGGGCTGAAATTCATGATCAACTGGCTCATTGCAGGCGCACTGACGACGTCAAGTCTACTACCGACCAAATCGATCAATACTTCTGAAGAAGACTCATGACAAGAGAATAGACACAAACCATCTTTTTGTTGAATTCAAAGCATCTTAAGCATCAGCGAGAAAAGGAGATGAATTTGACTTCCATGCATAGCCTAAACGTCTATACTAAATGACTTTGGGCCATACCAACAACTTCCTCAGAACTGGAAATGACCTCTACGATCCAAGGAGTGAAAGCGAAACCGTAACCGTAGATCGGATAGAATCGGTTCAAAAACAATTCTTACTTTTCGCTTTAAGGGATCTTTCATGGGATTCCTTGTATAATTTGCCTCCCTATACTATTCGTTTGAAAATTATTACTCTTTCTACCCTTGCTAGTCGTGCTCGGAACAATATTTATGATTAAATTATCAAACGGGTTGGTCTCTAGCCCATTTTTACTGGGAGAAGTAAACTTTAACATTCCTTTTCGGCGATCAAGACAATTTAAACCACTTTTCTTGAAACAGTGTAGGACTAATTTTGAACTATATGAGCCTTTCCGACGTTTGTGTGAAAATTTTAACGCTCACTCCATCACACTGGATATTTCTGACTCGCTTTTTATCATTAAAAAATCGACACTATCCTCGCTTAATCAATAGTTACTATACGAATATACTTTTTACAATCGAACTGATTTTTTCTTCTCTTAATACATTATTTATATGTTTTCATTTCTTGTGTTACTCATGCTGATTAGTAAATTTTACCAGTTAAGATGAGAAACTTCCTTAAAAATCAACATGAAATGTCTTTCAAATATGTCTAAAATGCGATTAAGGAAAAAAGCCAGAAAACCGTCAGATGTTGAATTTGTAATTTTCTACCGCAAAATGGATTTCAAAAAAGCCAGCTCTTGGAAAATTGATAGCACTGCCTGTATACCAAACAAACAAAAAAATTCCTAAAGGGCAACCGTCGTCGGTGCGCCGAGCTCATATTGAGAAATTTGCAGAATTTCAAAATAAACGTCTTATTAATTTTCAATAAATAGTATAAAAAATGTTAAATTCTTAAAAAAAATCGTAAAACTATGTACCTACGTATTTGTTTTACATATTTTGTTTTGGTGAATTTTAGTAATTTTCTTGCAAAAAATTTGGATTTTATTTCACTCCAAAATAGACGTCGGAAACAGAAAAATATTGGCCCAGTTTGTTAATGCTTTTTAAGACAGGGCCTGGGTAGTAATTTTTTTCCAGGCCCTGCCTAGATTTTCCAAGGTAATGCCAATTTCACAAAAAAAAAGTTCATTGCCTCTAAAACAGAATCGAACCCGGTCACCACAACGCAGTCGTCTTCTCTATCCATTGAGCTATTATGAAATCTTTTCAGTAATTGAACAACTTGAATTAAATGTAATAGTCATGGAAAAATTAGGCAGATAAAATATACAGGCACTCGATTTAAAAAACTAACCAGGCGAAAGCGAAAAAAAACTAGACGGGACCGTTTCAGGTTTTATGGCATATTGCACGCAAATTGAACAATCGTGGAAAAGCTCAGTAAGCCTCTTACAGCCCCCTGCTTGATTTTCCAACCGAGGCGAAAAACTAGATAGTCTTTTTGCAGAAAATACGATAAATTACCTCGTAAATTGGCGGGCCCTAGTCGGAGCTGTCTATTGTACGGAAAATCTAGCCAGGGCCTAGGTTGAATATAGATTTTCCCAGATTATTTTCTACCCGGAGGTGTTCGTTATTTTATTTTGAAAGCGAAACCGGAACGAGTTCAAAACCGAAACCGTAATAAATGTTGAAGAACGAACCCGGAACCGAGACCGATATCTTGCTTCGAGCCTTTCAAACCTAAGCGATGCATTTGTTCTATCAATCTTTTTGACCTTTACACATATATGAGCAAAGGGAAGGGAATTAAAGCCCAATGGTTTTCATGGCTAAGTTATGCTAAGCGAATAAGCAAAGACGGCACAAAATAGACAATCGTTTTTCGAAGCACAGCAGGGGTCTGGCTCACACTGAGTTGGGATAGGCAGGTTGTTTTTCGCTCATCGACGCCATGCCCAGTTTTATGTATAAAATATTTTGGAAAACACAAGACAAAAGATATTGAGTCCAACTATAAATTGTTATACCTGTTACAATTTTATTATATATAGGGATTAAAACCCGTTTAAGATATCATAACAACATTATCCCGCCTATTTTATTTTATTTAATTTCTTCCACCCAAGGGGGTACACCCCCTTTTAAGCAAGCCTGCGGTAAACATTCGGTAGCCGCTGCTAAAAATGAGCAAAATCGGTTGAGTAAATTTGGAAAGTGATATCTCTGACACAAAATTAAAATTGATGCGCATGTTTTAGTGTACGTAAAGCCATTCAATTGAGTTCAAACGGCTGATAATTACACCCAAATTCCATATTATGCTGTATACAAATTCCATACCAAAGTGTCGGTTATAAAGTTTTTAGCATTAACGAACAAATTTTGTACAAGTATGCTTATATCAGAAAAAAATATCTCCAACTTTTTTTCTAGAGCTCTTTGTTGTTAGTTTTCCTATACGATTAGAAGTTTTAGACTAAATTTTAAACCTTTGGACTACATATGTACATGGTCAAGCCAAATTTTGTTTAAAATATAAGCTAGTCTAGTTTTCTAGAAAAGAATTTATTTATAATAAGGGTCGAGTTGTAGCATATGTGGACTACAAGCGTCAAAATTGTAAACTTTTTGCTAGCGAAACCAGTTATATATTTAAGTTTCACCGGTCCAGTATCCTTACAACGAATGCTTTTTGCGTAAAACTACAAGAGCATGTTTTAAAATGTAGCAAATGTGTGCCCTGTTAATGTTTTCTTAGTCAACAGCTTCCAATTTTAAATTTTGTAATTTGGATGAGTGGACGCCAGTACAAGTACCGCTGAAATTAGAGAAGCAACCCTTTGCAATTGGAAAGAAAGAAGTTGTATCGATTTGGTTATGAAGCAAAACACATACGTGCAATTCGGAGTTGGCTGTAGAGATTGTGAGGTTTGGTGCGTTCTGTTCTAAGTATTTTGACTTAGACGTCAAATTTTCAATCAGCTGTCTTTTACATACATACATACATACCTAACTTTTATAGATTTTCATGCATATGACCATATCCGCAAAATGACTGGTTTCTCATAACAGTTCGGCAAAGCAATGCATTTCCATATGTTCTAAATGCTTTTCGCTAAATATCTTTTGCCTATTCAATATAGATTTTAAAACTGGTGGTACACCAGGAGGGGTTTAATATAAGCAAAGAACGTATAACCATAAGAGAGTCCAACAGAATGCAAGTGGCCGCTGTCAAATCGATTGTAGGTAATTCACCACTTTACCTGAGTGTAAAATGCTTGAATTCACTGTTTTAATTGAATAAATATTCACACAAAAAATTTTGGTTGGACTTACAAAAACGTTTAATAGTGAATATTGAATAAAAATAAAAGTGCCTGAAGCTTTAAAACTCGCGATTTGAACGCGTATATCTCCAATGGTGAATTACCTACCCACGAATTGATGGTTTGCTGTGTCCCACTGTTCGTTGCGTTGAACCTTCTTATGGTTATACGCTCTTTGATAAAAGCTTTTTTTCCCCATTCCCCAATTCGCCTATTTTAACCTTCTTTTCATTTTGCTCTTCTACATCCTTGTTCTCCTTTTGCATCTCTTCGCTTCTTACTTCTCTTCTTTTTGAATTCCTACATTTGCCACGGTATCCTCCTTTATTCTATTTTCCTGCCCGCTGTCTTTCTTATTCTCCTTCACCCATCTGTCATTTATAAATGTTCCCCCCATTCTTCAACTCCTCTTCTGCTTCCGAAATGGATCTATAAGAAGAGCTATGGCGATTGTCTCTACAATTTTTCTTTTCTATTCAATGAAAAACGTTTAATAATTATTTAAATTATTAAAAATATAAAACAATAATAATTTTCATTAAAAAATTATTAGTTTTGGCCTTGAGCTCATTTATAGTCAGGAATATTTAAAAATGTACAGGCCGTAAAAGCATCAATTCAAATGAATTATTGGCACACAAAAACAATTTATGAAATGTTTTCATTAAAATGTTATATATTTAGATTTAGGTGGCTTTAAAACGTTTTGTAAACAAAAGATCCATGTATTGTTAGCTTAATGATTATTTCGGAAAACTTTTTAAAAATGTATTATACGTTCACTCTGCTTATTGGGCTTGGTTCTAGCCAGAGCTGGGGAACTTAGGATTACGATTACATTTCAATTACGATTACTATAATTGTAATCGCTACATTCATACGATTACGATTACAGTAATCGTAATCATATTTTTGTTAGATTAAGATTACAGTAATCGCAATCGTACAATTTTTATGATTACAATTACATTAATCGTAATTGAAATTTTTATGATTACGATTACTGTAATTGTAATCCTGTGAACTTTACGATTACGATTACTGTAATTGTAATCAGGTTTTTTTTCGATTACGATTACAGTAATTGTAATCGTGAAATGTGGAGGATTACGATTACTGTAAGCGTAATCATGCAAATTGTGATTACGATTTCAGGTTATCATTGTGGCGGAATATTTGAAACTCAGTATGAAACATACAGACCCATGAAATAAATCCGCAACACCTATAATGCATACAGCTCAAAATTTGTTATAATGACCATTTAAAACTAACAAATTATTCAGTTGTTTTTAGATCTGAATCATTCAATTATAATTTATGTAATAAAAAGTGATTTCTGCAATTAGATGAAACTTCAGGTACTATTTTTAATTCAGATCGAAATTCAAAGTATTATATTAGCATATTACAATAAATCAACGCAAATTCCTAGCCTAGGATCATTTTGTTGTATAAAAATTCATATTTGCTTTGAGCAAGACAAAAAGTCACAATTTATTTATTACTACAGGGTGCACTTAAAAAAAGACACCGATAACTATTTCGGTGGTAGACACTTTTCTTGGTAATTAAAGGCAACCATTTTTCTCGGTTGAGGTTACAGATTTGTGTGTTGGGGCTACAGTTTTTTTCGTTGAGTCTATCGAAAAAATCGGCACCCCAATATTTTTACATATACATGCACTTACGTGTATGATATTTGAAAAAAAACTCTCTGTGAAAAGAAATTTCGTCCCGAAGCTGTTTAGGCGTGTTTCTTTATTATTATCAACCAAATCTAGTTTTGCCTTTTTCGACACAATTTCGAAAGAATATTCCGGGTCCTTCGCAGAATCGTACGAAGAAAAATCGCATTCATCTTCAGATGGTATTATGCTCGGTGAATCCATTGTTAATAATCTATAATTCCATACCTTTTTGAACATATACTAGCATATAACGTGAAAATATGTTTTTTTTACCTGAATGTATGTATGCATGTGGGGTTCGTATATCTCTTCTTCAGAAATTGTTTTTCTTTCTAAAAAAATAACGTCTTTTACAGACAAATATTAAAAAATATCTAGTCGAGTATATAAATTCAAAGTTAAATAACGTAGATTCCTTTACCGCACAACAATTTATTGATATAAAACGAAAGTCTAGTCTTTATTACGTATTGGAATATAACTGCTAGGAGTTATATTCAACTCAGAACTAATATTACTATTAATATTTGTATGTACATAAATATGTATGTATATAGAATTACAATTATTCTAATCGTAATCAACATTTTCATAATTACGATTACTGTGATTGTAATCATAAAAACTTTACGACTACGATTACTGTAATCGTAATCACAAAATTAACGATTACGATTACAGTAATTGTAATCCTTACATTTTTTAGGATTAAAATTAATAATAAATTAATCGTAATCGTAAATTTTTGTCGTAAATTTTATGATTACGACTACAGTAATCGTAATCGTGAAGTGTTTATAATTACGATTACAGTAATCGTATTCACGCAAATTTTGGATTACGATTACAGTAATCGTAATCGTAAAATTTTTATGGTTACAATTACAGTAATCGTAATCCTAACCTCCCCAGCTCTGGTTCTAGCACACTATGAATTGGCCACAATGAATTGACTTTTTATTTTTCTGTTATTCTACACTAAGAACTATATTAATAATGAGTGTTTTTCATAGTATTTCACTGTCGCGTCATTAAGTAATTTTGGTCAATTAAAAACTTTGATATTGCCAAAAGTTTTCCCCACAAATGTACATGCCTAATAAAGTTTTATAACTTGTTCATTTCCTAGCGTTTAAAGTATCATTAGGCTTTATTACGACATTGTGATCTGGTAAAACGTGCAACTTATTGCAATGACCCGTTGTCGCTGCAACCAGAACTGTTTGCAAATTGCATGTGTTTTCCGCTCAATTGTTCGCACCTTGGCATTGTGCCAGAAGTAATAAAAATATATATATTTATTGTTTGTTTGTGTGATAGCGATATAATTTCCGGGCATGCAACAGTGATACAAAGAATCAACAGATTGCTTGGCCATTCCCCCGACCCAACTTTTTATCCGCCACTATTGCTCCGGTCCACGCTCCCTCAGCGGCATGTGGTTAATAGTCGAAAAGTGACATTTTGGCCTGTTGCTGTGGCAAATAAATTATTTTACAGTCAACTTAAACTACACCACTTTTAATTTTGTTGCCTGTTGTCAGTGGATATATGCACATATGTACATATGTATACAAAAACAAATGCAGATACTTAGCTGGCAACCCCGAACTGGCGCAACAAGTGCAATTTAATTGATGGCTTTTAAATATACGCAAAAGAAAAACTATGAAATATTTTTAAAGTTGATAAACAAATTGTAAGAGACTGTAGAATTGCTAAGTTCCGGAACTGCGAAGAGAATTTGTTCAGTTGCAATATGCGATGCAACAATTGCAACAATCCCATAATGTTGACAACTTTGCGACACTTTGAAAATGCGGTTTAAATTGAATACACACAAAACTAACGAACCGTGAGCACTGTCCTTGTACGCATATATCCACACAGAAATGATTTGGTTGAGCGGACGGCTCTCATCGACTAACCAGAGAAAAGATTTGCTTCTGCGGTTCTATCTACCAACAATGTGGCATCTTTTAAGGCAGCCATCCAAGAAGATTTTCCAACAAAAAGCAAAGATACACGCAATCAAAGGAAGTTCATTCGAACTGTAGTACGAGTAGTATAGTCTTGCCCAGAGCCTCCTAAAGTAGGTACCGCGGAACCTAAGGGCTCTGTGGAATGTTACTGACTTAACAGCGACATGAGTACAAATTAGAGTTGGTTCGTCTTGAATAAGCTTCAAACTTGGCAGAAACTAGTCGGTTTGAATTGCATGGGGGAAATTGAGTTCTTTTGAAAAGCATGAGCGAGACTTAAAAATGTTGCAACTTTTTAGGAACAACTTCGATACAAAACTGGAAAGCATGGCCACGTAACGCATGAAGCTTTATTCGCACCGAAAAATTATACAAAATAGTCAATGGAAGCGATTTTTTAAAGGGTTTAACTATCTGAATAAGTTTTTGCACTGAAATTATATTAATTCTTATTTTATGAAATAAAAGATGGTCTTTTCCACAATCCCATCAACAGTTGACTCAATGCTACATCTGCCCACAGCCCCTTAGATGAGCCGAAACTTTAACAAATCACAGTTTTCGACAGTAGCAAATCTAAAAACTGTCTATTGTGTCTAAACTTTTCGAGAGCAAATATTGTCAAGGGTAAAGTGTTTCAGTCAATTGATTGACGATCCCAATTCAACATGAATTTGGTAGTGATATCGATCTAAATGTCTCACATTTCAATCAAACTATTTACTGCCTATTTGAGAAGTTTATTCCTAAACGTAAATTAACTTATGAACATCCTACGCAAGCTTGGTTTACCAAAGAGCTTAAGGCTCTGAAAAATAGGAAAACGCGATCATTTAATTTATATAAGAAATCCGGAATAAACAAACATTACTTACTTTATTCCATTCTACGTCAGAAGTACAGAGATTTAAATAAAAAGTGCTATAAAGATTATATCTCTAAAACCAAAAGAGACATTATTCTCAATCCAAAGTAATTTTATGGTTTCGTAAATTCTAAACGTAAAGTATCAGGGTTTCCCTCAGCCATGAAATATCAAGACATTATATCCAGCGATAATCAAGATATCGCAAAATACTTTGCTCAATTTTTTACTTCTAACTATTCTGCCGTCACCAAATCAAACTTTCAAAATTATCACTTAAGCTACACGGGGCAAATTTAATTAATTCACCAATTATATGCGCCAAAGATGTTCTAATTTATCTTAAAACCTTAAAAGAATCTTTTAAATATGGTCCTGATAGGATTCCTACATCTCTCTTGAAAAAGTGTGTAAACCATATTTACCAACCCCTCACCAATTTGTTCAATCTATCACTAAAGTGTGGTGGTTTTCCAACTGCGTGGAAAAATCGTTTCTTCTACCGCTGCATAAAAGCGGGAGTAGGTCTTCTATAGAGAACTATCGTGGAATCGCAAAGCTTTCTGTCATCCCAAAATTGTTTGAAGCTATTGTTACAAATCTACTTACGGGTCCGATCTCTACTTTGATAGCTGACTGCCAACACGGGTTCAGTAAGGGAAAGTCCACAGTTACGAATTTACTTGAGTTTATCAGTCATGTCTCAAATGGCTTTAGAAAAAATATGCACACCGACGTTATTTATACAGATTTCAGCAAAGTTTTTGACAAAGTGTGTCACTCATTACTTATTCATAAACTCGATCAGTTGGGCTTCCAGCCGGGTCTCAATCGCTGGATCTCTTCTTACCTTAGTGACAGGACACAAAGAGTAGTGTTTAAAAATTTAGTATCCGGTGTCATTTATGTCTCTTCGGGGGTTCCTCAAGGAAGCCATCTTGGCCCGATTCTGTTCTTGTTGTTTATAAATGATATTTCTACAATAATAAAATTTTCAAAAATGTTAATGCTGACGACGTAAAGCTTTTCATATCATTCGCGTCAATTAAAGATAGAAATAAGCTAAAATCAAATCTAGATACACTAGTTACTTGGTGCGATTTAAATTATATGCCACTTAACCCTAAAAAATGTAAATACATGAGTTTTTCGCGTGGAATTTCTCAGCCGGCTTCCTATACAATTAATAATTATAGTCTTGAGCAAGTGTATGATTTTGTTGACCTGGGGGTTACTATGGACTATAAACTCAGTTTCAACCGCCATATTAACACAACAGTCAATAAGGCTAGAGGTGTTCTAGCATTCGTTAAACGATGGTCTAAAGAATTTAGCGACCCTTATGTAACTAAAGCCCTCTTCACTACATTAGTCAGACCGATACTTGAATACGGTTCTATAATTTGAAACCCGCGTTACCAGGTTCATGTAGAGCGCCTAGAATCAGTTCAAAAACAATTTTTACTATTTGCCTTAAGAGATTTTCATTGGGATCCCTTGTATAATCTGCCACCCTATACGAATCTTTTAAAACTCATTAATCTGCACATACTTTCTAGTCGGAGGGAAATGCTTGGAATTCTTTTTATGATTAAATTGCTAAATGATCCACTCTCCAGCCCATTTCTTCTAAGTGAAGTGAACTTCAATGTACCGTCTCGTCCTTCAAGGCATTTTAAACCTCTAGTCTTAAAACAGTGCCGAACCAATTTTCAGTTAAATGAGCCTTTTCGCTGTTTGTGTCAAGATTATAACTCTCTTTCTGGTAGATTTGATATTTCAGACTCGCTTTTCAGCATACAAAAATCAATTCTTTCTATCCTAAATTCATAGCTACTAATTGTTTCTTATTCTTGGACTTCTATTTTAACTTTTAACAATAATTTTATTCTGTTAACTAGTTATTTCTTAATGTATAATCTATCCTATATCTACTTTACTTAGCTGATGAGGTTTTCTCTGTAGCTGAGCAGTTTTAGATCTCGACGATTAACAAACCAAAGCCTTTCAACGACTCAGCACGAACGAATAATCCGCGCGTTATGCGGATGCGCCCCTCGCACCGGTCAGGCGCGATATGGTGGGTAATCCGTTTGGGAATTATTATTAACCAAAACATGGTTTTATTCCTGGACATTTTCTTGTTTCTAACTTGGCAGTTATTACCGAGCATTGCATATCGGTTATTTCAATGGACTTTTATCTAAGTGGACTTTTCCAAAACATTTGATACATAGTCTCATTGGATCCATAATAAGTATCCGAATTTCGGTCCTTTTCTATTCTCCTAAATTTAAAAAACCATTTTCTGTCAAATTGCTTCTTCAAATAATTAAAATTTTTTTTTCTAAAGGTTTTTAATATAAAAAGTTTATTTTGAAATGGGTTAAAGATGTATGACATTATTGTTTTGCTCCCATTGAGAGGAACGTCAAATTCACTCACACTTCCAAACAGTGCCATTGAAACGGTTTGAAGCCATAAAAAGATTCCTATCATTCCGAGATGAGGGAGAAAATGTAAAAAAGGCCAGAGAGTTTATGACGCATTTTTTGGGCGCAATTTCCCAAATCTTCTTAATGATCCAAAACACTTCATGTAATAGCACGCCTTTTTTTTATCATTTTTTTGATATGGCTGAAACGAACTTACTGTCCTTATAGGTGAAGAAAGGAAAATATTACAGCTGCCAGAGAACAAATCGCTGCTCTGCCACGAAAAATTGCTTTGAGGCATACCGCACTAAGAAAAAGTCTAAACTAATAGAATAATTTATTCATTGTTCCTTTAAATTTATATAAAAAAGAAAACATTGTTCGTTAGCAGAAAATTGCACGTGTTTAAAGTATTTTGCTCTCACTGAAAAGAGTGCCTGGAGGTATTTCTTCTTCATTAAATGGCGCTTGGCTGTCCAATTGCCGCCACTTGGAAACACCAAGGGATCGCTAATCGGTCTCCACTTGGTCTTTCCATCAGAGTGGTGGTCTCCCTCTTATTCTGCTTCCACAGGTGGGTCCCGATAAGAATACCCTGCAAAAAACGGAAATACTCCGTTTCATACTCCAAAGAATACTTCTAAAGGAGTATCAGAGTACTCCAACACATATCCTCATTCATATACAAAAGATGGTCCAATTTACATGGCAATGTCCGGTGATTGGATCACCTAGACCATCTCGGAGTACTCCGTTTCTTTGATTTTGAATACCCTACAGACCACCTATTTGAGAGTACTCTCAAAATACTCCCATGGGATTACTCTATATAGTATTCAACAGCAAACGCATACTCCCTTCTCGCTTTTGTCTAGAATACTCTATAGAGTAATCTTTTGGCAGCATTTTCAAAGTACTCCAACGTAGGTGCTCTATAGACTATTCGGAAGCAAAGTAAATGGAACTCCGAGTAGGATTAGGTGATCCAGTCACCGGACATCGCTATGTAAATTGGACCACCTTTTTATATGAATGAGGATAGGTGTTGGAGTACTCTGATGCTCCATCGTTTTTTACAGGGTACCTTCTGGGCCGGAGCATCTTCATTTATTCGCATACCATGGCCTAGCCAACGAAACCTCTTGATTTTAACTCGTTGAACTATGTCGGTGTCTGCATATGGCTCATCATTAAATCTTCTTCGGTACTCCCCACCCTTTCTCTCGAAAAGTCCCGAGCCGCCTCATCAGATGTTATCAGTGTCCAAGCTTTTGCACCATACAGCATGACGTGACGATACGTGGTTTACAGAGAGGACTTCACTTCTTAATTGCCTACCTAGTCCGAAATAGCATTTGTTTGCAAGAGTGATTTTTAGTTGAATTTTTAGGCTGACATTTGGCGGGCTGCTGTCCTTAAAAAGCAAATTTTTATACTAATACATTGTGAAATTTCCGAGCCGTTTTGCTGTTAGCGAGATCATATCTTAAAAGCTTGTGAACTCCTGATCTAGACAACCGACACTTTCGAATTCGTTTTAAGTATTTTGAATTGAAATTGAAAAAGACTGTTGTGAACAAAAAGCATTCAATGGTCTCAACTTTGAGTTACTAAAAGTTTTACAAATCTTCATCTGTTTTTACAATTGGGCATACGTATGTTCATATTTATGTTTGTCTGTATGTAAGCAACTGTAACAATCTGTGCACATCCAGCGCAGTTAATATACTGTCCTGCATGTAGGTCAAGCTCGGGAATGAGTTGTTTGATTACAATGAGAGATACTTTTACTGTCATTTCCGTTTGTTTGTTGAAAAATGAAAAACTAAAAAGTGTAGCTTATGTCCCTTTGAACCATATTCAAAGCTTATTAATCCAATACGTTTGTCCATGAGTTTATGATTTCACTTTCTTGTTGAACGTGGTGGAGTCTTACACTCGATTCATCATTTCGTTTCATATTATACCTTAACCCTCCACATGATTCAGGTCCGCTCTGGACGCTCCCTTTTTAATTTGAGGGCGATAGAAATACTTGAGGCCCGAACTATATCTGTGAGCTATTTTCCTCGGGTGATGACGTTATTTCTCAATTGCCTACTCAGTTCCGATAACAGTGTCGACGCTATTAGGGGATATACATAAGAAATTAGTTTTGACCACCTTATCGAGCCTCAAATACTCACATACCCTGTAACTGAATCGAATTAGAGGTTGCACGGTTGTGTTCACTTTAATTCCCACCTGGGCAGGCCTTCAACGAAGCACCCAATGCCTCTAAACTTTCCTGCCTGAAACGAAGAACATCTATAAAGGACTCTTATTTAAAATTAAAGTAATTTTTGTTGATCATGTACGTGAGGGATTTGGCAACACTGCGAGAACAATAAAAAGAGATCATGACCAATCCATACTGAAATTGCCAATAGGCGAATAGTGATGTTTGCGAAACCTCAAATGCGTTAACACAAGAAAGGTCAGAGCACTCAAGTTACCACAATCACATTTTTGTAGGAATATATTTCTAGAACCACTGCCTTCGAACAGTTTTCTCTTTGTCACTTTTAATAAATCGACTTTTTAGCCGTAAATTTGATGTAATTAAATTATATCAGACCCGCGCAAACGTTGTTGTTGCCGTTAGTTTGTTTTACCCTCTACATTTTCCTCTAAAACCTCCTCTAATTCTCAAATTTTCTATTCCTACTCCCTTTCTTCTCCCATTTCCTCTGAGGGTACTGATTTGCACATAGTTTCGAAGATATAGGGAGTTCACTTTTTTTTTATCCTGTACCGCTTAATGTTAGAAATTTTTGTTTTATATATAGATCACATTTCTATAAACAAAATATCATTACCTTGCACCAAATAAATTCCAACTATACCGAATTGCAGCTTTATATAGCCTATAATATATTATAGGCTGTTCCAAAAACTATATACGAGGTGTGTTCAAAACGTATCGCGAATTTTGAATTTTCGCTGGTTACGTATATTCGAATTTCGAATTTTTTGTGGCGTTATGTTGGTACTCATGTCTCTCACTTATGCCGACAAGCTCGGCCATTTTGAATGTTCAGTTAATTGTTGACAGCTGCTTTGCTTGCACGTGTTTTGGATCGTCTTCGATTTTTACCATTCAAAAAAATGGATCAAAGAACCTATATCAAATTTTGTGTGAAAAACGAAATTAAGTGCGCGGATGCATTCCGAATGTTGACTGTGGCATACGGAGAAGCTACCTTGGACCGAAGCAACGTTTATCGGTGGTACAAAATGTTTTCAGAAGGCCGAGAAGATGTGCAAAGAAGAACAAAAATTGGTTTTTGCACCACGATAACGCCCCTGCTCACGCATCGTTGCTTGTGCGCGACTTTTTGGCCAAAAACAACACACTAATGATGCCGCAGCCACCGTATTCCCCAGATCTGGCCCCCTGTGACTTTTTCTTGTTCCCTTAACTGAAGAGGCCCATGAAAGGACGACGTTACGCTTCTCTTGACGAGATAAAGACGGCATCGAAGGAGGAGCTGAACAAGATACAAAAAAATGATTTTTTGAAGTGCTTCGAAGATTGGAAAAACCGTTGGCACAAGTGTATAATATCTCATGGGGATTACTTCGAAGGGGACAAAATAGATATTCATGAATAAATAAATTATTTTTGAAAAAACACAAAATTCGCGATACTTTTTGAACACACCTCGTATGTAAGGCTCATCCACGATAATGTACGCATCCAGACGCACTACCAAGGGCGAGTGCTACGCCATCTTTTGTTAAATCTCACTGTCGAATATTGGAAATTACTGGCTGTCAAGTAATCGATCAAGCTAATGGCATAACTTTGATGGAAACTAGAAAACATTTCCCAACCTAAATTGTTCTATTTACCAGTCGCTACAATATATCATCTTTACAACCACATCTCGTTATTAGACTAAGCCTCAAACTTTTATCGGTGGCACTTTGGGCAGAAACTAAGTTGTAAACATGTCGGACACAAGTTCAGAAAGGCTTAAGCTACAGACTTTAGTACAACATGAGTCTAAAGAGAGAAATAAGCTGTAGTTTAAATTTAAAACCGGTTTTAAACTAAACGCAGAACAACTTCAAAACTCATTCTCTCGAAAACTGTTCTAGTTTAAATTTCAAAATAACTTTGGTTTGGTCACGGATGTAGTTTAAAAAGCTTCAAATCCAGGCTCAAATTTTCAACCAACTGCCCCTCTACCTGCCGACATCTATTTAGAAAGCTGTTCCATCTATCGAGTCGTTTAACACAAACACGGCACATATCACCTAAGCCCCTTTCAACTTCACAAACCCAAAATATAGGCAGGATCGATACACTTACTAGGATATTTCCTGAAAATCAACAACAACACTAACAAAACATGTTGTAATTGGTGTGACGGGGCATATGAAATACCACAGGCTCCCAACATTTTAAAAAGTTCGGCCATACATATATATGTACATTTAGAGAAATAAGTTACCCTATTTTTTACTGCCACACACATTTTCTAATTTCGTCGACATATAACCATTGATCTTTCTGATTTTTAGCTCCTTCATTTGCATTGCATTCTATATTACGAAAATATATCTTAGCTATGAATAAATACATAAATTAGAGCAACATGTCTAGGTTAAGACATTCCTCTTCGCCTATTGCATTTTTATGTGTCTATATACTACTATATCAAAGAATTTTCTCTAAGCCCTTTAACAATTCAGTATTTAAATAGTTTTATATTTCTATGTAAAATGCACAAGCGTGCTGACATCTTTGTGAACTGGCGACAAGTTGAATTCCATAAAATTCACTCGACTTAATACGAGTCAGCATGGTTGGGGTGAGGGTCATAACTTAGAAACATATGGATATAAATACTTTAGCGAATCAGCACATCTGGTAGAGAAATGGCGCGCTTTATTTAGTCGCACCCATATTTAGTTTTCTTTACTCGAATACAGAAATTTAAATTTTTGGCATATATTCACTTTTTATTTGTTCACATATACGAGGTATGTTCAAAAAGTATCGCGAATTTTGAATTTTCGCTGGTTACGTATATTCGAAATTCGAATTTTTTGTGGCGTTATGTTGGTACTCATGTCTCTCACTTATGCCGACAAGCACGGCCATTTTGAATGTTCAGTTAATTGTTGACAGCTTCTTTGCTTGCACGTGTTTTGGATCGTCTTCGATTTTTACCTATTTTTTTACCAAAATTGCTCAATTGTGACCAAAAACCGCATCGCATGAACATTGCTAATGAGATGTTAAACTCTGTCCGCGACGACCCAAATTTGCTCCAGAGGGTCATAACTGGTGACGAATCGTGGGTTTATGGTTATGACGTGGAAACCAAAGCTCAATTATCTCAATGGAAGCTGCCGCACGAACCAAGACCGAAAAAAGCGCGCCAAGTTCGGTCGAATGTGAAAGTTTTGCTGACAGTTTTCTTCGATTGCAGGGGTGTGGTGCATCATGAGTTCTTGCCACAGGGAAGAACGGTCAATAAGGAATATTACCTGCAAGTTATGCGCAATTTGCGCGAACCAATCCGCCAGAAACACCCGGATTAGTGGAAGAACAAAAATTGGCTTTTGCACCACGATAACGCCCCTACTCACGCATCGTTGCTTGTGCGCGACTTTTTGGCCAAAAACAACACACTAATGATGCCGCAGCCACCGTATTTCCCAGATCTGGCCCCCCGTGACTTTTTCTTGTTCCCTAAACTGAAGAGGCCCATGAAAGGACGACGTTACGCTTCTCTTGACGAGATAAAGACGGTATCGAAGGAGGAGCTGAACAAGATACAAAAAAATTATTTTTTGAAGTGATTCGAAGATTGGAAAAACCGTTGGCACAAGTGTATAATATCTCATGGGGATTACTTTGAAGGGGACAAAATAGATATTCATGAACAAATAAATAATTTTTGAAAAAACACAAAATTCGCGATACTTTTTGAACACACCTCGTATGTATGTATAGTGCGTTTCATGACAAAAGCACACTCGGAATTAGATGACTTAGTAATTCATATATTATGTTTTGAGTTTCAATATTTTTTTCTTGAAAATTCTAATTTAAGAGCCGCATAAATCTGGGGTCGAATTACATTATACGTTCCGTGATCGAAAGCGAATTCTTAAATCACAATAGCTCTAAACACATAATTCGGAATGACATCATAAGTGAGTAATTAGCTGGAAATCCCTTTCGGTTCAATTATGTATGATTACTCTTTTAAAAATTTGGAAAGCTTATACCCATGATACACATGTAGTATAGATACTACAGTATCCATACTGTAGTTCAGAGTATACTACAACTAGTCTACAACTACTCGTGGTATGAAGGTGATATATATGTGGTATAGATCGTGGTATTGATGCTATACTACAATGTGTGTCCGTGCTATTAAAAGGTATTGTAACTTAAAAGACGATCGAAAAGTATGTCGTAATTCCGCCCCTGTATTTTAAGCAAAGCAAACCTTTAAACAAGTTTAAAAAAACTTCGAAAATTTAAAAAAATCTAACGTTTTTAATCAGAAGGCCGAATATAGAGTTTTGTATCCCATCAAATCTTGTATAATAAAGCATGCATTTTATATTTTAAGAATCACAGTAAATTTTTAGAATTTTTTTTCTGAAGTCATCTTTCAGGCTTTTTCATTTAAATATAAATGTTTTTTTATGCGTAATTGTTTAAGATATAACACACTCTGAATTGATATGTTTTAGTCAGTCATATAATACCTTTTAAATCCCAATACTTTGCTCATTTAAGACTCATTTGAATCTGTATTCTCAACTTTTTTGAACAACTTTAAAAAGCTAACAGTTGAAAGTGCTATAGTCAGGAAATGCCCTATGGTGCATATACATTTTTAAGTATGTTTATATACAGTATGTGAGTAGGACGCAGTCTGATGCTGACAAAAGCAGTAATGAAACCGCTGCAGCGCGCTGTTGCAAAACTTCTTTACCGGATGAGCAGGAGAACCAAGGCGGGATTAAGTATACAAATGCATACTAAACGTCGCAACTGTGAATAAACAGGGACAGTGACAGTGACAGCTACAGCATCAGCATCACGTCATGCAATGACTACTTAGCATATAAGGGGCAAATATGAATTGGCTAAACTAACTGTTGGATACCAGATGACGCCACAAAATGATTCCGCATTTTCGTCCCTTCTCCTTCGGTTACCTTCTTTTTGCAGTTTTTCTAGTTCGCTATTGTAATTTTACATCTTTGTAATAAAATTTTGCTGGCAAAATAATGCACATACCTATGCTGATTCTACAACAGCCTGAGCAAAGGCCTACGCCGAACGCTATTTGACGGCGGCGACGGCTGTGCTGGAAAAATGCTTTACCTATTTGAATTGAAAACAAGTAAGGAAGTCTAAGTTCGGGTGGGACCGAACATTATATACCTAGTAGTGATTTATTATGGCATCCCAATTTACGCAGGTCTATTTTATTACTTTCAGTTCGGATTTTCGTTCAAATAGACATACGGACAGACAGATAGACGCATCGAAAGAAGGATGGCTACATCGACTCAGCTCATCCTCCTGATCATTTGACTATACGTACAAACATTTCATGTTCATGAAAGGAATGAATATCAAAAAAAATATATACAACTTCGCTTTTGCAGTGGGGTATTAACTACTCGCACGGATATTTTACTTTTCATCCTGAAGGTTTTGATATACATTAATAAATATATATCTCGATTCGTTTATGCCGAATGTAGTAATATACCTTGTGTGCGTAACAAAAATAGATATAAAAGAGGGTGTCTTTTATAGGCGCCAAAGAACTCAACCGATCTTTATGAAATTTTCACAATATATACTTAGGTTCACTGGGTACAGCATAGACAATATATAGTATTGGAAAAGTAGGCGCAGCCCCGCCCCCAGGCTATAAAAAGTTTCAATTCGTCATAATTCCGAACTCTTTTGGTCTAAATTAATGAAATTTGGATATATGTGTCACTTAGTCAATATCTACATCATTTTTCAAAAGTAGGTGCCACGCCCACATATTTTGTGTTTTGTTTTGCTCTTGAACTTTCACGATAATTTCAGGAGTTCGCTGGGCATGACACAGTCTGTATATAGCTTTTGGAAAATCCCCCAGGTCATATTGCAGGCCATATGCAGTTCGGTATAGATAGGAGTTTATTTGGTTCAAGTGAATGAAATTTTATACATAGATGTGTTCTATATATCAAAACGTCAAAACAACGTATATCGGGTGTGCTAGTATATTATAAAACGGCCAAAGCAAACCACGAATTTCAGCATTCTTTTGTAAAACTGAAAGACTAATTTGCGTTCAAATAGACAGACGGACAGACAGACAGACGGACGGAAAGACGGGCATGGCTAAAGCGACTCCGCTCATCGTGCTGATCATTTTAGTGAACTTTTCTCTTCTTGTTCTCATACTTACATACATTTAATATTTACGAAAGGTATGAAAATCAAAAAAGATATATAACATCGCAATTGCAGTGAGCTATTAACTACGTGCCCGAATATTTCGCTTGTGTGTTCCCCGATTTGGCTAATTTTTGGCAGGAGTATAATACCTACTACTGAGAAGCAGCTGACCAATTTTCATTGAAAAATCAAGATCGAATTATAAGCGGTTGCCTTTGAGAATAGCAGACATTTTTAGCTGAAAAGTGGGCGACGCCACGCCTACTTCTTCGAAATTGAAATAATTTTTTTGCGGCCGAGTTTTTCTTAAAAAGCTTATTATGTGTGCAAAAAATCCAATTGATATAACTTGCTTGGTTGTGGAAATATCGCTCTTTAAATTTTACAAAAAAAAATTTCAGAACTATGTTAAAAAACTCGGCGTGGACATTAACCGATTTCGCCCATTTTTACAGCAAACAGTTACGTTTATATATAGAATATTATCACCAAATTTCGTTTCCACAAATCAATTTTTGGCGGAGTTATGGCGTAAAAAGTTTTGTGGAATAGTCCACTATAAAAAGGGCGGGGCCACGCCCATTTTCGAAAATTTAAAGTTTTTGGATTTCTTTGTTTACGGAAACTTTAAAACTGAAATATAAATGATGTAAAGCTATTTTACGCAAAGTTATCGCCTATTTAATATATCTACGATCCTTTTCAAAATCTTTCATATAAAAGTGGGCGTAGACCTTAACCGATCCCGCCCATTTTGTCCTGGAACATTCCTTGCATACCTGCAAACCTGTGTGCTGAATTTCGTTTCGATATCTTGAACGGTTTCTGATTTATGATTAATATTATTTCTAAATTTGACTTAATCAAAAATTAGCGGTGCCACGCCCATTTTCAAAAATTTCTTGAAAAATTTATTGTATTCCTCAGCTTCAATGTATTCACCAAATTTTATCCTTATAGGTGTATTATGTACTGAGCAGCGCTGGCGCCCCTGTGAGTGCGGGCTGGCAACAAAGGAGCGTCGAAGTCGACATCCGCCGGACAAGGTTCCGGTGTACAAGTAGGTGCTCAGCTACAGAGGGCTCATCCGGTGGGCATTATTGATAACGTGGCGAGCACCAGTAGTGGGAGGTCTGCCAGCATTGCTGTGAATACAGCGAAGCGGAGGCGGTCCAGCAGAAACAAGAGAGCGACACCGAGAAGGAAAGCCATCTGCGATCAGCGCTTGGCTGCGAAGATCCTGGAACGGTACGGCGGTCTGGATGGTTCTCAGGTTTCTCAGAAGCATTCCCGTACGCTGGAGTTGGCCAGGAAGGTTTTGAGCAGCGGTGATCAGCCTCCTGCACCTAGTGCAGGTGGGGAGACGGCCCCGCTCGGTGACGTCGCTCTGCGGAAAAGGCAGAGTGCCGCGGTACACCTGGGTGGTGAAGCTGTGCAACGCACGTTTAGCGAAGTCGCTAGACGTGCTGGTTCCATCACCCTGAGGGTAGTTGACAGGAGCAGGGAAGACGGGGCCATTTCCAGGGAGGAGTGGAGCTGGGTGGCCAACGCCATTTCTGAAGCCTATTTGACTGCCGTTGAGAGGTACCCTGGGCCACAGCCATCCATAGAATATATGGGATGGTATCACGGGTTTAGACTTATTGCGTGCGCTTACGAGCGGTCAGCGAGCTTCTGCAGGTGTCTTATCTCGCTGGTTGGGGAGTTGTGGCGGGGGGTAGGCTCGAGGTCGTGGACAGGAGGGACCTCCCTCTTCGACCAAGGGCTCGGGTGTGGGTACCTGCCGAACCTTCTCAGCCGGAGAGAATTCTGAGGCAGTTGCGCTACTGCAACCAGAACCTTCCGACCAACAATTGGAGGGTTACGAGGGTTGAGGAACCCGAGGGACCCCGTCGACAAGTGCGATTGCTACTAAACGCGGAGTCCATGGGTCCTCTCTCTGTGTCGGGGGGTGTTATCTCCTATGGTATCGAGCGCGTGGTTCTTAGAATCTACAATGCTGATGCCAGGGGGGATGAGGCCTCACCTCCGGGGGTGGGACGGGAGGAAGATGAACCTGCGGAGGGGTCGGTGGACGTAAACACAGTGCCCAACCCTGCAGCGCCGGACAGCGTCAGCTCTGTCGGCATCCCGTCTGTGGCGGGATCGGTCTGCAGCGTTGGTTTGCTGTTCGAAAGGGCGGATGAGAAGAGGCTGTTAGCTTCGGAGGTGGAGGCTGCTGAGGTAGAGGAGATGGATTTGTCGGATGATGATCATCCGACAAATAAATCTTCAGCACTCTAAGGCGGCCTATGCCAGCCTCCTACTCTGCCTGGAGCAAGGCGGGGTGGACGTTTTCCTTATCCAGGAGCCGTGGCTAAGCAGCAGCGGCAACAAAATATCTGGACTGAGGACTGATAAATTCAATTTATTTGTGCACGGATCGGCAGGTAGGCCAAGGTCGTGTGTACTGGTTAAGAAAGATATTAAAGCCTTTCTTCTTTCCAATTTTAGTGACGATGACGTAAGGGCTGTGTGTCTGGAGGAAGGTAACAAGGGATCGTGGCTGGTCTCTGCCTACATGGCCCATGATGATACTTGTGGGCCGCCTCCTGAAATCCTATGCATGATTACCGCTGAAGCAAAGCGAAGAGGCATAGGACTTATTGTCGGAACGGATGCGAACTCGCTTCATTCACTGTGGGGGAGTTCGGATACGAATGCAAGAGGTGAGTCACTATTTGCTTTTATTCTAAATGAAGGACTATGTATTTTTAGCAGGGGTGATGACCCCACGTTTATAACCTCAGTTAGGGAGGAGGTCCTCGACCTTACTCTTGCTTCAGGAGACCTGTTTCCCCTTATATCCGACTGGCGTGTTCTTCCGGAACACTCCTTCTCTGATCATAGGTATATTCAGTTCTCTCTTGATGAATCTAGACCCAGAAAAACCATGTTTAGAAATCCTAGGCGTACTAACTGGGCCCGGTACTGTAGCAAGCTGGATGATTTCTTCCCAAGAGCACCCGTATCAGGCTGGGAATTGTCCGAGACTGCTATTGATGCTCTGGTGGAGAAATTTACCAATGCTTGTAAGAAAGCGTATAAAATCGCATGCCCACTGAAAACCGTAAGTGGAAAGCGTAAACCACCTTGGTGGACTAAGGAAGTAGACGACCTTAGGGCTTCTAGTAGGCGCTTGTTCAACAGGGCCAGGAAGAGTAAATTACCTTCCGGCTGGGAGCTCTACAAAGTTGGGTTGGGTATTTATAAATCTGCGATCAGGAAAGCCAAACGAGATTCCTGGAAGGTTTTTTGCGAAAGCGTGGAAGGATGTAATGAGTCTGCGAGATTCCGGAAGATTCTCTTCGGGAATCCTGCACCCTTGGGTTACTTGAGGAATGTGGATGGTAGCTGGGCATTGAGCAGCGAGGAATCTCTCCAGCTTCTCATGGACGCTCACTTCCCTGACGTCCCGGTTTCACAGGACCGCGATGCCCCATCGCCCACTAATGTGGGCGGGGGGGTCGGCCAGTCATCTCCCTGGATGAAAGCCAGCTTGTATGGGCCATTCAATCCTTTAAGCCCTACAAGTCACCCGGGCCTGATGGCATAACTCCTGTGCAACTACAGAGATCGCTGGGGATTTCTTGTAGCTGGTTGGCTCCCATCTACGCCAACTGTTTGAGGTTGGGCTATATCCCCGCTTCTTGGAATATGGTCAAGGTTACCTTTATTCCAAAGGCGGGGAGGTGCTCTCATGTATCTCCCAAGGACTTCAGGCCAATCAGTTTCTCCTCGTTTCTTTTAAAAACTCTGGAGCGCCTGATTGACCTGCATATACGCAGCAGAGTCCCTAGGGAGAGTTTTTCGGCATCGCAAGATGCCTACTGCAAAGGCAGGTCAACTGAAACGGCGCTTCATTCCGTTGTAAAACTAATAGAGGGGTCTTTCCAGCGCAAATAGTTCGTGCTGGGGGCCTTTTTGGATATCGAAGGAGCGTTCAATAATGTTTTGCCTTCTGCCATTGTACGGGGCTTAGCGAGTCTGGGAGTTGAACCAAGTTTGATAGAATTTATCAACAGATTACTTTGTGGCAGGATTTTCAGGGCGGAGTGGGGGGTGCTGGGGCTCAGAGAGGAGTGAGAAGAGGCAAGCCGCAAGGGGGTGTTCTTTCTCCGCTTCTCTGGGTCATAGTAGTCAACGGCTTACTCCAGGACCTCGAGCGTAGGGGCTGTCAAGTGATAGCCTATGCGGACGACCTGGCAATCCTCGTCAGGGGAAAGTTTCTTAGTACCGTAAGGGATGTTCTGCAAGGATATCTGGGTATTGTGACAGAGTGGTCCGAATCCTGTGGTCTGGCTGTCAACCCGAGTAAAACGGAACTAGTCTTCTTCACGAGAAGGTATAAGATTGATGGTTTTGTACTACCCTCTATTGGGGGAGTACCGCTGGTGCTTTCTGAAAAGGTCAAGTACCTAGGGGTTATTCTGGACAGGAAGCTGTCTCGGAAGCTGAATGTAGAGGACAGAGCTAGAAAAGCTTCGGTCGCCTTGTATTGTTGCAGAGGGGCCATTGGCAAACGATGGGGTCTCTCTCCAAGGGTGGTTTATTGGTTGTACGAGATGGTTGTCTATCCTATTTTATGGGGTATTGGTCTGGTGGGGCGCACTAGACACAGCATCCTCCACGAAGAAGTTGGTCACGGTGCAGCGAATGGCCATGGTTGGGATCAGTGGGGCCATGCGCACCACTCCTACCCTGGCATTGAATGTTATGCTCAATATGCACCCAGTTGACCGTGTAGGAAAAATAAGCGCAGCTCGGCCTGCAATTATGCTCCGAGACGCTGGATATAGGCTTGTGCAGTATGGCCATTCCAATATACTTTCGGGCTTTGACTTTATCCCTAACAGAACGGATTACTGTGCGCCGACCTCTACCCCGGCAAAGGGTTTTTCGACTTACATACCCGCAAGGGACGAGTGGACAGGCGGGGAACCTATCTGGGGGGAGGCTCTGGCGAATCTGTTTACGGACGGGTCAAGGCTGGATGGATGTTTTGGGGGGGTGTTTACTGTCAGGAACTTGGGATTAGCACGAAATTTAGGCTACCTGATCATTGTAGCGTCTTCCAAGCGGAGGTTACCGCCATAAAGGAGGTGGTGGATGGGATGCTGTCCAGCGCATTCGCTGTCAAGGAGTTCAACATCTACTCCGACAGTCAAGCGGCAATTAGGGCGCTGAGTGCAGGCAACGTTCAATCGAGGACAGTGAGCGACTGTTTGGAATCGCTTGCGGTTGAATCCAACTATTTTAAAATAAAAATTATCTGGGTGCCAGGCCCTGTGTAATTCCCGGCAAATTGCCATGTGGATCTCTTGGCCAGAGCGGGCACTCGTGAGACAGATGTGGCTGCCTCCAGAACACGGGTATTCCCCTTACCACCTGTAGGTTGCTTCTGGGCAGGTGGGCTTCGGATCAGCTAAGCAAACGCTGGGCTGACCCCACCTTATGTCAGGTTTCGAAGTCCTTCTGGCCGGTGGTTGACTCCAGGCGTTCAAAGGGAGTACTAGAGTTCTCCAAGTTACATCTTTCCATGTTTATTGGGGTGTTGACTGGGCACTGTCCGATGGGGGGCCATGCGGTGCGGTTGAATATTCTTGATAACCCGAGCTGCGTGAGCTGCATGGAGGATGACGAGGTGGAATCATCAAATCATTTCATGCTCAGTTGTCCAGCGTTTGCTAGGACCAGGCGTAGGTATCTCGGCTCGGATGTTCTTAGGTCTCCGGAAGACGTGTCGAAAATCGATGTGTGCCAAATCCGGAGTTTTATTGTCGCTACGCAGCGATTTGCTAAGCTATCTTAAGTTAGTGTCACCGTATAAAATTGTGGTATCACAACGGACCTTGTAAGTGTCCAAGTGAGCTGCCCTCCTAGTGGGACAGCTACCACCTTACCTAACCTAACCTAACCTAATCACTTTTTTAGTGTTTTCGAAAATATTATATATATAAAAAGTGGGCGGGGCTATCATCCGATTTCGCCCATTTTAAAAAGCGCTCTGAGATGAGTGCCAAGGAACCCCGCATTTTATTAAGATATCTCAAAATTTACTCAAGTTATCGTGTTCACAGACGGACGGACGGACGGACATGGCTTAATCAATTTCTCTTTTCGTCCTGGACATTTTGAGATATATAAGTCAATATCTATCTCGATCCGTTAATGCCGTTACGTACTGCCGTTACGCGACTAAAGTTAATATACCTTGTGTGCGAAGCACTACTAGGTATAAAAAATGCCATGGTTATTACGAACGACTCATGTGCGTGTCGTTGTAACCAAAAAATGTGAGAACTGAGCCGACGACATACACAGAAAGCACCAGGAATTAAGATTCCCAAAGTAAAAACAAGGACGGATGAGACCACTACCCAGCAACATGGCTGTACCTTGCGGACCAACCAAGAAAATAACAATGTTCTTCAAATACGTACCTACAATATCGTCGGTGACACTGCAAAACCGCATAATGCATAAATGCAAAACCGCCACTACAAGTTCCTTATGTTTCAGACGAATATTGACTTTGTAGAAAAAGTTTCCATCAAGATCGATTCTTTTAATTATTTTCCAAACCATAATGCAGTTTTCTTGAGCATAAATTAATAATCGTGATTTCAGGGCCAAATACAAGTTTTTGACACAAATGTCACCTACGCGGTTTTGCATTTGTGCGTTGCACAGTAATGTGGTGAAAGCTTCACCACATAATAAAACTTCCAAACGCCCAACACCTAAAAGCTTGATTTTTAAAATAGATATTTTAACGTAAGAAGAAAACAATAATAAGAGAATATTTTAAAAATTTCGATTTTAGATATATATCTTAATGGATAACAACAACAATATTGCAATGTTTTGTCGAATAAAATATTTCATATAAAATAATGGGCAGGGCCTTTAATTTTAAAATTCTATTCATAGTAATAATAGTAACAATAATTTGGCGCTATATACACACCTTAGAAGAGATTTAGGCTTGAGGCTTCTCTTCCAATTTGCGGTGGGCTGCTTTTATTTTTTTTCTGACAGTCGTACCGGACTTGCTAATGCAGATAAATTTTTGCTGAGGAGCTTTTTTCATGGCAGAAATACGCTCGAAGGGTTGGCGAACACTGCAACCCTGTTTTGAATATTTTTATAACCAGCTGTACTAGTACAAAGGGTACTATAGTTTTGTCCACATAACGGTGGTTTGTAACGGTATAAAATAATTGAGATAGATATAGAGTTCCATGTAGCAAAGTTCTTAGAATGAACAGAGGAATCGATTACAAGTTCGTCCGTCCGTCCATCCATCCGTGGACACGATGAACTGAGCAAAAATTCAGATATTTGATTGAAACTTGGTACACAGGTTACTTGCCGCCCAAGGTATGTTGCTATTTAAAATGGGCGAAATCGGAACATAACTACGCCCCTTTTTCGATACCGAAAATTTCGAAAAACGTATAAAATGAGATAATTCAATAATAAAAGCAGATACAATAATGAAATTTGGTAGCTGTATTGAATTGATCATTCTATTGAAGATTTTACCAAATTTTGGAAAGGAGTTTGGCATGGCACCGCCCACTTATTTAGATTTAGATTTATTTTAGATTTATTTATTTAGCCAAACAGTATACAAGATCTTATGGGCTACAGCAATTAAGTTAATAAAATATAAAAATACCTTACTTATAAAAATTTATTAAAGAGCTCATGAAGTGATTTTTCGAACTTGAAAAATCTATCTCGATGAGTTTGGCAATTCTGTTGAACTCAATCAAAGCTCTAGTGATTGGAGGGTTTTTAGCATAAAGAGCTCTACACAAACCAACATGGAAAAACTCGGAGTTACGAAGAGCTCTACGCGGAATGTTTATCAGAATTCTTTGAAGAAGCACAGGGCAGTCAACAGAGCCTCGGAACAAGTCAAAAACGAACGACAGCGACAAAATTGTTCTCCTGCTCTGCAATGACTTTAGATTTATTAATAGGCACCGTGCTTCGTAAGTAGGTATAGGATACGAAAAGCATAAGTGGCGCAATGCAAAATTTAAAAATACTTTTTGAATCCGTTCAATTCTTGCTATGTGGCCCTTGTGATATGGCGACCAAATGAAACAAGCGTACTCAAGCTTGGAACGCACAAACGCTGAGAATAAGAGCTTTAGCGTATAAGGATCAGTGAAATCTCCGCTATGACGCCTAACAAAAGCAAGCATGGCATAAGATTTCGAAATACATAGATTAATATGACTTGTAAAAGCAAATTTCGAATCAAAAATTACTCCCAAATCTTTACACTCACTTACCTTAGCCAGAGTCGTGTTAGATAAGTGATACGAAGTTTTAATGGTGTTTAAGCGTTTCGAAAAAGTAATATGAAAACACTTTCTTATGTTGAGTGTTAACCGATTGTTATTACACCAGTTACTCAATCTATCGAGATCTAGTTGCATCAAAGCAGAGTCCTGAAAGCTATTGATTACAGAGTACATTTTAAGGTCATCCGCATAAATCAAAAATCTTACTGCAGAAAAGCAGGAGCAAATGTCGTTGATAAACAACACAAAGAACAGAGGGCCCAAGATGCTACCTTGCGGAACACCTGAGCAGGCGACGAAAGGAAGAGACCGAACATTGTCAACTACCACCATACAGCGGCGCTTGTGTAGGTAGGACTCAATCCAATTCAAAAATACCGAATGGAAACCCATCAAGGCTAGCTTTTTAGTCAGAATTTTGTGTGAAATCCGATCAAACGCCTTGGAGAAGTCAGTATATACTGTGTCAACTTGACAACCCGACTGAAATGCTGCGGTGCAGTCATCAGAGAAGATAGCCAAATTAGACACAGTTGAGCGTCCCGGAACAAAGCCATGCTGTTCTGGGCATATGATATTCTTGACAAAGAATAATAGCTTCTCCTGAATTATGCATTCAAAGAGCTTTGCTGTGGCAGAGAGTTTCGAAATGGGCCTATAATTGCCAATATCATTTTTCTTGCCGCTCTTGAAAATAGGTGAGATCAGAGCTAATTTCCAAGCGTCGATAAAAGAACCCGACGAAAGAGAATTGTTAAAAATTAATAAGAGTGGATAAACTAGGGAATCGCACTGCTTAAATATAATCGCAGACAAACCATCAACATCAGTATTTGACGAGGGCTTAAGTCGAGAAATGCCATTAATGGCATCTTCAGATGACAATACAAGATTGCCGAAATTCAAGACAGGCTGAATGTTGAAACAAATGTTGTCAGAATCGGATACAAAACTGGCCAAAAAATATTCAGCAAAAAGGTTAGCTGCATCCGCAGGAGTATCAGCCACTTTGCCACCAAGGAAAATAGATGACGGAATATTGGATACTTTTTTTTTTTGAGTTAACAAAATTCCAAAATGATTTCGGGTTTGACTTTAGGTTTGTTTCCAGATTCAAAATGTAGTTTCTGTGCAAAAACTTATCTAAACACCCGAATTGCTTTTCATAATCCTTATACTTAACAAAAAAAGCCGTATTACGACTTTTTTTAAATTTACGAAAGAATTTATTTTTCAAATTTCGCAGCTTCAACAAGGCAGCGTTGTGCCAGGGAACCTTGTATTTCTTCTTTGATACCAGTGGTATATAACTTTTACATATATCCACCACAGTGGATCTAAAAACTTCAAAGCTATTAGTGGTATCCAGACTAGAAAACAAATTATCCCAGTTAACATGCTGCAAGAGGTTGTTCAGATTCGAAAAATCACACCGCTTGAAATTAAAAGAGAAGTTTGATGTATCATTATTAGCTACAGAATATTTATAAAACTCAAGATCAAGAACTAGAGGCTTATGAAGCATATCCGACTTTGTAATAGGGGAAATGCATTCATGCAAAGAAAAATGTAAATTGTTACTTAGAAATATTAAGTCTAACGTTCGACCAAGACTGTTAGGATAACAGTTAGTTTGCTTAATGTCAATACTTAGAAAGCTATCTATTAAATAAATTTCACTAGGTCTTTTGATCCCACATGCAATTAGTGCCGAACTTGAGATAGTATTTGACCATTTAACATCGAATAGATTAAAATCTCCCAACACGCAGAGATGATCGCCACCAACTTTGTCCAGAGCCAATGTCATAACATTGTCAACGTGAGCAGTATATAGATCATGCGAGCTGTTGGGTGGAATATATGATGCACAAATAAAAACGGAATCCGAGATGCCACGAATGTGCACGCAAATTTGATCAAGCAATCCATTACTATTGGCTAGTACTATCTGGGAAGCATGGTGCTTGCAATGTACCGCGATGAGAGCCCCACCACCTCTTATACATCCGGTTAGGTTTGGATTTCTATCCTTGCGAAAAACGTTATAAATGTTAGAATAAAAAAATTCCTCATTGAAAAAGTTTTCATTCAACCACGTCTCGATGATAACGAAAACATCATATTCTTCATGTGAACTAAATAATCGAACAAGCTGAGACTTTGTTCTAATTCCAGACATGTTTTGAAAATATATTTTTAATTTGTCACATTTTCCATCTGATCCAACCGATTGCCGTCGGACATCGGTTGGGGAACTTAGTTTTTTGACGAAAACTTGAAAGGACGCACAACGATATTTGCAGGCCAAAGCTCAGGCAATAACAACTTCGAGTACGAATGACCGTCAACTCCAACCTTAAAATTGAGGTATCTCAAGGATGTGGGATCAACACCTTTCTTAGTAAGGCCGTTGCATACGATGGAAGTTTCTTGTAAGCCGGTTTGTTTTACAATAAAGTTTTTTAACTCATCAGCTGTTACTGAAGTCGGAAATGGAGAAAGGTGCAACCATTTCCATCTTAAAGCAGCGCTTAGTCCCATATTGTTGCCCGAGCCTACAACTAAGGGCTGATCATATTTACGCGCTTTCTTTTCTTTCAGAGTCAAGCAATTTTCAAATTCGACTGTTAATAACTTCAGTGCAAGATAAAATAACGAAACTTGATACGAGGTATACTATAGACGTGTATAGAACGCCCACTTTTGTACAAAAGTTTTCTAAAAGAGAGGTAGAGAAACAGAACATGCCATATCTTTTTCACTGATTCAGATGTAATGCTAAAATTTGATAGTTACAATGACCTAATGATCTTATGAATGATTTTTTTTAACTTTTTTAAAATGGGCGTCGCACGCCCACATATGAATGAACAAATTAACTGTTAATAACTTCAGAACCTTTTATTGTTGTTGAAAGTGTGCCCAGTGAAAATAAACAAAATCGTCAGCCGGTCATGCCCACTTTTTCAGAAAAATTTACTGAAATTGCTGTTGTGCAAATGAACGAAGATGGTATTCTTATTGGCATCCGCCTGTGGAATCACAGCAAAAGGGAGACCGCCACATCGATGAAAGGGTCAAGCGCCAGTTGACCGAGAGAAGAAACGACTAACAGTCAAGTTATTCTTCCACCGATGTAGACAAAGGTTTTGGAATTCTGTTGGTTTGACACTTACACTTGGACCACACAAACATACTAATCAAAGTAAATGTTGCTTTATATGCTACTAGCCGACCCGGCAGACGTTGTCCTGATCAAAAATTTACTTGCCTATATTTGTAAAATTGTACTCTCTTCCCTTCCCATTTGGTGCTTCCTCTTCATTGACCTCTATATCTTCCTCTTCTTTTATTTTTCCCCCCTATCCCCATAAGCCCTTTCTATGCTTTACCCTTTTCATTAGCCGCTAACACCTTCTTTACATCTTCCCTTTACTCCTACTCCACTTCTTCTCACTGTTGCTCTGCTGATACTAATATGTTCATAGCTCCGAAGATATAGCGAACTAACATGTTTGTTACCGCTAGCGAGTGCTTTCGGGCTTTGATCGCATATAAGTATGAAAACCTGGGAAAATAAAAGAAATATATGACGAGATATACAACAGGAATTTCATCATAAACCTCCCAGAAAATTTTTGCGCCGAGCTTCTCTTTCAATCTGTTGTGTGCTGCTTTTAATTTTTTCCCACAAAATGATGGGACCTACAGTTTTTGCCGACTACGAATGGCAGCAGATTAGTTTGTTGGTTGAGAAGCCTTCCACGGCAGAAATACACTCGGATAGTTTGTCAAACCATTGCTGAGGGGCGACCCCGTTTTAAAAAAATCTTTTCAAATCACTTTTGACAGGAAACAGTCCCGAACCGGCAATGTGCTAATGCTGTTAGGGTAATATTGTATATTTCCATAACAAATAATAATAACAATAAATACAGGGTGTTTTTTTTACAGGTTTGTTTTTCGAATAGAGATAAAACTGGCATTTTGTAGTCAAATCTGGCAACTCTAATGTCATTTATGTTCAGTTTGGTTTGGCATTTCATCACGAACAGGTTGACAAAAGAACAACGCTTGCAAATCGTGCAAATTCATTTCGAAAATAATGGTTCAGTTCGCGAAGTTTACCGTGAGCTCCGTCCATTTTATGGTCGACATAATCGTCCATCAGAGCAATTAATTCGGTTAACCATGGATCGTTTTCGCACTACGTTTACTCTATGTGATAATACGCATCCGCAGAGACGTCGAACAGTGCGCACCGAAGAAACAATTGCCGCTGTAGATCAAAGTGTTGAAGAGGACCCGAATGAATCGATTCGCCACCGTGCACAGCAATTGGAGCTTTGTCCATCAACTTTATGGAAGATTTTGCGCAAAGATCTTGGCTTGCGACCTTACAAGATCCAGCTTGTGCAAGAATTAAAGCCGCGAGACCATGCAATGCGTCGTGATTTTGGTGTATGGGCCGAAAATGAGATTGATTTCGATGCTGATTTTCATCGCAAAATTTTGTTCAGTGATGAGGCTAATTTTTGGTTGAATGGCTACGTCAACAAGCAAAATTGCCGCATTTGGAGTGAAGAGAATCCACATGAGACCCTTGAAACGCCATTACATCCACAAAAACTGACTGTTTGGTGTGCTCTATGGGATGGTGGAGTCATTGGGCCATACTTCTTCCGCAATAATGCTGGAGAGGCAGCTACCGTTAATGGAGACCGGTATAGAGCCATGATAACCGACTATTTTGTTCCCGAATTGGATGGCATGAATGTGGATGAGTTGTGGTTCCAACAAGACGGCGCTACATGCCACACAGCGCACGTCACAATCGATTTATTGAAGGAAACATTCGATGAGCGCATAATTTCGCGGAATGGACCTGTCAATTGGCCACCAAGGTCGTGTGATTTGACACCATTGGATTATTTTCTTTGGGGATATGTGAAGTCGCTCGTCTACACCAACAAACCAGAAACGTTAGGGGAATTGGAAGCCAACATTCGTGGCGTTATTGCCGACATACGGCCCCATATGCTCGAAAAAGTGGTTGAAAATTGGACCTGTAGAATTGGCTTTATTCGAGCCAGCCGCGGCGGCCACATGCCCGAAATCATATTTAAACATTAATGGCATAAAATTATCCTTCCAATAAAGCCAAATTTATGGACCTTAAAACGATTTTCTTGTGTTTTATTTCAATTCGAAGTTCTATACCCCTAAAAAAACACCCTATACAACTAGGTGGACCCGTGCGCGCCTTGCGCAAAAAAAAAAAACAAAAATTGTTTGAAACCTTTTATAAGTTCAGGTCCAGGATTTCCAAACCTTTTCCTCAAATTATAAAAAAAGATTTTCAGCTACACTTGTTGTGAGACCACAAAAAATTATACTAATATGCGCAAACAGCTATTTGAAATTCCACCACTTATATAACATTCACACTGAGCCATAAACTTGAGTTGATTAACAACATCAATTTGAATTAACTCAAAAAATGTCCCTTTAGCTCGAATTTATGACCCAATGTGAACGCAGTCTTATTCACTTATTTTAGCAATGTTCAAGTCTAGCTGGCGCGCTCGCAGTGGGTTGAGCGCTGTGTTATTCGCAATGCCTTTAATTATTCTAGCACTGTTCAGTCTTAGTATTCAAATGTAGATGTCGCGAGGCATGTGAATGTCACAGTCACAATAGCGTTGCAGTACAAATTGATTTTTCTGTGCATCCACAATCGTTTATTTTAAAGAATTTATTTTTATAAAATACGCTTAAACAAAAGCACTCCGCTAATTAAAACATGGTTTTGCATGTAGAGCTAACCCTCACCTTTAAAACGATACCTTATTTATTAATATTGGTATGAAAGCAGAAAATTAGGAAGTAACACAAAAAGACCTTACAGAAATAATATATATGATGATATTTGAGTGCCACAAACGCCGCCCCCGAATTTCTGCAATTCGACGCCGGCGCACGGGAAATTACAAAATTCGTCGGCTACGGAGTAACCCTCTAGTCCTGGCGGTGCGCTGTACTGATGCACTGAACAAATATTCACATTGCTTGAACACGCTTAAGATGCATTGTCTGCAAATAAATGTGTATTTTACTTACATATTTGTCTACGCAATTCATACTCGTGTCATACGATTACATATATGCACATAGATTTGTCAGAGGTGGGCAATGCCAAGCCATATGAAAGCTGCAAAAGATTCTGAATTTTGAAAAATTTAGGAAAAAGAAGACGTTGCTGGGGAAAATTTAAAATAACTTTCATTCTATATAAAGGGTGTTTTTTTTAGGGGTATAGAACTTCGAATTGAAATAAAACACAAGAAAATCGTTTTAAGGTCCATAAATTTGGCTTTATTGGAAGGATAATTTTATGCCATTAATGTTTAAATATGATGTTGGGCATGTGGCCGCCGCGGCTGGCTCGAATAAAGCCAATTCTACAGGTCCAATTTTCAACCACTTTTTCGAGCACATGGGGCCGTATGTCGGCAATAACGCCACGAATGTTGGCTTCCAATTCCCCTAACGTTTCTGGTTTGTTGGTGTAGACGAGCGACTTCACATATCCCCAAAGAAAATAATCCAATGGTGTCAAATCACATGACCTTGGTGGCCAATTGACAGGTCCATTCCGCGAAATTATGCGCTCATCGAATGTTTCCTTCAATAAATCGATTGTGACGTGCGCTGTGTGGCATGTAGCGCCGTCTTGTTGGAACCACAACTCATCCACATTCATGCCATCCAATTCGGGAACAAAATAGTCGGTTATCATGGCTCTATACCGGTCTCCATTAACGGTAGCTGCCTCTCCAGCATTATTGCGGAAGAAGTATGGCCCAATGACTCCACCAGCCCATAGAGCACACCAAACAGTCAGTTTTTGTGGATGTAATGGCGTTTCAAGGGTCTCATGTGGATTCTCTTCACTCCAAATGCGGCAATTTTGCTTGTTGACGTAGCCATTCAACCAAAAATGAGCCTCATCACTGAACAAAATTTTGCGATGAAAATCAGCATCGAAATCAATCTCATTTTCGGCCCATACACCAAAATCAAGACGCATTGCATGGTCTCGCGGCTTTAATTCTTGCACAAGCTGGATCTTGTAAGGTCGCAAGCCAAGATCTTTGCGCAAAATCTTCCATAAAGTTGATGGACAAAGCTCCAATTGCTGTGCACGGTGGCGAATCGATTCATTCGGGTCCTCTTCAACACTTTGCTCTACAGCGGCAATTGTTTCTTCGGTGCGCACTGTTCGACGTCTCTGCGGATGCGTATTATCACATAGAGTAAACGTAGTGCGAAAACGATCCATGGTTAACCGAATTAATTGCTCTGATGGACGATTATGTCGACCATAAAATGGACGGAGCTCACGGTAAACTTCGCGAACTGAACCATTATTTTCGAAATAAATTTGTACGATTTGCAAGCGTTGTTCTTTTGTCAACCTGTTCATGATGAAATGGCAAACCAAACTGAACATAAATGACATTAGAGTTGCCAGATTTGACCACAAAATGCCAGTTTTATCTCTATTCGAAAAACAAACCTGTAAAAAATACACCCTGTACAAGGTGGCGCAAAAGTAATCCTCCTATCAGAAAATGCTATAAATTTTGCGATTGGCCCCTAAAGTCAGTTCTGTTTTGACATTTGTGTAGTAAACACATGCGAAATACACGTTAATGAACAATGTTACGCTACACTGCTCCAGAACGCGGAATATTGCTGACTATTTGTTTCGGTCGGTGAAAAACGGTTACTGCGCAAAAGTAATCGTACTATCAGAAAATGCTATAAATTTTGCGATTGGCCCCTAAAGTCAGTTCTGTTTTGACATTTGTGTAGTAAACACATGCGAAATACACGTTAATAAACAATGTTATGCTACACTGCTCCAGAACGCGGAATATTGCTGACTATTTATTTGACCAATAATCGGTCGGTGAAAAACGGTTACTGCGCAAAAGTAATCGTCCTATCAGAAAATGCTATAAATTTTGCGATTGGCCCCTAAAGTCAGTTCTGTTTTGACATTTGTGTAGTACACACATGCGAAATACACGTTAATAAACAATGTTACGCTACACTGCTCCAGAACGCGGAATATTGCTGACTATTTGTTTCGGTCGGTGAAAAACGGTTACTGCGCAAAAGTAATCGTACTATCAGAAAATGCTATAAATTTTGCGATTGGCCCCTAAAGTCAGTTCTGTTTTGACATTTGTGTAGTAAACACATGCGAAATACACGTTAATAAACAATGTTATGCTACACTGCTCCAGAACGCGGAATATTGCTGACTATTTATTTGACCAATAATCGGTCGGTGAAAAACGGTTACTGCGCAAAAGTAATCGTCCTATCAGAAAATGCTATAAATTTTGCGATTGGCCCCTAAAGTCAGTTCTGTTTTGACATTTGTGTAGTAAACACATGCGAAATACACGTTAATAGACAATGTTACGCTACACTGCTCCAGAACGCGGAATATTGCTGACTATTTATTTGACCAATAATCGGTCGGGGCCAAACGGTTACTGTGAATGGTGAGCGCTACAGAGCAATGATCAACGAGTTCTTTTTGCCGCAACTTGATGAATTGTGATTGGAAAACATGTGGTTCCAACAAGACGGTGCAATAGCACATACTGCACGTGCCACAACCGATATGCTGAATATCGGAAGCTTACTTTTGCGCCACCTGTTATAAGTCCATATCGGCTATCTTATGACGTTACGACCTAGATTTAGGAACAAAATTGATATGTAAGTTACTTGGTTCAGCTGTCTACAAAAATATCGGGAGAAAGTCTCTAAGCAATTCATCAATCAAATAAAAAGTAAATTTAGTTTACTCAAATAACTAAGTTTGCCCACCCCTGTTATGCATAAGCATGCAGGTCGTGCAATAGGTGCGCACTGGGTTCTTTGGTAACAGACTTGGACCTTTTGTTACACGCGCATTGTTATCCTACGCTAATTCCCTTACGAGTACATAGCTGCCAGCGACGCATAGATTAATGGTTTGAAGTTTACTTTAAATTTCTCTTCTCCTTATGCAGCTGCGACTAGACCATACATTTCTTTAACATTTGCGGTATATCCTTTTAATTTATTTTAAATAGTTTAGCGTAATGTAACTGTGAAGGTTCTAAGCGGTATAGGGCATACCAACTCTATTGCACTTGTGGGAGGACCTACACTAAGTACATGACTGACGTGAAGGAAGATCGTAGGTTGCTTTAAAAAGCTCTTTAAGATATTTGTAGTAAGCCAATGGCAATCGCTCATGTCTTCTCCTGCAATAACCGCTTCAGTCCAGTTTGGCGCATTTTGAGTTAAGGATGCGACTGTGTTCGAGGTTTAAAGGTGCTCATATGTGCCCGATCAGCGCTCTTTCATGCAAATTTCACTTATATCAGAAAACACTTATATCTACTTAGGAACCATTGTAAACATTTATTAAGGTTGCAAAATATGCATATATCGAAATTAGCCGTTATTGATACAAAACTTTATTAATTTTTCCCAATTTTAGTACATTTGTTGAAATTGCTTAAGACGATTTTAAACGTCGATAAAGGAGCTGCTTTTAGCCTTTGCAATAACCGCCTAAGATGTTTGAATAAAAACATACTTTAAAAAAAACCTATTCCTGGCGTTTATATCCCTTATACTAACCTATCGTTTCCATTAACTTTGTTTTCGTAAAATGGCTGCGACCCAGGTCAACCAAGTAGCTTTTAGAAGCCGTTTCGATGCCATAAAAAACTCGTCGAACCTACTGAATGTAATACGGGTATATGCTACAACCAACCAGAGTTGTTGATAAACTCAAGGATATTTGGAATACCTATTTCAGATACCCTTCAAAATGGTTTTAGACGCATTCTGGCTAGAGCACAGACAATGCTCAACGGTCTCTTTCGCAGTTATGTCCTCACAACTTATGCAATGATCATGGTGCGGAATGGCCATCTTTTCCGCATGCGTGCCTATCGCCTGTGACCAGTGCAAACTGCTATAAGTTTGGGGGTGTCAGCGTTTGACCTGTTTAGTAGACTCCTTGTCCTCTTATCGCTATATTCTGGTCAGGCGGATCTCGATATTGGTGATGAATAGTTCAAGGTCGGTTAATGTAGCCAAAATGTGCCTTTATTGCTGCCTGGCTGTCATAAAAGATCATTACTTTACCAGCTTTGTTCCTGCTGTTGTCAACTGCAATCATGACCCTCTTCCAATTATTCCTACTTGGAATGATGGTAGTAGCACTGCTCTCAAACTTCAGTTTGTGAGGATAATAAGCCGTGTTGGCATTAATTGTGCGCACTGGAAGATTGTTAAGCATACAACTATGCCCTTGCTGAGTAACCTTCCAGCACCCAGAATTACTGAGTCTCAGTTCAGTTTGTACTGATATACACAAAATATGTAAGTCGATTGGAAGCAAGTTCGAAATGGGATCTAAAGCCAAAACCAACACACGAGGTGTGCTGAACTCTCTGTAGGCTAATGAGATTGTAGTTCTTCCCACCACACCACAGATCCGTAGGTCAGCACACGCCGCACCACGGCCTCGTACAGCCATAGCACCACCTTCGGCTTGAGACCCCATTTTTTACCAAACATCGATTTGCAGGCATAGAAAGCATCATCAATCAATTATTAGAACTAGATATCTTTTGTTAGGAGATAACGATAGCTGCTGGCCATTTAGTTAAGGTAGTTCTAATGTAGGTGGCTTGTACTTCCTCGTGAAGAATAAGAGTTCCGTTTTATCCTGGTTCAGCCTAAGGCCACATTCCTGTGCGCACCTACATAGTTTTGCAAACGTTCTTTCCATGATTTCACTCATCACGAAAGGGAAGAGACCCTAGACCAGGATCGCCACATCTTCGACGTACGCCACAATCTTCACCCCACTTGTATTAAGTTTTACTAGGATGTCGGTTATAGTAAGAATCCACAGTAGCGGTGAGAGCACCCCGCCCTGCGGAGTGCCTCTACACATGCGTTTACTGCCCCAATGTGTGCTAATGATATTGCGTCGGCGCTCACGTTGTTGAAAGCGCCCTCCATATCAACAAACGCAGCTATAACTTCCTATATGAAAGGGACTTCTCAACTATTCGTACTACTTCGTGTAGTGAGGTCTCTGTGGATTTTCCCCTTAGATACGCGTGCTGCGCGTCAAAAGGAGGGGATTCCTAAACAAGTTCCCGTATATGTGTATCTAATAAGCTCTCAAAAGTTTTTAGTACGAATAATGTGAGCCTTATTGGCCGTAAATCCTTGGCCAGCTCATGCCCTCTTCTGCCCGACATCGGGATGAAAACCACCCTTGTTTTCTTCCATGTGGCCGCGATGTGGTTATGAATAATGCATGCTGCGAAAATCTCCTTTACTTCTTTAGCCAAAGATGTCTAGGTCTTCTGCAGCATAATGGGGAGTATACCATCTTCTCCCGGTGAGTAATACGGTGGGAAGCTGCTTATCGCCCAGGCTATTTTGTCTTTTGCTAAGACTTTTTCTATTAAAAACTTAGGCACGTCCTGGCGTACCATTCCTCTTCTTTGCTCCGCATCTCCGGGGCTGTACGGTAAGTGGGCTTCTATAAGGATGTCAAGGGTTTCCGGTGATGATCCTGCCCATGTCCCATCAGTTTGAGTGATTCCTAGCAAGGATCTTCCCAAGCCTTGCTGAGTCTTTCGTGGACTCAATCGACTCACAGTGTTCCTGCCAGGACTTCATCTGTCTTGTACTCCTGAAAGTCACTCCTTGAGTAGCACTTATTGAAAACCTTTCTGAGATTTGACCTTAGATCGCCAAGGTTTTTATCCCACCACGGTAGGAAGGTCTTCTTGCTCTTGGATATTGGGCAGCCAACTTTAAGAGGCTCCCTGAAAACTTGTCTCTAGAGACTTAACTCGGTCATTCAGACAACCGGATGATTGTATGGATGCCTTGTTTCTACAAGCTTATCCCTGGCTATCTTGTCAAATAAGCCCCATAAAGTTCGTCTCGGATTTCTATGCGGTTCACATATCTCCCTATCCCACTCTATATCAAAGTTGATCATTCGATTATTATATAGTGAAATCCAGTACTTCTTCCCACCCTCCGTAGTTCTCAGAACCCGGAATGACAGAAACTTTATTTGATAATATAAAGTCAAAGAGGGACTCACCTCGTTTGGTTATCTCACTACTGCCCCAAAGCTTATGCCTTGAGTCGGCGTCACAGCCTATTATAATGGCTTATCGACTGGCTGATTCTGTTACGAGTTGATGCATGTGCGGGCTGATTATGTGCCATGAACGCTGAAGCGATCGTTAGACTGCGATCCCCTCGTGCCTCCACCTTGACCGTTGTAACGTCGCATGTGCTAAAATTAGGCAAAAAGAAAGCATTAAATGTATTCCTAAAGAGGATACAGGCTCTCGGTTTATCTTCTCAAGGAGGAGCTTTTTGGTATCGTCGATTTCCTCCAAGTTCTCATCTGGAGCTACTGATGCTGCGAAGATCTTCAGCTTGGTATCCCGGATGTCAAACATCAGCCCATTATCCTTCTTCTCGAGTACTCATATCCCTTGGTCCGTGGGGTACTCCACCTGTTCAGCAAGCGAGCGCCTGTTTCGTTCCAAGCGAATTCGATCCAAAAAAAAATTGCCTTTAATCATAACCACTTAAAATTTAGAGTCTGTCTAACGTTACGTTCACCAACAAAAACAAAAAGTTATTAAAATTGTAAAGCTTGAAGTTTAGTAGTAATGGCATTTACTTTGTTGTAATCCTTGAACTACAAATGTTGTTGAACAAGTTTTTTTTTGAGTAATTGGCTATGGAAATATAGAATGGAAAGCTAATAAAAGAAGAATCAGAAAAGAAACAATCCCAAGCGGATTCAGAAGGATAAGAAAATTGGGCTAATCCATAAATCCAACAAATTTCATTATTGCTACGCAATAACACAAAACTTTTCCTTGTGAGTGCGTAGGCGGAAATAACTTGAGCGAAATATGTACATACATGTATATCCACTATAAAAAGTAATGGGTGTGTTCGAGTTACTATTATTGTTGTAGTGTTTCTTCAGGAAGCTTCGCGCTTTTACAGTTAAACACCAGTCGTTCGATTGTCGCAATGTAGAAAATCTGTTGCTCATCATTGGCAAATATACGCAATAGAAAAGTGTTGGATAAAGCTGTGGAGGCGAAATGAACATTAGGTTTATAAATATTTATTAAGATATTACATAGGTGCTGTTTATTTATCAGAAGAAAAAAAGTGGTCACGATGTATTTCGGTGGACAAAACAGAAAACTTTTTCCTTTTCGACTACAATGCAAACCTGTCTTACAATCGTAAAACTGTTTTATTGTTTAGTTATCGAGTTGGATGAAAATAGTTTATTTATCCTCTCCTTACATAAAGTTGTATAGGTTCAAGTTCATCCCAAGTCCCCGATTCCAGGTAAAGTTTTGAAACTTCAAATGAGGAACTAGCTTATGTGTTGTCATGGCTTAATCGACTCAGGATACTTATTGATGGAACCATCTATTCTTCTTTTTGAAGGGTATAAAAAATAATGACTAGCTAATTAATGTAATTTATTTTTCTTTGAATAACTATACTGGGGGTTTATAGACTGGCTTTATATCTAAGTCAAACTTCTGGAAATGGATAGATGAAGGTTACGATAGCATTTTTCGAATTCCTACAACTTATACCAATAAAACCTTCTTGATTGTTTTTTGAAAGTGACTACTTGACCAAATTTTTAACTTTTGCTTATTTGTGGCCTTGAACTTAACACTTAAATCGATGTTATATATGTATCATTCATATGTTCATATCTTCATTTACAAAGACCACAATATTTATTCATACAGGCACTTTTTGGATTAAATGGCAACAATGGCTATATAAAATGTTTTTGTTGAGTTTTAAGTTATTGAAAGCAACATTGCATTATTAATCAAAACTAGAAACCCGGACAACGCTTCGCTGCGCCTCGGAACTTTAATAGACTGAATTCGATTTGAATCATTATATCTTCGAAAGTAGTTGAGATTTGGAACATAATCACATCGCAGAACTCATTATCACCTTTCATGTGATACGCATATTGTACTTACATATTTTGGGTCAACTGGTCCACATATCCAAAACCGGCCAATTTTTACAATAAGGGATATGTAAATTGAAATTGGAATGGTAAATTCTAATTAACAGTTTTTGAGTGATGCGAACCCAAACATACAGACACACAAAATTCCTAAGAACTAATGCTTTTTATTTTATTGGCTGAATATTGATCCCTCCCCTTCCAAATTTTTTTTTTTTAATATCTACAATGTACAGACATCGACTTGTTATATTTTGTTATATACATGAATAAAAACAAATAAATACCTTATATTATAAGGCCTTTTCGTAACGCATGTTCATTACTATTACTAGTATGATCAATAGCTACTACGACAAGGAAGATAAAATAACTTCTGTGAAGTGCCCCAAGTTTACATCCTGCAGTAGATGCTTACAGACGGAATGAACCATGGGAAGGATTACCTTCCGTCAAGGTTATATTTTTCAAAGCGGTTTATTTCCAAAAACATTTTACATAATGACATATTTTCAATGATTCTAAAAGGGATTGGTGCCAATATATCATTTCATTAACGCCTTTATCGTCTCAAATTCATCAAAGTTGCTCGTACAACACTGACTTAGAGTCAAATTTTAAGTCAAAAGAGGTAGGGTTGGGCCTGATAAATATACATATGTATGTATAAGAATGTACGTATTTACCAGTGATGTTGCGAATATTCGCATTCGGAAAATTTCTGCGAATGTTTTGTTAATATGAATATCAGAAAAACAATAATTTGAAGATAATACCAGGTTAATAAGACTAAAATCCATTGATTTGCAATGTCTTTCAATGCATTAAAAAGTAACTCAACTAATAATATGTCGTCAAACTAAAAATCTATTATTCATCGATAAACTATAAATATATGTAATCTAAACAAACAAAAAATAGTAGACGCTTAAACAAAAATACTTCTCTCTTAGAAAATAACAATGAATTTTTTTTTTACAAATATTTTCAGTTAATAGTTAAACCTCAGCCACTGAAATATAACAATAAATCGGAGGACAGCTTCAACAAAAAACCCGTGACTGACTGGCTTTGACAGAATCTGCTCCCTTTCTTAATCATGGTTGCAATAAACGCAATCACGTATTGGCTTCGTCAATATGAACCAATGTTTTTTAATATTTATTGCAACATGTATTATCATGGGCTTGCTTTAAGTTTCGAATGCTCAATTTTAATAAATGTGAATATTGTCTTTTGGTGTGTGAAAGGAAATTACTTTGGAAATGTCGTTTAAAAACCAAAACTTATAGTTATTTTTGGTAGTTTTTTGGAAAGGTGGGTAATTATTTCGCTATTGCTATTGTTTTAATTTGATTAAAAATTTCTTAAATTTTGCTATAGTCGAACACTGCAAATAAAGTTGCATAACCAAAACAAAGGTAACAATAGTCATTAGCTGTATTCGGTGACAAAACTTGCAAAGAAGTGGAGTCAGTAAAACTTGCAGCAAAACATCTGTTGCCATTTTGATTGGTTAATAGCTCAAATTTTTTAATTTTTGTTGTTGCTTTCCCATGTCACGATAAGCTGTTATCACTTGCAAGTTTTACTGATTGAAATTCCCCCAGCAAAAACTTGCAACTCTCTCTCTCAATGAAATGTCAATATGCGCTCTCTCGCTGCAAATGTTCTGTGTCACCGAACACTTTCCAGTAAAAATGTTATCCTCACCGAACACAGCTACTGCTCTTATTCTATGTCTAACACCGTGCAGTCACAGTCTAGGATCAAAATAGCTGCGACTAAGAAATTATAGTCACAGGACACACTCTTCATAGAAAAACTAACTCTAATTTCAACAGAGCGCTGTGAAGATACACATTTTTTATACCACTTTGGTGTCACTCTTCGGAAAATTAGCGAACTTAACTGCTTTATTTTCAATTATTTTTGAATTTTATGGGTCAATATTTTATTATTTAAATTTGTCTGTTTTAATATTGAATGCAAACCACCCTGTGTTGGTTTGTGTTGTGCGGAGTAAGTTGCGCAACTTGTAGACACACACTCTGGCCAGGAGGGCCAGAAACACTAGATTATTTACATATATAGAAACTCATCGTAGACAACTGCGTAGAGGGCGCCATGACAAATGTCGAGAGGGGTAACCAGGAGCATAGTATATGGAGTACCTTCATCAACTTCCTTCCACTCCGATTCGCAAAAGCAGATGTCAAACTAGTAGGAGTAAACAATGCCCAGGAGACTTGGCAACATGTCGATTCGCGAACAAAATGCAAACGAAACGCACGTCTATGAACGAGATTGCACAGCTCTACACAATTATCGACAAATTTTAACAAAAACTGAATATTCGCATTCGCGAATGTTCAAAAAGTGGCATTCGGTACATCACTGGTATGTACACGAGCACTCTCCAGAATGCACCATTTAAATTTTTTTAATTAACCCCACTCCGCACAAACTTGGTTATATTTGTTTCCACTCTTGGAAGGTTGCGTGGAATTCCATTAATATTCGAGCTAAGGTCAAATCGTTAATTGTAGCCCACACACCTACACGCGCCGTTACATATAAAATGCCAATTATGGAAATTTTTTATTGGAAAACAAAAAGTTACATACATAAATAACTCGTTCTTTTATGGGAGTTACACATTCAACTGATTTGGTTAGGTTTTTCGTATGCTTTTGATGTGGTTTGGTCCTACAAGAAAGTAGGGGTGGAATGTTTTTCTTATTTTAGTTGTAAATTGGGGCATTCATTAAGAAGCTTGCGAAAACGTAAAGTAATCCAGTAAGTTTATAAATAAATAAAAAAAGCAAAAAAAAAAAAAAGAGAAAATAAAAAGCTCAAGTAACCGCCAGCGGTTTGCATGAAAACTGAAGTGAGATGTTGGGATAGGACTTTACGTTCTTGGCGCTTGTCAGCTTAAAAAGTTTTGCTAACTGGTGAGAATTTTAAGCACCTATCGACCTCTATTTGGTGCTTGACGGACTCCCCCTTCCTATACCTCCATCGATGAGTTTAACGGTGGACGAGGGCATAGCAATGTACCTAGTATAATCTATAAACGAATCAAAGCATTTGTGCCTTGAAAACCTAGTCACAAGTGACAGACATTGGCCCATATTATGAGATGCAGTTCGATGTTCGATCTTTGTGGTAAGCGGACATCAAAAAATGAATGTCACATATTTATTATATGTGCGTTGCTGTCAAAATTCGAGTTGAGCATTGATTTTTTTATCGGACAGAATTTTGCTTTCGCAGTTTTGGAAATTTTTTAAATAATTAATAACATCACTACTCCGGCTATAAGATATGACTCTTGGGATAGAAAAGCGCCTTTTGACAGCTCTTCCAACATTTTTCGACGTGATTTAGCAGTTTACTAATGTAAAGCATTACCATTTTGTTTTTTTTTTCGAACGTTTTTTTGACAACAATCGGAGTTCAAACTTATCTCATAAAAGGGGGAATAGGTCTAAAATAGTTACGATTTTTGTTAGCCTGGTAGCCACCAATAACACCAATAGGCATTCCAGTATATTCATCCAACGAAGGATTACCCCTCTACTGCTTTATGGTTCAAAACCGTGGATGCTGAAAAAACGATTTGTGAGTTTTCGAGGAAAACAGAAAGATCTTAAAACCTCGCATTTTCGATGGGCCGAAAAAGATTAATTCATAAGCTCTACGATCTTAATTACACTGTGCGCCATAACCCTTAACACATTTCTCAATCTCATGTGCAAAATTTCTTTTTCAGTTAAATGCAGATGTTTACGTTAACTACCCTGCAGTCAACTGCCAAACTGGTTAGTAAGCATTCGAGTTCATTAACTAGAATTTCGTGGTCTTATTCATACCAGTTTGGGCGACCGAAACTTTTCCGCTATCATAAGCACCAACAACCCTCTAAAATTGTCGCTACATGCATATGCGAGCGAAAAAGAAAACAACTCAGTATTTGGACAGCAATCGTTCAGTTAACAACGCCTTCCTACATTTAAATTTTCTCTTCAACTAATATTCCGAGTATTTATATATTCATTTAAATAAATTAAATTTAAAACTTTCTTGCAAATAATATTTCTTATAGTAAAGTCATAATCCTTTTGAGAATTTCGTGCTTCAAATAGTACATTTGGGTTGCAGATCATGTACGTACGTGCATGTCAACAAAATCGCCCTTATTTTTTTGCGACTTCGCTACTGCGTAACAGCGTACTAGCGACGCAAAAGCGAGTAAACAGTGCTCACATGAAACCACGAAAAAAGTGAAAACGAAACGATCACTTGTCAAAGCAATTGAGTAAGTAAATAACATTTCTATTTGGAATAATCAAAGTAAAAATTCATAAAAAAATATGAAATTGTTTTTTTTTTTTATGTTTGACTTATCGTGATTGTGAAATGCAGTTTTCATAAATAAAATAACAAGGAATAAGGGAATCCTTTAGAAGCTGCAAAAAAGAAAATGGCGAGCAGAGACACGTACACTAACAGAGAGGCTAAAAAAAATTGCTAACAACTTGCACATTATGTACTAGAATTTCATAAGCGAGTTATCTGCATGATTATTTGCAAAGAACTCCGAAACTTAAATTATTCACCATAAAAAGCTCATCTACTTTGAATTTCCTTAATTTTATGTAATGACATTTTTAGAAGTATCGATTAGATTCTATCTTTATTTAAAGATTTATGCCTGTGAAATCAATTATAAAATTCATTGAAAAAAGGAATATTTTAAAGAGAAGAAAATCTATTTTTATAGTTTTTCAAAGGCAAAATTGGTATGAATAGCGAATATACTTTTATTGAAATTTGTTTCAATTGTTCAATATAGTGAAGTAATATTTATTTTGATAGACACATACTTTATATATGATGGTTTGTAATGTAATTTTGCAATTTACGTGTAATCCAAAATTAACTAACCTACTATGAGGTGGTACAGTAATTGGTAAGATACTGACTAGTATGACGGCTGGTATGATACCGGTGTATGTACTGACTAGTATGTAAACTGGTATGATCCTGATGTATATACGCAATAGTATGCTGAACGTATATAATGACTAGTATGTCAACTAGTATATTGCTGATGCAGACACTGACTAGTATGCCAATTGGTGTGGTGCTGATGCAGAAGCGGACAATTGCCATCTCGTAGGACATCACCGTGTTAAAAATACCAGTTGCTAATATGGAAAAATTACAGAACTTGAACTAGTTACGTCGGTTTGGCAAACTAGTATTTGACTGGTATAAAACTTGATAGAAAGTAAATATGTACTCACATCATAAGTGTCAAAGTTTACCAATCCAACGGGCCCATTCTACTGATCAACTTCCGTTACAACTCCGCTTCCAGCAGTCGGAATGCAAATCGGAATCAGAAGTATTATTCAGTCGAAGGTTTCAAGGTTTCCGAATAAGAATCGAAGCTCCACAACATACGATGCGAATGTTTCGCGAATATGAGTATGAGAAAACGCAACAGTTTTAGGATAATAATAGCATAAAATAAAATCAAAATGAATTATTTGCTTAAAATGTAAATTATTTTGAAGCCTGCTTCATTGCCGGGACAGCCTATTGTTGCTCATTATTTTTGAACGGACTTTACTTCTCAACAGACTGAGTAGGCAGTCCGAAGTACCACTTCCTGTCAACAGTGACTCTCCCTTGAATTTCTCGGCTGGCATTGCTTTCGGTGTTAACTGTGGTTCCCAAATAGAAGAAGTCACTCACAGTTTCAAATTTGTAACTATCGTCAGTGACGTTACTGTTATTCGATGACTTTTTACCGCTAGGTTCACTACCTTTTCTTCATTATCCAAGGTAGAGACGGCAGAACTTATCATCAACATATGCCAGCAATTGCACACTCTTATAATAGACTACAAGTACCAGAAATCGCACTATAGGGAGTCGCCTAGTATGACGCCTTGTTTTGTTTAGAACGGCCTGATCTTACCCAACCTCATTTAGCATTGCCGTCAAAGCTTTCGAAGAGATGGTGCGTGTCGATTCACTTATCGTGGGTCTTCTCCAGTATTTGGCGTATTGGGAGGTATGGTCGATAGTAGAATTACTATGCCTGAAGCCAAACTGACAAGGTCTAGAAGGCTTGCGGAATTTGACCCTGTTTTAAAACCTTTTTTCATCTCGTGGATCCATTAGAATAATTTTTGGAGGCATAATTATTGTCAGGCAGCATTTCAAACTTGAGAAACTTATCCGATTCGGCCCCGTTTATTTTTTTTTAAAAACGCGTCTCTCTTTTTTCTGCTCCTCACGATAGTACTCATTTACAATGCGGGTTGCGACCCATAACAGTTGTTCTTCAGAATACAAACGGAAGCACGTTGCTACACCGACATTTTTAACAAAATCTGAATATTAGCATTCGATAATTTCGGTAGCAAACATTTGCATTCGTTACATCACTAATGTGTACTACATGTGGCCATACTTGACCAACAGCGGTGGGGTCTAATCTATATTGAAAATAAATATAATTTCTACGTGGGCATGACTTAGGCCGTTTAGAACCTCTTCAAGTATTTGGGAATATTACAATTACTGTTTTCATTGTTTTGGAAGTTTTTTTGTAATTGTACGTCAAAGTAAAGAATTACAAAATATGCTAGTTTTGCAAAGCTCTCTGCTGATTAGTTTCGCATAGGTGACAATATTTATTTTCCGCCACCGGGTTATTGATGGCCATACTGAACGCCAAGCACGAAGGATCCCGAGGAGCTTTACGCATTCACAAAAAAAAAAAACTCTGTAGCTGCAAGGAAAGCCACATAAATTTTTGTATTCATTGATTGATTCATTGATTGTTTTGCTAAAAAAAATTGTGCTGACCAAGATATAGTAACCGATTCTAAAAGTTTTTTCCCCGTCAAACCCGATTTTTCGATTCAACGAAAAAAATTCTACAAGGGTAAGCTGTAATATTCAAGTTAATAATCAATTTGTGAAATTTTTTTGGTCTTGTTCTACGAAACAACTGCTGGGCCTGTTTTTGTACAAATTAAGCTGATTTCTTAGACATAGTGTGCGATATGTATACGTTCGATTGAATTTAAAAATAAGTTTTGCATGCTAAAAATTTTATGAATTAAACAAAAAAGGACACCTCGCGTTTAGTATTGCCCTATAATGCGATAGAATTGAAATTTCTTAATAAGAACCGAACAATTTTTTTTTTAAAGCACACGAAATGTGAAATTGAAATGAAATTTAATTTTTAAAATAAATTGTTATGTTTCTTTCTTCGAATGGTTTCATTTTTAATTTTCCTCTAGCCGTTTTGCATTATTTCATAGCTACAAGTACTTGAACTAGATCCAAACTATCCACTTTTAATTGGGTTCGAAATAGTTATTCTTACACTAGCTCTGGATTATGGATTTCCGTACCATCTCTGAACCGGCTACCAATGAGAGAGTTCAGAACGCGTTTTACAGTTCTGTAGAGGGGGATACGAGTAATTGCCACTTGGTAGGACATCACAATGTTAAAAGTGTTAGCTGAAAGTATTGCGTGGGGATAGACGAAGAACCAGTGCCGCCTCTCAATACGATAGTTCTACGCTATTTTTGAGCTAGCATCATTTACTGCAGGGTTACTTATGTACAAAGATTTTTAAGTTCTTTTCGCTTAGATTCAAAGCTTAGCTCGGTTCACAAAAAAAAACATTTTTTTTAAATTGGTAAAACCATTTTTATCACACTCATATTCTCGAAGACCGGATATACTGGTTTGCTGATATACATACATATGTATGTAGTCAAAAAAGTTTCAAAATTAGGCTCAGATGTTTGACCGTGTAGGGGAACCAAGTGGACATGTTCGACAGTACCCGTTCAGGCAGGATGCAATTAGATTTTTTCTAGGACATGTTCAACTTAGTTTTTTTGAGTTAGTATATGTAAACACACTGTTATATAATTATAGTAGTGTTTCGAAAAATAGTAGTAACGGGCCATTCAAGCAAGGTGGCAATCTACCTCTTTACAAAACTTGCATGATTGTTATAAACAGTTTAATGAAATAAATAATAAAAGACGAATAAATATAGTAAAAAATTTGACATAGTATTTATCATTTAAACATGGTTAGCAGCCACACAAGTTATAGTATGCACTCAAATGCCAAAAAAAAAATCATTAATAAATTCCAGGGACGTTACGGTTATTATATAAATGATGTAAAGGCCTTATTTAACCACTAACATTGATGAATGTCAAATATTGGTTGTAATTAATTATTATCATACGAAATATTTTCTTTCATCGGCATAACCAATATATGTATATAAGAAATATTTTTTATTTTTTTTGGTAAGTTGTGACTAGATGAACAGTATTTTTTTGGCTAGTTATAAACTCTTTATCAGTAGGTCAGCGTAGCTTATTATATATTTACATATATTAAATGATAACTTTGTCCTGAAAACGAATGTTTGCATAAAAAATTCGAAATCTGATGTATATATAAAATGGCCACAACAAAAAAATCTTGATAATGGTTATTCGTTACCAAAAAAAATATTTCTCATTTATATTGCTTATGACGACCAAAAAATTCTTATGATAATGCTTAAAAATTACCGAAATAGCATTGAGGTCATTTTTGCGTAACCTTTTCACTCAACAAAAAATTCGTAAATTTTTTTCTCACGTACTCACGTCTGATTGCTTTTTTTTAAATCTGCTTTGGCTATGTGATCCTCCGAAATATTGTTAGAGAATGCATTGCTAGTATTTTGGAAAATTTTATTCATTAAAGTTAGTTTTGCATTTTTAACAGGGCATGACTTAAGGACTTATATTTATATTTTTTTGTCTATCCATGGAAAACCCATTTGACATAAGTAAAGCTCATTAACTCTAATGTTCGAATTAGTCTAGACTTGGACTTAATTTGACTTGGAAACCCTATATTTAACAAATCAGCAGCACTTGTACGTAGTTACGCAGAAATAACTTAGAAACTTGGAAAACTACAGATTTTTGATTTCCATGTTAAATTTCGTAACCACCAAAATAGCCACCTATGTCCCATAACTACGAAAAATTGCACTTGTTTTGTAAATATTTTTGTGGACAGAAAATAGCACAAATTTTATGCACATGCTACTTAACAACAACTAATAAACAGCACAAGCAATTTTTTAAACAAAGTTTCGTTCGCGTTTTTATTTTATTCTCTAATTGCGTATTGTTTGTTTTTGACATTGTTTCCATGTACGCTAGAATCGCGGTTACATGAACTGCTTTGCCGACGGTTACGATTTTCGGCTAGATAATCTTCCAGGTACAGAATTACCAGTTACGCTCAGATCGACCGGTATTTTTAAAATATTTACCTCTCCTGATGGCCGCTACTTAGATTTAATGGCCTTCTCTCACTGTATATCTGTACTGTAATGTTTTGCGAAGTATTACGTGTATGACTGTGACACAAAATTCTGTTGCTAATTCATGACTCTTTTATTGACAGAAAACCAACTTCGTTGACAGTAGAGAATGACAAAAGTTTGGCTGGTTTGCAGGCAATTATTGCTGAATATTGTATTTTCAGCTAGGTGCTGGGGAAATTTGGCTTCAAAGGCAATGCTGATCCAAAATGAATTTATGAAAGCCACTTAACCCTCTCATGCCCAATGTTGCATATACGCAACATTGTGTTTCCGAGCCTCTAACTCCCGTTATTTTCAAGTTATTGTTTTTAATTTTCTTTTAAATTATAGCTTACTGTGTTGAGAAAGCAAACAGCAAGTTGTTTGGCAGTCAGCTAAACACGCTCTCAGTCGGTAGCTGTATTTGTGAGAGAGAAGTTGAAAAATTGATTTTGCGAAAAAACGGTGTTCTAAAAAGTGGAAAAAAATTATAAAAATAATTATTTCATCCCAAAACCAACATTACTACATAAATATAGAAAGGTAAGAGAGTAATTAGAAAAAAACCCTACATGAAAACATTATTTAGTTTCTCTGTAATAATTTTGTTATTTTCGTTTTGGGTATATGCAACATTGGTCTATTGTGGTAATTTTCGAAAAATATAATTTATTTCAGTATCCACTTTCTAAGATGCGACCACAAGGTCTGACTCAAGCTGAGATTGAAAGAATTGCCAACTTGGATTGGGATGATTCGGCTGACGATGAAAGTGAAGAAGAAGAAGATCAAAAAATGGAGGAAATTATAGAGGAAACATTGAGAAATTTAGATAACAGAGCTGAAAACGTGGAAGTTGCTTTGATTGACCAAATTATTGGAAGCAGAGATGTTGAAGATGTTGAAGATTTGAATGAAAATGAAATCGTTGCACAGGAGGTAATGGAAAAACTTGATGGTAATCATCATTGGCTGGAATGGGGAAAAAGAGGCAGATGTAGAGTATACACAACTGGGTTTTCAAGCTGTAAATGCAGCAAATGTAATGTGCACTTGTGTTCCAATCCCCAAAAAACTGTTTCGTGTCTTATCATACATAAAATATAAATAAACGGCATTTGTAAAAGAAATAAACTTGTTTTTAAATATATACCACCATTGCCCAATGTTGCATATACGCAACATCCTGTAGCTCTTGAACCAGGACACCTAGGACCTTGAAATTTTGAACAGTTGATATTGATGTAAACCCTATCTTATATATCTACTCAAAAAAATGTTAGCTTTGCCCATTTTAATTCAGGCATGAGAGGGCTAAGATTCGTGGAAATTCATACAACAAATATGATAGAAAGAAAAGAATATAAACGGTTCGATGGAATCACAAGTGCTATTAAAAAGGTGGACTTCCCTACTTTAAAAAGAATACCAGTAGTCCAGTCGAACTAGGTTTTTCTGTGGAACTTTTCAGGATCATCCGTTTTTTTGCTTATCGAATTGTACTACTAGGATGACATTTTTTAAAAATATGCAGAGCATAGTTTCCTGTACCCATTTAAAGTGCAATTTTCAACCTTTTTCGAGTCGCGATTAGCAGATCAAATTAATGCGAATATTCACTGGTATAATCTCATTTCTCCCTTACAATCTAGGTTTAGGACAACGCATAGCTGAACAACGGTCATGCTCAAAATTATTTATGACATCCAAGTGCCTTTTGCCGAAAACTGCCTGATATTGCTTTGTTTATTTGATTTTTCTACTGCACTTGATACAGTAAAACACCTAATCTTTTGCCAGAAGCTTGAATTTTTCTTCCGCTTTGATGAGAACCCTGTAAAGCTTTCGAAGAGTTACCTTACAGACAGATATCAAGTCACGTGAAAAAGTTTGAAAACTTGGAAAGCTTACCGCAGGCGTTTGACAAGGCTCAATTCTAGGTCCTCTTTTATTCAGTCTATTCATAAATAATATATTTGGTGTCTGTCACTTACGCAGGAATGCATGCTTATGCGGATGACATTCAGCTATATTCGTCACATTCCTTTGAAAAGCTATTGACGCTCCAACTTAATCTTGATTTATACTCCATTGAGCAATGGGCTTTAGCAACGGTCTTTGTCTTAATTCCGGTGAGTTGTTGTTCGCTTCGCCCTGCCTAATGGGCACGATCACTCTGAGAAACGTCATCAATCCCTTCTAACGGAAGTCCAAGGAAACGCGCAGTTTTAACAGGGTTTGATTACAGTGATATTGGTGTTAGAAAAGTACAGGAGTTGTGCTAGCATGACTGTAGTATCCCTCGGAAGGACGCGCTCCTCATCAGCAGACATCCGGTGGCAGTTCCGATGGCGGTGTTTTGGCAGATTTGCAACTTCCTCCAATTGGTGTCAGCAAGGTTGGTGGACCATATGGGCGCAGCGTAATCAATAACCGGTCGGTTAATAACCTTATATATGGCTAGAAATGTTTCTTTATCTTTTCCCCATGTACTGCCGACCAGTGACTTGAGGATCTTGTTGCGGCTCTGTACCTTTGTGGCTATTGTGGTGGCATGACTAGCGAAGGTAAGGCTGTTGTCAAACGTCACACAAAGAATTTAAGGATGGTTGACAGTAGGTAGAGGTACTCCATCTACGTGGACGTTTAACTCTTGTCCCATCTGCGCATTCCACGCCGTAAAAAGTGTCGCCATCGATTTAGTCGGAGACAAGGTCAGATGTCGCTCGGTGAAGAACAACTGCCGGTTCTACCGTACCGGAATGACTCGGGTTTTTCTTCCCCGGCCAAGGGCTGTTATTTTAGTGTAGCCCTGTCTAATTTGTCAACTCCCACCCTCAAATTGGCATCCTCAGAGCAAACCCTTGCCTCGGGGTTGCTCCCCCCTACTTTCAGCGTGCCCATTGGTCAGGACCACCATCTTCTTGCAACTTTGTAGACTGTAGACTGCGCCACAGCTTAGGCCTCAGCCTACGACCACCTAGGCAGACGCATCTGTCCCTTACGCCTAGTACAACCTCTAACACGCCTCCGGTGCACTTCAAAATTGTACTCCGGAAAGTATTTTGCCTTACCCATCGCCAAGAAGAAGCCCTATATTGCAGTCTTACCCCAAATAGTTCTTGAAAATGCACCCTTAAAATACGTCAGCAAAATAACCAATCTTGGGCAAGTTATTATTTCGAGTTTAACTTGTGTAGATCATATAAACTCTGTCGTTTCAAAAGTTTCTGTTACGCTGAATTTACTCTTATATGCATAATACGGAAGCTGGCCATTCAAATTGTAGTGCCGACTAACACGTACTCTGAGCTAATCTATAACAAGCTGGACTGGTATCGTCTCAGGCTATTTTTAATAAATACTATAAGAAACAGGAATCCTATACCCTCTCCAACCAGGAGCTCTTTGAATAAAAGTAACGTCAAACAAGTTCTTTATTTTTTGCAATCAACTTAAACGACCATCAACGCTTAGTTAGTTTATTAAGATTTTTAAGATAAATTATTGTTTAAAACTTAGTTTTTTGATGTTTTTCCTCTGTTTATACCATGTAAAATTACCTTAAGCTCAAAACATTGGTGCGTTATCGGTAACCTTATAAATCAGCTGATTCAACCAACATTATGACAAACAATGCAATCGATTATTGGTGCTATATCGTAATTCCTTATTTGTAAAGTAACCTTACCAATTGCATGTTGGGTTTTCTCTTACGTTAAGGATACGACTATACTATCACTATAGCGATACGCCAACGTTTTATTATATCTGCAATTATTTTATATTTAATGTGCTAAAACGAACAAAATTCCTTTTTCACTAATGATTCTACTTTTATAATAAATGAAATGAAATGTAAATATTAAATATAAAGAAAATGAAAGATTACTGCACCCCAAAGGGCTGATTCAGTTTGTTTGTATTTCTCGGTACTATAGTTTCTTAAAGGAGAGTCATACACAGCTGTCACCTCAATGAATACATCTTGGTTCAACCTGTAAAGAGACATCAAAACTTGCATAATTCACATGCTCTTTGCAACTCATCCCGGTTTCACCTATGACTAATCGCATTTTTTGCGGGGTCGATACTTATTTGCATTGAAATGCGCTTCACGTAGTTGAGTTTGTAAATCTGCTTGGAGTATATCCTTGAAACTGCATTAGGTACTAATAAAATTCGCCCCCAATCCACAAATATTTGATTGGTTCAGCGTCTTAAAGAACTAACCAGCTAAGAGTTTGTCCCAAAAAGCTTTCGACCCAGCCAAGAATATCTGCCTAACACAAACATTGAAACGCCGGCTGTGCAACCAAGTGGGAGGGAAACAATCAGATTATGTCCCAAAGTCCGATTGAATAGCTCTTGTTTACACAAAAGTTAGTCCTTATGAAGCACAGCTGTTTAACACATTAAAAACCTGAGAAACAGAATAAAGAGTACATTTTTAAGAGAAGAGTGTAGAAATAGCGTTTCTCTAGACCCATTTGACACATGCGCAAAGCAGAAAATTGGGTTTTCATTAAAATTTCCATTCGTTTTCCAGCTTACACAAACAAATCGTATTCATTTGCACCGCTAATGGCGGGGCACAGCAACAGGCTATTCGAGGATTATAGTACGAATATCAGGCTTCACACAATCCATCGGCCAGCCGGATGGAAATATGCATGGGATATGTGTTATTAGCAAGCACACTATGCTGCATAGAATAAAGGAATAAGCGATGGGTAGTCGTTGTTGCTAAAAAGTATTTTAAGCTCGCTGACCCAATTTGAAAGCGAAGAATATGGGCTCGTTTGTTACACACAAAAACAACAAATGGAAGCAAAAAACATTGAACTATAGAAACCGAAACTATAATGAACCATTTACAGTGCAATCGCTTTACATTTACAACCCCGTCTTCGATTTTAGGTTTCCATTCCATTTCTGCACTAACCGTATTTACTACTGAGCGAGTACTTCGATTTGCAAATTTTATTGTGAAAGGAAAGCGTACAGGTTTTTAAGAATAAATAACGAGGCACCATTACACAGCCAAAAACCACACCAGCAACAACGACATTTGTTATTATAATTTGCGCCATCACTTTCATTCTTCATACCCTGCAGAAAACTGAAAAGTAATTTCAAATTGCTTACAAACCAACTAGTGTAGACTATTTATTGTAAATTATCTGATACCCGGATTAACTTTTTTTGTCTTCGGCGATGGCCGGAAGACGGTCAACTATGGTTACCTCTGCATGAGATCTCAACCAACTATTATAGGTACCAGTTAAATAGTAAGTCAGATAACCTCTCGGCCTGACTTGCGCTTGCGTTATTTTTGCTTATTCTTCTCAACTAGTTTCTGAAGAGCAGTGTGCCAAATCTAACCATGTGTTTGCTGTGCGTGTGCGCAGGTACAGTATACGGCGTCACTTTCTAGCGCATGTAAAACCACATATATCTGCACTCTTCACTCTCATTATCCATAATGAAAAGTTTGGTTAGGTATAATGCAAACGCTCGCCACCGCAAATGGTTATGAGTACGGCAAACATGCGCCAGGCCTAATGGTTATGAACGACGGAAACTTCATATAAAGCTAGCAATGAAAAGATTATTAGATTTGGTTTTTAATGTTTAATATAATTTAAAATTACACAATTTTCACGTTTATAATAGTCAGTAAGATCTATAAATGCATATTCATATCAGTAACATTTACAAAATATAATCTTAATCCATTTACCGCAAATTGAAAATTCCTTTGCTCGTCCACCTAAAAATATAAAATTTTTGGTGCATAAATATATAAACCAGGACTTGACTTGTTTATTAACAATAATTTGCACTATATACTTGCCAATTTCACTGCAAAACTCTTTGTTAAAAATTTTGTATATTTTTTAACGACGCTCTCACATTTTGCTCACAATATCAAAGAAGAAGACACACAGCACAAAGAAGAGAAAAACTTCACAAAAGCCTTGTGTGTGTTAGTAATTTAAAAATTTTGCTTGCATGCATTAGTGAGTGTGGTTAGGACCGTCTAGTAGGGTACTTTTGAACAACAAAATAGCCAAAAGATGTAACTTGCTTTTTTACAGTCAACTTTGGAATCAATTTCAACTACACGAGAAAGAGATTCAAAGTTGGCTGCCTACCAACTTATTACTGACTTATTACGCAACTTGCATGAATCAACAGGAAGTTGATTTTGAAATTGACTAATGTAAACAGCTTTTCACCCAAACACGAAAAAGCATCTTTGAAAGAGCATCTAGAAGAAAGCAACCGAAAAAATTTAGACATTTTTGAATTCTTCCGCATGATTCATCAACTATCTAAATATGGGTTTCTTAGTAGTCAGTTAAAAGTTGGTTATTCTCAACGATTCCCACAAAATAGTTAGTTAAAAGTCAACTACATTTGATAATTTTCTCCTGCAGGGTCCTAGCAGTAAATCTGCATCTACATATGGAAAGTTAAAATTTATGCCACTTACAAACCAAACTCAAAAGTTTCAGAAAATAAAGCCGCTTTGAGCTCGGTAGGGGCTGTCCAGTCGATGCCTGTAAGTGTGCCTCTGCCGCTGCTTTTAATCGTGCCTCGGCCGGCGTCTTGTTGATGTGTGAACATCTTTAAGATCGGTAAAGCGGTCCAGCAAAGGTACGTGTCGCTGCTTGTAAGCGTGCCTCTGCAGCTGTTTGTAATCGTGCTTCCGTCTGTGTCTTGTGTACAGAAATCTAGTTTAACTGCTTTGCTGATATGTTTGTGATGCTCTGCTTATGTGGCTGTTGGTGTACGCAGGTGTTTTGCTGATTGTTATTAATCGCACTTATTAACCTAATACGAGAAATGCTAAAAATCGGCTAAAAATTTGCAAAAACAAAATAAGTGATTATTTCTTTTAAATTTATTTTAGCTCAGAATACTCAAGACGGTAGTTAATTTGCTTTGTTTGTGTAATCTTTGCGGTTATACTTATGGAATGCAAAGCAAAAAAATTTACTTATATGAAATAAAATACAACAAAATAAAATAAAATGAAATTAAATAAAATTAATTAAAAGGAAATATAATAACGGGAAGGAAAAGAAAGGAAGGGAAAGAAAATTAAAGAAAGGAAATGAAAGGAAAGGAAAGGGATGGGAAGTAACTGAAAGGAAGCAAGAAAAAGAAACAATAATGTATAATATATAAAAAATAATTTAAAATAGAGACTGAAAAACCAATCATCCTGATCTAAATTTTATAGATAATAATCTAAATTTTTCTGTAACATAACAAATGTGTTATTGTATTTATACGAAATTACCTGATTTGATGTGCTATAGTCAGTATTCCATTTTTTTCAGAATAAAGCTATTTGGTTAGAAACAGCTTAAAGAGCAAAGTAAATTTTCAGATATTTTACTCGTTGTTTTAATTTAAACACATTACAGTATAATTACTTCATAAATAAAGTTTGTAGTAAAATTTCATAAAAATATTCACACAAATGCTTTGCATTATGCGAAATATTAGTGGGCATCCACAAGTATTGCAATCTCTTTTTCTTACGTATCAAAAATCAAACTTTACTGAAAGCTATATTCTGGTATCTCAGCAGCATTCTTTTTAAAGTAATCCGCCTACTTCCACAACATTTTAATTAAACAGTTGTTGTTGTTGTTGTAAATACAAAAACACTCCCCTGACAGTCCTTGGCCGGATATGAATCCGGTACGCTCCGGTACTCCTTGCGGTACTGCCCGACTGTCGTGGTAGCGATTTGGTATGACCAGTGGAACCTTCTAGGTCATGTCACCCCTCCTTCCGTAGGGAAGGAGAGATGGGTAATGAGAGGTGAGAGGCATCATATCCGTAGATCAACCATCGAGTTGCACGTCATTACCTTTATGAATATTAGTCGCCGCTTACGACGGGTATGCCTACCTCGGGCATATTCTAAGCCCCTAACCCGCAGGGGCTTAATTAAGCAGTTGCCTTGGGGTAGTTGACGAAAATGTAAAGTTAAACAAAACCAAAGTAATACTACCTTTACATTGCAGCAAATGGGTTACTTTGGGCGAAAAAATACAAATGTGTCGCATTTGCCCATACAAATCGCATTTCCCAAATGACTGATTTCATCGCATTTGTGAAAAACAAACTAGGTACTTCAGAATACCATATGCACACCACATCGTCATCAGAGACATCGTTTGTTTCCAATTTATAATTAACAAAAATAAATAGAAGTTTTAATTGCGAAAATATACGTAGTTATTCAAATGGGCTCTAGTTATGGAGTTCGGGCCTGTGCATTTTATATTGACGAAGGCAGCTGTCAGATGTCAATTTTTACTCAGTTAGCAGCTAATCGGTCGTTCAGCAATAATCAGAATTATAAAACCGGCCCTAACAACAGATGTAGCAGGATTTAACTTAAAACTTTCTGACAAACACATTAGCACCGCTAATCAATCTCTCCAAAAATACGGTTAATCAAGGATGCATTAGGGATGAGTAGCAAAGGAGCATGCAGCTAATGCCAGTTTTGATATCTTTATATGCGTTACATTTTGTAGGAGCGCCTTATGAAGAGACTGATTGTACCCTTTTATGCCTCACCGGGTACTACCGGGAAAGTAAACTTCCTTCTCCTAAAAGTATGTTAAATTTAATTTTTGACTTTTCACAACTATACACATAAGAAACTAGTTAGGATAAATAATAGTCCGCTCTAGGCGAAAGGAACTAATCGTGGGCCAATTTCTTTAGAGATTAGTTGCACCATTTTTGCATACAATGTTACTCATTTGTATACAATGTTATTTACGATTTACGTTTGAGCGCACTAATGTCCAGAAATTCCCTTTAAAATCTAAAGTTTTTTTATTCGTATTTTCTTTGCAAGTCTTTTGAAGAAGAAAATTGAATTTCGAATAAATTTGATTTTAACAGATAAATCCAAAAAAGAAAGAAAGTAGGTATGGTAGTATAATTGTGTTACAGACGAATGAAGGAGACAGGAAGGCAAGTATCAAAAAAGTCAGGAAGACCGTGTGAGGGGTGGTACTTATTTCCGTTTGTTTATGCTGTTGTTAGTGTTTGTGCGGATACTAGCACAAATTTATGTTGACAAGTGCATTTTCGAAATATTTTCAACTTCTGGCGCCAACATCTTATTTTACTTGGTGTAATGTTTAGACCTGGAATTTAAGTAGCTGAATTTTAGTATTAACTTTTGGAAAGATACCTCTGCCCTTATTCTACTTCTGGCTCCTCACTTTTCCTTCGCCCCTGCATTCCCCACTTGGTCTACCTTTATAGCGCCACTATTTTTCACATTCTGCATCTGAATTTACATCTACAAAGCTCTAATTAAATAGAAGTTAATTAATTATGTTCAAGTTTATTGGTCAGTAAACAGCGACCGCCGTGGTGTGGCGGTAGTATTGCTGATGAGAAGTTGGTGATTTCGAAACATGTCATCCCATACCATCACTGCGCATACAATTTCTTTAATATTCACGATTATTTTCTTCCAACATTTATTCAAATTCTAGCCACACTCATAATGACAATAAAAATAAGAGCATCAAAAGCGAGAGCGCTGTTTGGAAAATCTGTTTCCGAAGAAAACAACAAAAATTTATCACTGCATTCTATGAATTGCTTGAAGTATGGTTTATATAAAGCGTAACATTTTTGGTGGGTACGAATACGCATTACAATTCGCCGTGGCGACGACAGTGCAATTCATTGAATGCTGTGATTTTTATACCTAGTAGTGCTACGCACACAAGGTATATTAACTTTAGTCGCCTAACGGTGGTATGTAACAGCATATACGGATCGAGATAGATATTTGGCGTGTTCGTGTAAAAGTCCAGTAACAATTATCCAGCAACGAGATTTTCTAGAATTTTTAATGATTCTCTCACGCTGAGAGATGATTGCAACATTTTTACACGAACGCTAAATTTGCAAAGAGTGGCAAGCTTGATCGTCAGCTGATCGCCACAGTGCAGCAGACAAACAAAATTGCAACATTGTGAGAATAAAAATATTTTTTGCATTTTAGTACTCTATTTTAACTAAACTATGCACAGAAATTAGAAACATACGCAAATTAAAACATGAAAATGAACTGTTTAGTGGAATAAAACACAACCATGTGTCACAATCAGCTGATTTCCTTGATTGCAAATTCTTGCTGGCCGAAATTTATCCAGCAAGAATTCGTAACTTCGGCCAAAATCAAATGTCATTTTGCTCTCTCAATCTCATCTCACTTGCAATTTTTTAGACATCACGAACGCAATTAAGACACAAATTATGATAATTCGTAACAATTTGTAACAATTATTTGAATCACGAACGGACCTATTGACTTATATATATTAAAATGTTGAAGAGAAAAAGAAAAATTAATTAAGCCATGTCAGTCCGTCCGCCTGTTAACACGATAACTTGAGTAAATTTTGAGATATCTTTATAAAATTTGGTATGCAGGTTCCTTGACATTCATCTCCAAGCGCTATTTAGAATGGGCGAAATCGGATTATAGCCACGCCCACTCTTTATATATAGAATATTTTCGAAAATATAAAGGAAGTGATTATTCACTACATAATAAACTTATAAGGATACAATTCGGTGTGTACATTAACTTTAAGGCAGAAAATATATTTTCCAAGAAATTTTTGAAAATGGGAGTGGCACTGCCCACTTTTGGTTAAGTCAAATTTAGAAATATTATTAATCATAAATCATATTAATCAAAAATCGTTCAAGATGTCGAAAAGAAATTTAACATTGCCCCGCCCCTTTTATAGCTGTTTATTCCACACAAATTTTTATGCCACAACTCCGGCAGAAATTGATTTATTGAAACGATATTTATTGACAATATTGAATATATAAAAGTTACTGTTCCTTGTAAAAACGAGCGAAATCGGTCAACGGCCACGACCAGTTTTTTAACATAGTGTTGAAAAATTTGTTTGTAAAATGTAAAACGTGATATTCCCATAATCATGCAAGCTATATCAATACGATTTTATACACATAATACTATTTTTAAGAAAAACCCGACCGCAAACAAATTGTGTGTCTGCTATTTTCAAAGGCGATTTCTTGAAATCTTAACTAGTTATTCCCATGAAAATTGGTTAACTGCTTCTCAATAGTATGTTGTATACTCCTGCTAAAAATAATCCAAATCGGATAACACAATGCAATAGGTAAGATATATATCTTTTTCGATTTTCATACCTTTCATGAATATGAAATGTTTGTAAGTAGGAGAAGAAGGAGAGATACGCCCATCAATAAGCATACTGAAATGATTAGGATGATGAGCTGAGTCGATTTAGCCATGTCCGTCTCTCCGTCCGTCTGCCTGTCTGTCCCTCTGTCTATTTGAACGCAAACTTTTCAAACATATGCATGTTTTGGAATTTTTAAAAAATGTTGTAAGCAGTGGTTGGTGGGGAACCTATTTTAAATACAAATCAGAACTGATAATAGAAGTGTTTGTATTGAAAACAATCAGCTGACTTTATAGTACGAACTAAAAAGGTATTAAAATAGACCTGCATAAATTGGGATGTCGGTTCCACCCGAACTTAGACTTCCTTACTTGTTTTCTTATGCCATTAGGCATACGGTTTATTTAAAGGATTACCCCAGGAAATAGGAGTATATGTCATGTAAAAAGAGGCTTGCATGATTTATTCACCCTTATCGCAGAGTTCGCCCGAGCGAACGTTCGCCTTCACTTTTTTTGTTCGGGTGAACATTTTCCGCCTATCGGCAATTCCGGCCGAACAAAAGTTCACTTCGAAACAGCTGATGCTCTATTGTGAATTAATTGGGAACAAATAATTTACTTGCAATTGTGTAAATTTTGTAAACAAGCACACATTTTCTTAAAATAAAAAAAAAAATAAAAAATTATAAAAAAATGTTTAGAATAGCACTTAGGTGGGCATTGATTGAGCGCGAGGAGAATATGAACGTGAAAGTGATTCGGAGGCAATTAAGGGACAGTTCTAACCCTTTGGAGCTAAGTGATTCACTGTAAGTTAAAAATTACTATTTTCTGCACTTTTGAATAACAAATTAACTTTTTTTCAACTAGGATTCGGCAATATTACAGGGTAAACAAGCCGGCATGCAAATATTTGCTAGATATTCTTACCAACTCCTTGCCACCATTGAAGCAAAAATTTGGAGTTCCACCAATTGTAAAGATGAGCGCATGTCTTCGTTTTTTCGCAGAGGGAGGACATCAAAAAGGCGTTGGAAAGGACCATGAGCTGGGTCTTAGCCAATCTTGTTTCAGTGAGGTACTTTCAGAGCTGCTGAACATTTTGGAACCGTTGCTTTGTCCACAATGGATAACTTGGCCGACTTTAGAAGAGAAACGTCACACTGCACACGATTTTTATACCAAGTTCGGAATACCAGGAGTTGTAGGGTGTGTTGATGGAACACACGTGAACATACCAACCCCTTCAAAGAACGTTCACCAATTTTACAACAGAAAAGGCAAATGCAGTTTAAATATTATGCTGGTGAGTGCTGTGCATATAATTTAAGTTATAATAAAATATAAATTATATATGTACATAAATATTTTTCCAGGTATATGACAGCAATCTAAGAATTCGTGCTATCGATGCTACATGCCCTGGTGCTTGCCACGACGCCTTTATATGGAACATAAGCGGCCGCCGTGGTGTGAAGGTAGTGTTGCCGGCCTACCACACCGAAGGTCCACGGTTCGAGCCCTGGTACAGGTAACATCAAAAGTGATTTGAAAAAAGTTTTTCAAAACGGGGTCGCCCCTCGGCAGTGGTTTGGCAAACTCTCCGAGTGTATTTCTGCCATGACAGGCTTCTCAGCAAAAATTCGTCTCCTTTGTAGATGCCGTTCGGAGTCGGCAAAAAACTGTAGGTCCCACCAATTTGTAGGGAAAATTCAAATCGGCACACCACAAATTGGAAGAGAAGCTTGGCGCAAAAATCTCTTAAGAGGTTTATGATGATATACCTGTTGTATATCGCGCCATAGAGAGATAGAAGCGACATAGGATCAGAAATAGAACAGAATTATTTGCAAAGTCACAGCAATGCCCGTCTACTAGGTAATAGCTTAAAATCAATGAAACGAATGCATTTAAAATAACAAAGTTTTCAGGTGGCGCTGGGTACCCTCTATAGCCTTGGCTACTTACTCCATACAGAACACCAGAAAGTGGATCACCTGAGGCAAAATTTAATGAAGTACACACGCGCTGTCGAAATATAATCGAAAGAACAAATGGTGTTCTTAAAAACCGATGGAGGTGTCTTTTAAGTGCAAGAGAGTTGTGTTATGCTCCTGCAAAGGCAATACAAATAATTAACGTTTGCGCAGCTTTACACAACATTTGCATTCATTACAAAAGTGAAGCAAAATTTTTCAATACCATCTGATAACGGATATTTGAACGAGACTTTTACATTAAATAATCAACATATTGGCGAAGTAAACAGTACCCATATAGTCGCAGCTCAGCGTATTCGTACAGAAATCACAAACACTCTTTAAATAAAACATACTAATTAAAATTCAGTCATTATTTTTATTTAAAAGTATTAAGGTACCTTTGTTATCCAACTTATTTCTAGTAAAAAGCAAACATAAATACTTCAATTCAATAAACTTACACCCTAATCGTGATATAAAAAAGGAACACAAATAACGCATTGTACTGAACTATATACATATAAAAATATTTAACTAAATAAATAATTATTTAATTCATTGAAAATTCGTTTAAAAAAAATATTAAAAAAATTTTAAACTACCCAACAAGCATTTCTGTAAACGTTTTTAAAAATAATTTAAAGTAAGTTTGCTAAAACAAGCAATATAAAAGCGCTTTTAGAATTTAATTTATTTTAAGTTTGTTAAAAAAGTTTTTTATAAGCTCTGAGAGTGATTATTTATAAATATTTAGCTTTAGAAGTGAAATGTAAAAAGTATGAATAGAAACTGTTTATATAAGTCCAACGTTCCGTTTCGATTATATTACGCTTGTTTTCCGACCTTTTCTAAATAAAAAATCATTGTTTTGTAAGCTTAATATTTAATTTAGCAAACTTTTTAAAAATTTACTTTACGTTTACTTTGTTTGTTGGATAGTCTTTTGATTTTCTTTTAAGAATTTCTATTTTTATTTCTTTCAGCTCTAACGTCCGTCTGTTAAATTCGATTTGCTCCTCGAGTTCTCGCTTACGTAACCTTTCCATTTTAAGGTTATGCTCCTTCAATTCAACTAACTTTCTTTCCTTGATATCGCACATACGATCTAGTCTGCTACATATTTGATCATTATTCGGCTTTATTTCGGCTAGTATTTCGCCCAATTTACCACATAGGTATTTTTGCGTTTCGATTTCCTTAAGGATTAGTTCTGTGTTTGTCATTTTTTTTCGCAGGATTTGGCCTACTCTGCGGAACTGGCTGAGTGCTGCTATCGCTAGGTTGACATTCACGCTCAGCAGTAACAGGATCACAATTTGGATCTGGACTGGTTGGATCTTGAACTGGTTGGCTGTCCGGTATGCATGTAGGCAAATCGGTGCTGCAACCAGGAACGTCATCATCGCATAGTACGATGTTCGATAAAATTTGGATTGGCGAACTGGGTTTTGCCTTTTTTGCCGGAACTCCGTAGCGATGAGAGTCTTCAATACCTTCAAATGAATCGTTCAAATCCAGCAGTTGGTATATTGTCTCTTCTGCAGCTGAAAGTTGTTTCGTTTTGTTGGGCCCGCCTCCTGTCCCCTTCTCATATATTACATTTTTCGACGCCTTTTTCCGTACGTATCTTTTTTGGTCATTCCATACCTAGTAAAAGATAATTTTTCTTAAAAAAAATAATTTACATACATAGCAATAAAGGAATTTTACTTTTTTCCACTCCGCTTCACTCTTAACAGGTGGACCAAGGCTATTTAAAGATGAAGTAAGCTGCTTCCAAAAGTCCGCCACTTTTTACCGATTCTCTTTTGAAACCCCTCTTGCAATGTCGGGTTTTCGCACCATTTTATCTAGCAGCATTTCCGATTGTGCATTACACAGGCCGACAAGAAATTTGACCATAAACCAGACCATACTTTCCTAAAGATTTTCGATACGCTGAATTCAACTCTGGACGCAGAATTTCTCTATCACGTCAGGATTTTGAGATATCCTAACCTAAATGTTTTGAGGTTACTGCCCAAAAGTAATCCTCCTATCAGAAAATGTTATAAATTTTGCGATTGGCCCCTAAAGTCAGTTCTGTTTTGACATTTGTGTAGTAAACACATGCGAAATACACATTAATAAACAATGTTACGCTGCACTGCTCCAGAACGCGGAATATTGCTGACTATTTATGTGACCAATAATCGGTCGGTGAAAAACGGTTACTGCGCAAAAATAATCCTCCTATCAGAAAATGCTATAAATTTTGCGATTGGCCCCTAAAGTCAGTTCTGTTTTGACATTTGTGTAGTAAACACATGCGAAATACACGTTAATAAACAATGTTACGCTACACTGCTCCAGAACGCGGAATATTGCTGACTATTTATTTGACCAATAATCGGTCGGGGCCAAACGGTTACTGTGAATGGTGAGCGCTACAGAGCAATGATCAACGAGTTCTTTTTGCCGCAACTTGATGAATTGGGATTGGAAAACATGTGGTTCCAACAAGACGGTGCAACAGCACACACTGCACGTGCCACAACCGATATGCTGAACATCGGAAGCTTACTTTTGCGCCACCTTGTATAAACGACAGATTTTTTTTTTTTAAAAGCACACATGGCATCTTAAAGAAGAAGTCTTTCTCTTACTTATGGCGTTAAGTTTGCTCAAATATTTTTTTTTTCGCTAAGATAGAGCACAAAGAGTTGCCAATAAGGCGAACTCTTTTTCGAACACGAAAAATTGTTTAGCCACCCTCTGCGATAGGGTGAACAAAAACTGTGAATATTTTCGGGCGAAAATAAAACTCGCGATGGGGGTGATTATTCCCGCTCTGAAATGAAGCGTTACACATAAGCCTGATGGGCTTTGACGTGACGCTTAAGTAATTGCTTTATTAAAAAAATCTCTCTGAGTGACAACCCTAGATATAAGTCGGCTATGAAAAGTAATTCTTATGAAGCCCTTATTATAAGAAACGTGAATACAGAGAACTAATATCGCCAGAACCTTTCAATATATTAAAACATGTGATACTTTGCTCTTTTTAACAAAGGCAAAGGGCTACCAAAGTACCGAATTTCAAGCAAATCCCATCTTGAATAAGATTATTTTGAATAGGTCGGTACATGTTCCACTCCCTGAATCGCATGAATGTGTTACCTATTCTATACTCCTGAAAATAAGTGTACATTAGTTCATATAGATCGCTTTAGTAATTTAGACGTTAAAGACTTGCAAACACTCACTCGCTCACAAACTTACGCATTTATAATATTAGTAAGATAAGATTAGATTGTTATTACAGCATCAAATTAAAGAAATCGCACGATATGGGGTAAGCCTGTGACTGAGCTGCACAGAAGCTACGTTTTACCATGCTTGAATGGCTGAATAGATTGCTTGATTGCTGAGCCATCTGCTTTATTGTTTTCGATATATTGTTATTCGCAACATCATTTCCATCATCTTCAGTTGTGGGACGGGTTCTACATCTTCCCTGGGCTCTAGCTCGATTTCTCCATTTATTATAGCGGCTAAGTACTCCCACCATATACTGGTTACCAGGTCGACTCAGTAATTCGCAGTATTTTTTGAGAGAATTTTCGGGCGTTATTCCAGTTTGCTAGCATCTCAAGGTCTTCGCATTCACGCGTTTCTGCCTCTTTTTTTCATAAGGAAAACACGCCTCTCCCCTCTTCAACTCGCGGTAGTACTCAGACATACTCCTCGTAGCATTCGCCCCACAACGTGGCCCTATCGGGCAGCGTCCTTTCTTTCGTACCAATTGTACCTTCGAGTTCGCCGGTATCCTATTACTTCGTCAGCAGGAGTACAGAGAGCTTTAGAAATATGCTCCCATTGCTCATGCATTCCACTTGTGTCCGCAAGAGCAGATGTGCAAGACAATCTGCGAAATCATTAGCGGTCTGCTGCGAATGTAGCTTTTTAATATGCAGCTTTCCTTGCATTTTTTGCTGCATCTAATTTGTCGTGCAGAGGCGGGTACAAATTCTGGATCTTACAAGTGGTGATCCGAGTCGATCATCTAAAACGCAAGCATGTCGCCCGTCTATCACAACGTGGTCCATCTAGTTAGGTGTGTTCCGATTGGGAGACAGCCTTCAGCCTAAAACCATTTGACGAAGTCTCATCGTGCAGACTAAACTTTTCTCTTTGCCCTTTCTGGCGGTGAATGTTTTGGGCGGATTCAACTCGAAATCGTGAACGACACTACCGAAGAGAGCATACGTTTACAGCAAGATCATTAACGTCAAGATTTAAAACTTGAGCAGTTGCTGTTAGTATTCGCACTGCATCACGATCACTTATTTGGCATTTACCTAAAACTGTGACAAGCTCGGGTGTTATACAATTTATTATTCGCGCGCCTTTTCTTTGGATTACTTGGACCTGGTAAGTCATCAAAATCTGAAGATAAATCTACATCTACGTCCCATTCATTTTCACTACCTTCATCTTCAGAAAACTCGTACTCGGCATTTTCAACATGCTCAACACTTTTGCCCACATTACTTGTTGGTATTCATGCTTTATCCCAAAAGACTTCCACTTCTTTGAAAACCATTTAAGCAGCGCCACGAAGGCTTAATTTCACTTTACGTAGGTTTTATAACCTAGCAGCGGCAACAAATTTGTTTCGTAAAACAGTAATAAACGGCTAACTTTCTACGGTTATAGTTAGTTCCTATGGTTATGGTTAAAATTCTAACCTAAACTATAGCCGATATTTGGAGAAGCCTTTGTGACGGTTATTCCATTTAACAATATGTCAAGAATACCGATGATTATACATATACGGTTAGTTATATCTGATGCATTCTATGGTTATGGCTATGTCTAGGCTATAAATTTATCATAAATAGTAACACAATACTAGTATTAATTTTTATATCGTGATTGTCATTTCACATCATAGCTATTCAAAATTTGTGAAACATCTTTGAGTCACGTCTTTCCAACAGACAGACGGACGGGCATGGCAAAATCGACTAAGCTCGTCGCCCAGGTAATACTTAATGGGGGGGCTATTCCTTCTTCTTCTCATTCTTACAAGCATCGGACCAAATTTATGTTCATGAAAGGTATAAAAACAATGCAATTTGGAAAAAACTGTTTGTAAAAATTGGCCTTGATAGCCCCCCTCAAAACGTTCTGCATAAAACGAAAGGCGCCAATGAGTGCTACAATAATTTTAATAACACTAACAACACTAGGGAGGGCCGATTTGTACGGACGAAAGTTGACCGATATCGCGCCATCGATTTTTCGAGAGGTTTTGGGCTCAGGGAAAAAAAGTTCCACTACGCATACCCAAAAAAATAAGTTTCGAGCCTGCGAAATTTAATTTTTTTGACTTTTTTCGACTTTGATTTTTAAGGTTTTTTTCATGACCTACTAAAAAATTTTCATTTGATTTTAAAGTTTTAATGTATACCCTGTCCGACCCAAAAATTTCCGCTAAAAACGTTGGCGACAACAGTTTTTTAAAAACAAAATACTTTTTGGGGTTTGGGGATTTTTTCAGCACACATTCTGGAAAAGTCGATTTTTCGACCAAAACAACCCGAAAGTAACATTTTTTTTCAAAAACCCGTTGTCGCCAACGTTTTTAGCGCATAATTTTAGGTGGGACAGGAAATATGAGACAAATTCGTTTTCATCGAAAACATTTTTGCATGTATGCTAAAAAACACTTAAAAAAATGGCGAAAGGGTAAATTTTTTTACCAAAACACTCCCCAGAGTCCAAAAACAATTTTTTTTTTTTAATTGTTATCGCCAACGTTTTTAGCGGACATTTTTGGGTCGGACAGGGTATACATGAAAATTTTAAAATCAACTGAAAATTTTTTTAGTAGGTCATGAAAAACCCTTAAAAATCAAAGTCAAAAAAGGTAAAAAAAATTAAATTTCGCAGTCTCGAAATTTATTTTTTTTTTGGGTATGCGTAGTGGAACTTTTTTTTCCTGAGCCCAAAACCTATCGAAAAATTTATGGCGCGATAGCGGTTAATAATAAATCGACCCAGTCTAATGGACACTACTGACAATAATGCGTATTCTTAGCCACCAGTATTGCAAAAAATTAAAAATAAATGGAATTTAGCCGACTACCGCGTTTAGAAGCAAAAGAAAAATGCTTGTGTATATTGTTGTAAGTACCAATTTGTGGTGTGCTGCTTCTAATTTTTCCTACAAATTGGCGGGACCTACAGTTTTTTGCCGATTCCGAGCGGCATCTGCAAAGCAGATTAATTTTTGCTGAGAAGCCTTCCATTGCAGAAATACACTCGGAGAGTTTGCCAAACCACTGCCGAGGGGCGACCCCGTTTTAAAAAAGGTTTTCCAAACCACTTTTGATGTTACCTGTACCAAACATATACTGGCTATAGTTATAATACTATTTGGAAAACACCCACGATTTCTCGTCAGACTAATTCGTATAGTTTGTAGTTGTTTCAGAAGATTTTGCGGTGATTTGAATACTCTTGTGAAACAATCATTTCATCACCTAGATGTTTTTGTTCAAGTTTCACAGCGGAATGAGATTGGCATTTGCAGTATAGACCATTTAATTAGAAAATATATAGTGATTAGAAAATACCTTCCAGTAATAAGATAAGTCTAAATTGTGTATGTAAATAAAATCCCACATATGAAATATATACATATATATTTTTGTTATGACCCTGCAGTCAAGAGCCGTATTCGTATTCACATAGTTCATTGCTGACTAGGCTTAAACAAGTTGTTAAAATACCAGTGTAAGCAAAAAGGGTTTTTTCAAATAATAATGGCTTATACTTGCAATAAAAGTTATGTATATATACTTCCTTTGGTTTCCCCGTGGACAAAGTCTTATAAGAAAAACGCTTGCACAACTACAATAGGGACAGTGCAGCAGGTTAAACTCTATATTGCTTGACTTTAAACTTAGCACATAAGTACATAGTTCAGGACACAATGACAATATAATTTGTAGAAATAAAAAACTGCACTAGGTGAAGCGCTTATCATGATAACTAAAAGTCGCTGAAATATGGTGGGAATCTTGAAATCGATTTTTGAGGATCTTCCCGATAAGCTACAGAATTAAAACCGGACACATAGTTCAGAACCCGAAGGCAGTGCAATATTTTATCCAAAAAAAAATCTTTGAGGTGGTTCATGTATCGAGCTATTTACAAAATTCGTCTGAAGTTGAGAATTTTGCGATCGGATTTTATCTAATTTCCTGGTGACCTGGGAACTTGAAACTTAGCACATGGGTCAGGACACGATGACAACATGGTTTGTTCAAAACAAAATTCCTCTAAGTGGTGCGCTGATCGAGATAGGTGATACACGGGGGAATCTTGCTATCAATTTTTGAGTAACTTCCCGTTGAGCTAAAGACTAAACTTGACATATGGCCACCCATATTACAGAACATATCCACTAATGGTGATTGTTGTTGGAGCAAAGCTCGAATTTTTATGTTTTGTTTGTTAATTGATATTAGAGGAAAAATTACAACGTTATGCACAGCGATGGTATGGGATGACATGTTTCGAAGTGCCCAGCTTCTCATCAGACCCCTTCTCGGACACTGAGATACGAACCCAAGTGTCTGCACCAAAGCCGCTGTTAGAGTACTCTAACAACTAAGCTATGATGGCCCTGTAGCGTCACGATGCATTTTTCCTCTAATGTGTCATTTGCTTATTCCTTTTATACATTCTTTGGTACATATATTTTATATGTCAACTCAAGGAAAGTGGAATATTTTTAGGCGCGTTCATAGAACAGTTTTAGATACAGAAGGGCTTTTTTGCATATCAACACTTCCATGTTATTTGTTATGCACCCGCACTGTACCTGTATCAATTATAGTTATGGTGATTGTTGTTGGAGCAAAGCTCGAATTTTTATGTTTTGTTTGTTATGCACACGTTATGCACACGTTATGCACAGCGATGGTATGGGATGACATAACGTTGTAATTTTTCCTCTAATATCAATTAACAAACATATCCACTAATAACTTTTATCAGAGTAGCATGGGCCAACTGTGCTGCTGTGTTAAATGCCCTTACTATTTTGCGAGAATTCGAACCGTTTGAATGTGAAGTAGTCTGTACACAATTTCAATTGAATCGGTTCATGCAAAACCCCTAAAAGTCATAATTTTAACCTTTACCGTGGATAATTGCCACCTATGCCAGGGCATCCCTTCAGATACAAAAAGTTAGGAAAATACTCCCAAAAGAAAATATATCATTTGCTCCTTCATAATTCATGTAATAAGAGTACTATCGTAGCCCAGGGATCCATTGATGGACTCACTAAACATTCATTCAATTTAATAAAGAAACTAACTGATGTATCACTTCCATCAGAAAACCCTTATGGTTTAATGGTACCAATCAATAACAGAAAACCAAATAATCTAAGGCAAATTCAAGATAGCATTATCGAAGAGTATATTCCATTTTACCAGGGCATATCTTGAAGCTGTACCATAAATGTGTTAAAAAATTAAAAATAGAACCACTTGAAATGTTAATAACTAATTCTTAATGGTAATATCAATATAGACATGCTTAGTATTGTTTTTACACAAATTTGGTGACCAGCAGTCCTAAATCCATTGCAGCTTTTCTGATATTTGTCGTAGCTCAAAGTCGTAAACTGTGATTTTTTTGGTATTTCAATATTTGGGCACTCAATCCATATATAAGATTAAACAAAGTTATCAAATTCCCGGTCATTTCAAAATTAAACTGCTTTTATTTTTATTTTTTTTTTTTTTTTATGGCGCGATATACAACAGGTATATCATCATAAACCTCCTAAGAGATTTTTGCGCCAAGCTTCTCTTCCAATTTGTGGTGTGCCGATTTGAATTTTCCCTACAAATTGGTGGGACCTACAGTTTTTTGCCGACTCCGAACGGCATCTACAAAGGAGACGAATTTTTGCTTAGAAGCCTGTCATGGCAGAAATACACTCGGAGAGTTTGCCAAACCACTGCTTTTATTGCCTCTTGTAAAATGGTAATTTTGGGACTTATTTATGAAATTTCAAACTGCAATCTGAGGCTATCAATTTTTTAAAGTCCAAATTGAAGTTCGATAATTTACTAAACATTTAAAGTATATTAGTTGTACTTCCCCTCTATACTTTCAAACCCCAAAAATTTATCACAATTGGTATGGTTAAGATTCCAAAACTAAAACTCACAGGTACCATGTCTTTGTTTAAGAACAAATTTTGCTGCTCCTTTTTGGCGACATAAAAAATGTTTGTATAATTTTTTCTATTAAAAATTTTGTGGTCAGTGTTGCAGGTACAGAGAGCTTAATAAAACGTGATATTTTAATTTTGGAAAACCACAAATATAGCCCTTCACAGGGAAATCGGACGTTTGGTCGACCAACACAAAACCACCAAATGGGAAGAGCACAACAAAAAATCGATTGCCTTTCACTTTAATGCACTTCATGGCCTCTACACTTCGTCGGATAACCTACAAATGGAACGAGAATTCCGTAAGATTATCGATTCAGCTTCGACCCGCATTATATCGCTTGGTAGAATACAGGAAATTCGTAAGTATCAAATGTGGTCCGAAAGCAGTCTTTTCTCGCGGTGCTTCCAATTTCTTAATCACAAAACAGAATGGCTTTTACTATTAGCTTAGTTTTATAGTCGACTCTTTCAACTCCCTCACCCTATCTCTCTCAGGCTCGTCTCTCAATCAATCTTCCTCTTCGTCTTTCCTTTCCTCTACATTTTGGTCGATATCAACACCTTCATCATATGATATTGATATATATAACGACTAGTATGGGGAGGATGGGGCCGTGTGCAGAAGTCCACGCAAGTGGGGAAAGTTTCTGATCGCCATTCACCTGGGAATGGCCAGAGCGATTCTTTTGCATGCGGTTCAAGCAGCTCACTACTTCCGGGCTGTGCGCCCAAGTATCCTCTGGGTAACCACCGAACACCCGTTTGGTGGTGAGCTAAACGTGAGAAGGCGACAACCTGGTAAGGCCACTCCGACATAATCGGTTTAAGGGCTTGCTGGTGGGTTCAAACAGCAGCGTCTGATCACCAGGTGGTGCGGCTGCAAGCGGGCGTCTGTCTTGGATCAAGCGGCTCGCTATACAAACGTGTAATAGAATTCAACCTCCCGTGAAACGGGTTGTGCGTTGGGTTTGGGACCCACCACATAAAACAACGTTCCAATGAAATTCAACAACAAAGCCTCGGATATGAGAACCCCTTTTTTAGATGACAACACCCGCAAACGAAATAAGGATTATGAGATAAGGGCATGTACCTGGAATGTCCGGTCCCTTAATGGGGAAGGTCCCGCTGCCCGGCTGGTTGAGGTCCTGAGGAAAGCAAAAGCTGACATCACCGCCATACAAGAGATGCGATAATCGGGGCGAGGAAACACGATCAGAACACCTTGCAACATCTACTGGAGTGGGCATGAAGACAAGCGCAGATTCGGCGTGGGATTTGTGGTGGGAGAGAGACTCCGTCACCGAGTACTGTCGTTCACACCCGTGAACGAGCGTCTCGCTGCAATCCGCATAAAAGTACGATTTTTCACCATATCGTTTATCTGCGCTTATGCACCGACGGAAGAGAAGGACGACGTGGAAAAGGATGCATTCTACGAGCGCCTGGAAGAAGCATACGAGCGCTGCCCCCGTCATGATATCAAAGTCGTGCTTGGCGACTTTAACGCCAGGGTGGGTAAGGAGGGTGTATTTGGCCCCACTGTCGGGAAGTTCAGTCTCCACGATCAGACCTCGCCAAATGGATTCAGGCTGATCGACTTCGCCGGTGCCCGAAACATGGTCATATCCAGCACTAGGTTTATGCACAATAAGATCCATCAGGCTACATGGCTGTCCCCCGATCGAAAAACACGCAACCAGATCGACCACGTTGTGATAGACGGACGGCATGCTTCCAGCGTTTTAGATGTTCGCACAATACGAGGACCTAACATCGACTCTGATCACTACCTAGTAGCAGCCAAGATTCGTACCCGCCTCTGTACGACAAAACAGGTGCAACAAAAAACGCAGGGAAAGCTGGACGTCGAAAAGCTGAAATCGCAACAGACCGCCAATTATTTCGCAGATCGCCTCTCACACCTACTCTCTGAGAGCACAATTCAACCTAGTGGAATGCATTAGCATTGGGATCATATCTCAGGAGCACTCCGTACCGCAGCCGAAGAAGTAATTGGATTCCGGCGAACGCGAAGAAACAACTGGTATGATGATGAAGAGTGCCGCCCTGCAACGAAAAGAAAGGACGAAGCCTACAAGGCAACGCTGAGATCGAATGCAACGAGGAGTGTGTGTGAACACTACCGCGAGTTGAAGAGGGAAGCGAGGCGGCTTTTCCGGGCGAAAAAAAGAGGCAGGAAAGCGTGAAATAAAGGAGCTTGAGATGCTGGCCAACGGGAATAATGCCCGAAAATTCTATCAAAAAATTCGGCGAATGACAGAAGGTTTTAAACCCGGGGCAAACTCCTGTAAGAATGAGAACGGCGACCTGGTGGCCGATGTTCAGAGAGCACTCAGAATATGGAGGGATCACTTCTCTGCCCTTTTAAATGGATAAACTGAGCAAGAAACCAGAGAAGATGCCGAACCCGAGCCCACAATCGAAGATGATGGAATTGACGTTCCACAACCCGACTATAATGAGGTGCGAATAGCAATATCCCGATTGAAAAACAATAAAGCAGCTGGCGCTGATGGTTTGCCTGCTGAGCTATTCAACCTGAAGATTGGAATCTAAGTGTTCTCTGCCCAATCCACAAGAAGGGCGATCCTGCAAACTGCGCCAACTATCGCGGAATCAGCCTTTTGAATATCGCATATAAGGTCCTATCAAGCGTATTGTGCGAAAGACTGAAGCCTGATGTAAACAGACTGATTGGACCTTACCAGTGTGGCTTCAGACCTGGTAAATCTACCATCGACCAGATTTTTACAATACGCCAAATCTTGGAAAAAACCCGTGAAAAGAGAATCGACACACATCATCTCTTTGTTGATTTTAAAGCCGCTTTCGATAGTACGAAAAGGAGCTGCCTATATGCCGCTATGTCTGAATTTGGTTTCCCCGCAAAACTTACACGGCTATGCAAAATGACCTTGAGCAACACCGCCAGCTCGGTCAGAATTGGGAAGTACCTCTCCGAGCCGTTCGAAACTAAACGAGGTTTCAGACAGGGTGACCCCCTATAATTTAATGCTGGAGAAAATAATACAAGCTGCAGAACTTAACCGCGCTGGAACAATATTTTATAAAAGCGTGCAACTGTTGGCATATGCTGACGATATTGATATCATTGGCCTTAACAACCGCGCCGTAACTTCTGCTTACTCCAAATTAGAAAAAGAAGCGGAGAAAATGGGATTGGTGGTGAACGAGGGCAAAACGAAGTACCTTCTGTCATCATGCAAAGAGTCAGCGCATTCGCGCCTTGGCAACCAAGCCACTGTTGGCAGCAATAATTTCGAAATAGTAAAGGACTTCGTTTACCTGGCAACCAGCATTAACACCAACAATAATGTTAGCCTAGAAATCCGACGTAGAATTACTCTTGCAAACAAATGCTACTTCGGACTGAGTAGGCAATTGAAAAGTAAAGTCCTCTCTCGATGAACGAAAATAACACTCTACAAGTCACTCATCGCACCCGTCCTGCTATATGGTGCAGAAGCGTGGACACTAACAACATCTGATGAGGCGGCTCTGGGAGTATTCGAGAGAAAGGTTCTTCGAAAGATTTGTGGACCTCTACGCGTTGGCGACGGCGAGTACCGAAGAAGATTTAATGATGAGCTGTATGAACTTTACGCAGACGCCGACATAGTTCAGCGAATTAAAACACAGCGGCTTCGCTGGCTAGGTCACGTAGTGCGAATGAGCGAAGATGCTCCAGCCCAGAAGGTATTCTTATCGGCACCCGCCGGTGGAAGCAGAGGAAGAGGGAGACCACCACTCCGATGGAAGGACCAAGTGGAGACCGATTTGCGATCCCGCGGTGTTTCCAATTGGCGCCAGTTGGCGCAACGAAGAAACGACTGGCGAGCTATGTTGGACGGTCAAAATCGCCCAGGCGGTTAGATGACCATTTAAAGAAGAAAGAAGTATGTCAACTGGTATGTTGCTGATGCATAATCAGACAATTCTGTGGTCACAAGGCAAAACAACCCAAGTGTGGTTTCTACGTTTTTAAGGAGAGCATTTTGAAGTTTCAAATTAGAATTTTAAAAAAGTTTTCAAAGGAATCCGTCATTTTTTAATGTAAATATCTCAGCTTATATTATATGCATATTGTACTGACAAATAATTAACTTAAATTCTAGTAGCTTTCGAAATACGATTTAAAACGTTATTCCTAAAAATAATTTAACAATGACGTTAGACATAAGTAAGCATGATGATTCGCCTCATTTGGAATGCCCCGATCATCGTGAAAGTAAGCGCAGGCGTACGGATGATCTGCCAACTACCTCAACGGCCCCGAACTTCCCTCAAGCCCTCGAACTTATCAATTTGGCTTCTCCAATTCCTAGTGCTGTTGTTCGGGCAACGTCCAAGAATGCCCCCCAAAGACATCCACTAGGAAAAACCCGGAACCTCCAACTATTGCAATGGAATCTGAACCAATTGTTAGGAAGCTGGTTGTGGTCCCTCGCAAAAAATCTATTTTTTTGTCCAGATTCCATCCCGATACTACCGGGGATGATTTGATGTACCATAGATCACAGCGTAACTGTTAAAAAACTTTATTTCACATATCAGAGAAGCATGTCTTAGTTTAGAATTGATGTCCCTGAAAAAGATTTCGATGCTCTTTTGGACAGTTCTTTTTGGCCTCCCGGGGCTCTTGTACGGAAGTTTGAAGTCAGACCAAACAGGAGTGTTCAAAAAGTATCGAAAATTTCTCGCAATAGCGTGGAGTCAAAAAACTGAGCACTAAGTCCTTAAATATATTTATCAAAATGTCAGAGATTTGAATTTTTTTTCATTGTAACTATAACGTAGTTGTTTTACCGAAACTTGGCTTAAACCTCATGTTTTCAATTCTGAGTTCTTAGGTAACGAATATCAAATATATAGAAATGATCGCTTGAACAAAGTCGGAGGTAGAGTTCTACTTGGCGTTCATACCTCCATAGGGTGCATTCGAGTTACGTAATAACTGCTGCAGTATTGCAACCCTGTTGCACGTTTGCTACTCCTTTGCTGATACTCAGCTGATGTGTTGCTTTGGTGTTGCTTGTTTTGCCAAAACAATATATGATTATTTGAAGAAAAAGGGAAATTAATTTAATTCTCGATGAAATCGAGGCAAGCCAGGAAAACTTGTTATTAAATATTGGAAAAAAGCGAAGAATTGCCAAAAAAAAGCGGAACCTTCTATTGGGGGAAATTGTGAGGAGAAGGCGAGTAACAAAAGTAAAAAACTTTTTCAACACCATTGAGAAGTACGATGGCGATGTATTCTTTTCCCACTTCCGAATGACTCGAGACACATTTGCAGTAAGTATTATAATTAAAAACTTATTGTTTATAATATAACCAACGTTCTTGATTTGTTTAGAAACTTACGGATGCTCTGCAGCCGCATTGGTCAACGTTGGACACTCGCTACTCCCTAAAACAATCGCTGTATCTTAATTTATGGAAGCTACGTAACAGCCGCGTTACGTAGCGAGAACTCTCTCATAGATTCAGCGTTGGAAAGGGCACAGCGCGCAAAAATTCAAAATACTCAACCACATCGATGTTTCAACTATAAAGGGTGCTTCTAAAATTGTTATGGCCTGCGCCATATTACATAATTTTATTTTACGCCATGGCGAGGATCCAGCCTCAGCGGATATGGATATTTACAGCCACCAAAACATCAACATGACCGATACAATTACTGTTGCTGAAAATATAAGCGAAGTTAATGAAGTTATCACAATAAGAAATGAATTAAAAATGTTATTTTGTTCATAAATGATTATTTATCAATATTATTATTAATATTGGCCTTATTTCATTTGCTATAAGCCAGTTAATAAATAAATAGTGTTTACTAATAACAGTGTTTAATGAATAAGTAATGTTTTACATTTTTTTGCAATAGATCCCTTTGGATCTAGGCCCTTCAAATGTAGCACTTAGGTTCTCTTCGCAAGGATTTCACGCAACGAGTTTAGAACGCCAATTTTTTTCCTCTCTATCTCGAGCTTTTCCGTTTCTAGTTTCAGTATCTCTTCATGGCGTTTTTGCTCCTGATCAGCCTCCTCTTTAAAAAATGACAATGTTTCGTTTGTCGGCTTCCTAGGACGTTTTCTTGCGCTTGCAACGCAACTGACTGAGTCACCTTCACTTTCCTCGCATGTGAGATTTCCCAAGGAGCACTGTAAATTTTCCGGTGGAGGCTGAATCGAGTGCCGGGTCCCATAAACCGCGTCAAACTCGTCAAAGTACTCCCAGTTTGTGGCGTCTCTTCCGGTTGCATTATTTCGCTTTTTTATGCGTTTATACGAGGCCAGCATGTTCAGAAACTTTCTTTGGATTGTATCCCTAGTGTCTGTGACCTCGGGACTCACGGCTTTCATATCATCAAGCACTCTACCCCAAAGAAACGATTTTTTCTTTTTGCCGGCAGCAAAGTCAGCCTCCATATCAAGCCGACATCTCACAAGGAGCTTGGTAGCTGCGTTACCCGATCTTTCACTAAAAAAGTAAAAAAAGAAAAAAATGTTTAGTATAAACTGAAAGAATGTTTAATAAATCACAATTATACAAACCTTTCTTCGCCCATTACGTTGTGCACACCAAATTTTTTTGTTGCCGGTTGTTTGCATAAATTGCGCGCAAAAAGTGACAAACGAACGTCATGCTGTTGCCAGTGTTGCCAGAAATTTGCGCAGAACGTGATACTTTGCCAAATTTGCAACACTGCGGTTGTGATTACCATCTCGAATGCACCCATACCTTCAGAGGAGGTTAATATACCTACATTAGACTCCATTAAGTACCAATGCATCCGCATTCAGCTAGAAAAAGTCTATATGTACTTATCTGTTACCTACATCCCTCCAGCATCAGACTTTCCCGTATACATGCAACATGTCTCTCTGCTCAAAACTGTTAACTTATTGACTAAAGCTTCTGATTCAATGATTGTTTTGGGCGATTTTAACCTACCTCATATATCGTGGAACACACCTGATGGAAAAATTCTTTCAATTCAATTCAAACTGTGCTACAATGACTTTTTAGATGGAATTTCCGTTCTCTGCCTTGATGAAATAAATGTTACCGTTAACAAGTTTGGGAAAGTCTTAGATTTACGCCCTAATTCTAGTGTGGTAACAACATTCGTTTTACCGGCAAATAAATAGTTTGGAAACTTGTACACCCTTTTGCCGGCTTAAGTTGCAGTTAAATTTCGTAACAAGCAAAATAGGTGGTTACGTCGCGTAACCGCGAAAAATTGCACGTGTTTTGTAAATATTTTTGTGGTCAGAAAATACCGCAAAAATTTTTACACATACTAGTTCACAAGAATTAATAAACAATATAAGCATTTTTTACACGAAGTTTCGTTCGCGTTTGCATTTTATTCTCTACTAGCTGACCCGCCGAACTTTGTTCCGCCTTAAAAGCACAAATCATACAGTCACCCTGGGTCCACATTTAGGTCAATAAATTGGGACCCGGGTAAAATATCGAGGTGAAAGATATCTTAAATTTTAGGAGAGACGTCTAGAGAAGGATTATTGAAAGTCTCATTCATTTCTATGCAGTCGTTTTTGTGTGACGCGGGCGTTATGGTAAAAAAACCACATTTTTGGTCACATTGTTCCCACATTTTGGTCAATAACTCGGGAACTGGATGAGATATCCAAATGAAAGTTGTCCTAAATTTTAAGTAGGACGTTAAGTGATAGAATGGTGAAAGTTTCATACAATTCTATTCAGTAGTTTTTGCGTGATACGCGCTCAATCATACAGACGGACAGACAGACAGACAGACAGAGAAAAATTCTAAAAATTGGTGATTTGGGTTCCGCTGGTCCAATAACGACCTCTCCTATCAGTTTTTCTTGAATATCTTCAATGTACAGACATCGACCTGTTACAATTTTATTATATGTAAAGATTTCGCATTGTTTGTTTTTGACAGCGTTGCCATGTTCGCTAGCATCCAGGTACAAAATTACCGGTTACGCACAGAATTGACCCGTTAGTGTATGTTGATGATATAACGCTAAGTATAATATTTTTAACATAAGAATACTTATGCCTCTTCGTCAAAGCAGATATAATTTTCCGTAGCTCATTTTAATTCATAATAGTGTAGTTAACACATTTTCAAATAAAAAACAGTATTGTACTCATGTAATTACATTTATTTCATAAATAAACTTTTTGTAACACGAGCTGTGTTTCTGCATGTAAATAATGTAACACGAAAACTAAAAATTAAACAAAGAAACTTAAACATTTTTTTAATTCAAATTTATCTGAGTTAAGGTAACTTATAATAACAGAATTATTATTGAGACGAATCGTTCTCAATGTTTTCACCAGACGTAATATCTTCGGCAATATCAGAATCAGTATTCCGTATATTTCCCTTAATAAATCTTCATTTTTCTCTTTAGATATAAGAGAAGTTGTTATAATTTTATTTTGGTCCCCAATGGTTAAAGAACTGACACCACGCTACGCTGAATTTAGTGTCGTAAAAGACTGCGTATCTAGTGAAGTTTTATGTTTATTATCCAATGCTATTTTTAGTGTACCGGAGAAACTTCACACCAGACCACGGAAACTTTTCTCCGTCTGCATTAACTTTTATTTATTTTTAGCAAGTGTACCAAATTGTAAAATTTGTTTTTCATTTCAATTACTTTAAATGCGTTCTGGCTATGTACTGAAAGAAAAAATTTATACCAATCAAGTGGATGGCGGATTTTCATAGCAGTCAAATCACACTCCATATGCATATGCCCTGGCTCAAGAAACTTATGGTCAATCATCTTAATATTATGATTGCTCATTATAAAAGCAATAAACATAGACCTTACAACCGAGTTCTTATTTTGGCCAACGCATGAATTGCTATATAATGTGACAGAGTCAACATGTTTACCTAATGACAAGGTCTTTAGATGTTGAAAAATACATAAAAATGTTTCGTTAGCACCTCGCTGGCCAACTCCTTCATGCCACATATAGCAATACGCCTTATTTGTTTCACAGCCATATATGGTAAGATTGTAGTATTCAATTGCTCCTTATAGCAGCAAACTGAGGTTTTCAGGTAAAGAGTTAGCTTAACTTGCTGCAAATCATGTGTGTAAGTTTTAACGTTTTTGCGCTGCCAGATCTTTATGAAAACTCTTAGACTTATGTGCCCTATCTGCCTCGATCAACGTATTATATTCTACAATATTTTTATTGATGTAGTCTTATTGGGATTTCAAGTAATCACATTTATTACAAGTATGAAGTTTCGGTTTTTTGATTTTAAATTCATTGAGTGACTAGCGGGAATTTCAATATCTTTGCAGTACAGTCTGACAGTTTAAATATTTTGCACTTGAATTACGCCGAAAATAGTGTTAATATCCTGCCTAAAAGTTTGGACTTCTGATTCGTTAAGTTTGTTTTTTGGAATTCATATACCTCTTTTGTCGGCCAATGGGGATTTCGGATAATTTAGTTTATTTTCAATCACCGTCCTTAAAAAACTGTTTGTTTCCCCCAAATCACTTTAAAAAACAACTTTTGGAAAAGTCAACTTTGCCGCTGTCAATATTCACAGAATAATAATTTGTTATTCATCGACATTTTGGTTTGGTTGACGTTGACCTTTTTTGAGGATAGCTTTTCGCTAACTTCGACGAGTCCACAAATCAAAAGTAATCTCGATTTATAATCTCACTTGCTCCGATATTCTTCAAAAAGTTTGCTTTTGTTTTTCTAATGGTAGCTTAAGAGCTCATTCCTTCCGGCAACTTTATAGGGGTATACACTTACGGCCAGAATTCACTTTTTCCTTTTTTGGAAAATTTCTAGTGAATTTTCTGTATTTTTTTTAATTTTTTTTAAATACGCCGATTCAAGTAATTTTCACTACTACCTGCAGGCTGAGTCTCTAGTTCTGACTCCACAATATCTATAGATTGATTCTTTTTTTCTGATTCCGTGGTGACACTTGAAACAATATAGTCTGGATCTTTGATAGAATCGTCGATCCTGAAGAGATATCTCAAAAACTGAGGGACTAGTTTGCGTTCAAACAGACATACGGACAGACGGACATGGCTAAATCGACTCAGCTCATCGTCCTGATCATTTCGGTATACTTATTGGTGGGTCCATCTTTTCTTCTTCTCATACTTACAAACATTGGACCAAAGTAATAATACCATTTCATGTTCATAACCATAAATTTTGTAATATATTAATAATTTGCTCCCATACAATCGATTGTTCCGATAAACGTGTTTTAACTTATAAATTTTGCAATTAAAAAGAAAATTTTTCAGATTTGGTGCATATTATTCACGTAATGTGACAGATGAAAATCAACCCGATCGGACCAACATAACATATATCTCCCATATAATCGATAGTTCCGATGAATGGTTACAGTACTTATTACATATGTAATGTGTGTAGTGAAAATCATTAAGATTAGACCTAAGTATTGTATAGCCACATACAACACAATTTTCTTATGCTTCTTGGGCTGTGTATCTTTAAATTAACAGGGCGAGACCGTCAAATTTTGCAGAGGTTGTTATTACTCTAAGTAAAGATTGGACACTTAAAACCGCGATGTGTATTTGTGAAGAATATAAAGCCCTTGACCGAAGACAGCGCTTTCCTTACTTGTTTCCATTGTTTTTGTTTTTTTACTTTTAGTAATGTTTATATGTGTTGAAATAAAAACACTTTTCAACGAAATCTTTAAGCTTGCAGTTGGAATAAAAAAGTATAGGTCGTCTTGGAAAACTGGTATATATCTTATTATTTTTACAAATTGTAGAAAACACAACATGGAACAAAGGCATAAGTTGAGTAATGATACGCCTAATGAAAAAAATAAATTGAATAATTGTAGAACAAGTACACCTATGCACAGTTTCGAACAACAAACTTGGTATGGAATAAAAGCACAAGTTAGTAATGCTATTTTACCGCATGAAAAAATTAACAACCAAACGCTTGCTGAAATTGAACTAGACACAAAAGCACAAGTGAACTAAGATTTGTTGTTTTTCCTATGCAAAGTGCAATCAATTTGACTAGAGCTACTTTTCTTTTGATAATATCCCGTTAACTCTTGAAGTGATCTTCAAGCAATTTTGACGCAATATGAAGTCGAATAAGGAGATTTCAATAATGAGAATAACTAAATTTCGCCAAAAATGGGCTTGTGTTGTTATGCGCCTTGTGTCAACTCGTGTTAAAAATACCATTTGCTGATATGGAAAAATTACAGAACTCGTACTAGTTTAGCAGTTTGGCAAACTAGTATTTGACTTGTATACAACTACTAGATTTGACTGAAGGGGCACTACGCAAGTTATGTGCCAAAGCCGAAAACAAATCTAACTATAGCACCAGCATTACTTCATTAGCGCGATTATAATGTCGATCAGTTCTACCCACAGTTGCAGTGGCGATGGCATAGCTGCAGCAGCAGGCCTGCCAACATAAGACAAATATCATAAAAATATTGTGTATGTATTTACCCTGCAAAAAATGCGATTAGTCTAGGATACATCCGGGATACATCGCAAAGGAGGATGCGACTAATGCCATTTCTGATCACTTTGTACGGGTTGAATTGTTCACATTTGTTTGAGCATGTCCAGAGGTCCATGAAGAGACCAATTGTATCCATTTTTACCCGAACGGGTATGAAAGGACTAATCCACTTTTTACCCAACCGGGTATTTTTAATTCCTATAAGTATGCCACAAAAACTGAAGCTGACTGGCCATATGCATATTCATAGCTACACACATAAAAAAAAGTACCTATGAGTATTGCATGATAGCCAACTGTAGACTAAAGGGATTAATCGCGGATTGCTCTCTTTAGAGATTAGTCAAACTATTTTTTACAGGGTATATTTGTAACGGTCTTTGTTGCGTCATTCAGATGCAGCTAATACGCTGCAGCATAGCGGTTATTATTAGCGCCAGCCACATATCCGTACCATTGACACTCCCAACCATCACCGACAAAGCTAAACACCAGCAAAGCATTGTCCTCCGCTTGCTTGTCATAACCGCACACCGAGCCCCTCACTACCCACCGCTTTAAGCTTTTCCGGCACATTAATCAAAAACTCATTTTTAGCATTGCCAAAATATTTTTGATCCAAACAGCCTTGCTTCCTACGCATCTCATGAACTCGCTTTTTGTAATCTTCATCGAATTGTTCCAACATTCTATATTCGTCCTCTTCACTTGTAATGAGAACGACATGACTACGCGAGCCTGCTGGTGCGTTCCTGCATCTTTTTATTATGTTGTTGTTAAGTGTAATTGTTTGTTTTGTTGAATGTCGGATATGTGTCCCTGAGCGGGGGACGCTGTTTTCATGATTCTACTCAACCTCGCAAAGTGGAATTTCTGGATGTCGCTTGGATACGCTTAACTGACATGACATTGAGTCATATTTGTCATCCGCGTTTATCATTTTCTAAATTTTGCTTGTTTATTTCCCTCATTTGTTTTGACGCACTCAAGCTGAAATTCAACAGCAAAGCGTATTATTCTCTGTACGAGTGCCTAGCACAAATAAAATTTCTGTTAACTAAATCTAAAATTTTGCCGACAGCAAAACAAAGCTTATTACAAACGCACATTTAAATGGTTTTCCAAAGACGAATAAAGCGAAGAGTAAACAAAATGTCTTTTATATTTTCTGGGATGTATATAATTGACACTCTTTTTCCCCAGTCTAAAATATTAGTTTGCATATACAAAACCTTTTATTTTCACAGTATAACAAAATTACTTATACTACCTTTATACAGGGTGGCGCAAAAGTAATCCTCCTATCAGAAAATGCTATAAATTTTGCGATTGGCCCTTAAAGTCAGTTCTGTTTTGACATTTGTGTAGTAAACACATGCGAAATACACTTTAATAAACAATGTTACGCTACACTGCTCCAGAACGCCGAATATTGCTGACTATTTATTTGATCAATAATCGGTCGGTGAAACACGGTTACTGCGCAAAAGTAATCCTCCTATCAGAAAATGCTATAAATTTTGCGATTGGCCCCTAAAGTCAGTTCTGTTTTGACATTTGTGTAGTAAACACATGCGAAATACACTTTAATAAATAATGTTACGCTACACTGCTCCAGAACGGGGAATATTGCTGACTATTTATTTGACCAATAATCGGTCGGGGCCAAACGGTTACTGTGAATGGTGAGCGCTACAGAGCAATGATCAACGAGTTCTTTTTGCCGCCACTTGATGAATTGGGATTGGAAAACATGTGGTTCCAACAAGACGGTGCAACAGCACACACTGCACGTGCCACAACCGATATGCTGAACATCGGAAGCTTACTTTTGCGCCACCTTGTATTAAGTTATTTTCTTCTTTGCCCGCTCATTTCCATACGAAATTACGGAATCCTGAAAAGTCTTTTCAGGCAACTTCCCGCTGAGCTAGAGATATAAAACTTGTAACATAGGGAGTAATCTTGCCCTCGATTTTTGAGTAACTTCGCGGTGACCTTGAGACACGACACTTGTCACATAGTCCAGAACCCGGTGACAATGCAATGGTTCATCAAAAACTAACTTCCAAGTGACCTAAGGACCTTAAACTCAGCACATAGTTCAGGCCATACTGAAATAATCTACTATAACATGTCCTTTGCCGTTCAATCTACTGCATAGTAGGTAGTTACTTGCGTTTGAATATTTGCAAAAAAAATATATGAATAATTCATGTCGATATGATGTACTGCTTACTTTGCTCAACTGTATTTACTTTTTTTGTTGTGCTGGCAATCAGGGCCGGTCTTATTTGACGTCTACACCGTTTTGGTTTTTGCAATGCTAGTTCGCAAATCATTCTTTATAGCCGTGAAAATCTCACATTTGCACATTCTCCGTACTACCATTCACAAAGGCGAACATATCTACATATGTATTCCTGAACCAACTACCTACATGTGTTATAAAATAAGCTTAGAGTTCACCATATTTGTGTATCACATAATTTCTGTTCAGTAAAAAGGGAAAATCACTCTTTGTAAATTGTTCAATGTTGTAACTGCTAGCAGTTACATTTTTTAGGTTTATACATTACTACCTTAAAGTCATGAAGTTATATATTCAGGGATTTTATATGAATGTTTTCATGCTTATTGAGCATTACATAAATGCTGAAATCAACATGTAATCTTCGAAGAAAATCGTCATTCAAATTCAAAAGAGTGGCAATATTGGTGCTGCAAATTTTTATAACCTCAAAAAAAATATATGATTTGAACCTTAGTAAATGCTTTTACAAAATGCGGCACCATAAATATCTCTCGAAAATCTATTTCCGAAAATACAAAATCCACTTGCGTGCTTAACTGTCGCACCACTTTTTCGTTAAACAAAGTGACGCCAATCGGAAACACTAAAAGGGTTTAAATCGTTCTCCAATTGGATCTTAGATTGAGTCCCATCTCTTCTCCTGTTTCCACCTCCGGGTACCGATAAGAATACATTCGGGGCTTACGTTGTTGTTTGGCGTAAATCCTTACTTCCTTAATTGATCCCTAATCGCTGAAACAGTTTTGGTTGTTGTAGTTTTGGTAGTCCAACATAGTGCGCCATTCGCTTCTACGCTTCGCTAATTTACCAGGTAAGACAGCAAACCTATTTGCTTTTTTGAAATCAAATTATGTTTCTGATGTTGGACTTCTCTAGTTAAATTTCCTCAGTTAAAAATTTTTGGAATTTTTCACATTACCTCTGAAGACATAATAGCGTGTTCGGCTCATCTCTAGTCATCTTCGCAAACTGATGATGATACTGCTCACAGCTTTGCTTCGTCAAAATTGTCCGGCTTTTTGGCTCTGCAGAAACAGTAGATACGTCAGCGTGGATGCATCCGTCGTACTCCCAAATTCGCACAAATCAACTTTTGCGTATCCGCCGACACTGTAGCTCTACATACAAAAACAAGCAGTGTATTTTGCTTTCAGTTCCCTGCGGTGAAGCACCAAAACTAGTCAGGAAACATAAAAGTATATAACTACAGACAGGACTAAACTTTTATCTGTAAAAATGCAAAGTTATGCAGACTGCTAAAATGTCTAGAGTTGGAAAACGTTGCGTAAAGAGCCTTATTTAAATTTTACTTTTTACCTATTTGGGACTCGAACCAGTGACCTCGCCGTTTCTGAATCGAGTACTAGCCCGACTTTATTTAAATAATTTTCGCTTACAATGATTGAACTCAAATTTTTTTGGATTGTTGTTGTTTGTTTGTTGCGGTTCATGCTTCCGTAACGAAGAAGGAGATAGGTACTGAGAGGTGAGAGGCATCATATCCATACACCAACCATCGAGTTGCACGTCATTTTAGTTATCTCTTACGACCGGTATGCCTACCTCGGGCATGTTCTAAACCCCTAACTCGCAGGGGGTTTTGGTCTATATTGAACTAGGGACTAGTATATTTTTATATCCGAAATCAGTCCAGTCCAGCTGCTTGTATAAAAAAAGCAGTTGGCTGACTATTTGAGCTTGGTGTTGGGAATAAGTCAGTCCGCTTGAGATCATATTTAATAATTCGCTTTCTTCAGTATTTGTTTCTGAACGACTGGAAATTTACTACCATGACTCCGGTTTAAAAAATGGAAGCGATTTACGCAACTTTATATTAAATTTTCGAAGTTTTAAAATATCTCAGAGTGCTTTGTTAAAGAAAAGATTCATTTTTTTTTGAGACTTTAATCAACCCTAATTAAAATGCATTTAACCATTTTTAATTTTCTATCTTTGCAGTCTTTACTGAATTGTGTATTTCATCATTTTCGGCAGGACGTCAGGTCATTTTGTCTATACGGATTTATCTAAGGAGTGGTATTACGTCTTACTCACGATAGTACTATACATAAGGATGTTCTTTCGAACCAAGGAAGCATATTAGGTTTTCTTAGGTAACTTCCCCTTGAGCTACACACTTCAAACTTGGGACAGAGTTCAAACCTAGTGAAAATGCAATCCAAGTGAATAAAACCCTAGGTCCCGCACGGAACGCGATATTTAGAAATTCGTTTGAGATTGGGAATCTTGTGACCAAATTTTAACTGAATTCCCCGCAACCAGGGGACTTGAAACTTCAGGTCACGAATACAATACAATTTGTGGAAAACAAAATTTAATAACATCCCGGTGAGCTAGAGACTTGAAACTTGACCCTGTGACAATGCAATATTTAATCAAAGCAATTCAGCTAGGTGGCGCTCGAACCTTTTTATCGGATATTCTGCAAGGGGGCTGCCTAGCTTTTCCCAGTTTATGCCTTGACTTTGCTGCTGAATTTTAATCACATTAATATAAAGGTAGTCTCTCTAATTTTTATACCTAGTAGTGCTAAGCACACAGGGTATATTAACTTCATTCGCCTAACGGTAGTATGTAACAGCATAAACGAATCGAGATAGATATTAACTTATATATATCAAAATGTTCAGGAGGAAAAGAGAAATTGATTAAGTCATGTCCGTCCGCTCGCCCGTCTGTGAACACGAAAACTTGAGTAAATTTTGAGATACATATCTTAAAGAAATTTGGTATGCAAGTTCCTTGGCACACATCTCCGAGCGCTATTCATATATAGAACTTTTTAGAATATACAAAAAAAAAGTGATTATTCAGTACATAATACACCTATCATTTGGTATGTACATTAACATTAAGGTAGAAAATACATTTTCAAGAAATTTTTTAAAAGGGCGTGGCACCGCCCAGTTTTGCTTAAGTAAAATTTAGAAATAAATAATGAATCATAAATCCAAAACCGTTCAAGATATTGAAACGAAATTTGGCACACAGATTTCCATGAAAACAAAGAATGTTCCCGGATTTGAAAAAGGATCATAGAAAAAATATTTAATACGAAATAACTTTGCGTAAAATAGCTTTATATCATTTCTATTTCACTTTCGAAGTGTCGGTGAAAGATCTTGCACACGTAATAAGCTTTTTAAGCAAAACTCGACTGCAAAAAAATTGTGTGGATTTTGGGAAGTAGGAGCGGTGCCGCCCACTTTTCAGCATAAATATTTCAATTAAAATTGGTCAGCTAGTTATCAATAGTATGTAGTATACTTATGCCAAAAATTTGTCAAATCAGATAACACCCAAGCAAACTACCCTGGCAAGTAGTTAATACCCCGCTGCAATAGGGGAGTTATATTCCGTTATTCCGACGATCTAAAATTCAGGTATACGTACTTAGACAATTTGCATAGGTACACAGTGGTCTATAGTGCATATCTAGCGCGAATTTAATCAAAAATGGACTAGTGGTATCTTCATTTTTTCGTAAGCTCCAATCATAGTCAAAAGGGTATGCAATATAAATCAGAAAAAATGTTATGAAATAAGTGTTTTTATCTGAATAAAAATCGTTCACCCGTGTGTACCCGTAAAGCCGCCGGGAGCATGTTTATACGAGTATATAGCTTACAATCGTATGTAACTAACTACACGTGCTTTTCTTGTAAAACTTCATGGAGAAATCATTAAAAGGTAAGTTTTATAAGTTTATAACAAAGATAAAAAAATATTACATTTTAGAAAGGCCTACTTTATAAACGATAAATTTTAAAGTAAGTTTCCGAATATTTTTATTTGCACGTGTTCAAAATGTTAAAAAAAATAGCTTAATCTTTTATCTATACATATTAATGTAAATGAGAACTTTCTTGGACTTCCTATAACTTTCACAAATCATTTTTCAGGGTGCCATCAGTTCCCGTATGGAACTATTTAATGAGTAGCTGAAGGTTACAAATTTTACTAAGAAAGACTGCTGTAGTGCCTTTCAATGTTTTGTTTCTGCAAAGCATAAAATAAAAGTTTTGTTAATAGTGTGAAAAAACGGTGGAAAATTGGAAAATCATTAAGTTTTCTCAAAACTAATAGCAATTGATTAGTGTTAAACATTTCAAGTGAGGAATTTCAGCCTGGGTCTTCAAAGCATGGAAAACCTAAGAAAAGTTTTAGTGAAAGTGAAACTAGGGCCATGCAAAAAAAACGAAAGCGCTCACCTCAGCCTGTACCACCGAAGAACTTTCTTTCCCTGTGCAGGCGAGCTCGCGAAAAAAGAACAACAAAGAACCGCAGACAATTGTTGGAAAATTTACTGCTACTAATTCCCCGCAATTTGGCAAAACAATATACAAGATGGCAAAAAGCTCCACTAAATTATCCAAACGTGCAGCTATAAATACAGAAAAAGCTCTGTCGTTAATTATTAATACAAAATCTAATAAATCGACATATTTATCATGCAAAAAGGCTGCTTAACGTTGCGGTCTGTTGCATATCCATCTTGGAAAAAATTCCTAGCAGCGAAAGCTGAATGTTATGCAGAGCACGATGCAGTTACGATAGAAGATACAGGTATTGTGATAGGACTCAATGATCTTATACAGTTGACATATATATCTCTTTCATAAATTTTAATAAAAATAAATAATTAATTAATGCTGCTACAAAAGACTAACTTCATTAAATATTGGGGTTTAATTCGTGCCGCATTTTTGACCCCCCTTAGCGTTAAAATTAATTGCTGGACTTTCTACTGGCCAAATTTTGGGTGTCATTAACAATACTTTGATTATACAAAAAAAAATTTTTATTCCTCCCACCCTAATTTACAAACTTCTTATATGAATTTTAATAAAAACCATTTACATCTTATTTATTTTATGCAGACTGCGTTTCTACACATTAAATTAATAGGTATTCCTACTGTCTAAGCTTTTTGGAGGGCGAGTAGTTTTTTTTTTAAGTTAATGTTTGTAAATTATTTTAGTATTAATATTAAATTATTATTTTTATTTATTTAAATTATTTGTCCTGTATAGAAAGGGGGGTGGGAGGCACCGCTTACACCTGATAGATATTAATTGGTGGCGAACACTATTGGCTCTGGGGCATTGCGCGGGTTTGGCTTCCTCATTTTCGCTGTGAAAAACCCCCGATTTGGGATTACAAGGCATAAGCTATATCTTTGGAGTATTTCATAAGCTGGTTCAAATTACAAGAGTGCAGCGCAAATGAAATAAACGAAAGAAATAATTAAAGCTTATGTCGCTTAAACACTCACAAAATATCAACTTTATTAAAGCTAGTGATTTAATTCAGTCTAGATACGCGTTTAGACCACTTTGAGGTGGTGTGAGAAATCCCGGCTCTCCTTACACATTCAAAAATGTTTTCATTCAATATTTTCTAGGAGTCAAACCATCCTCGATACAACGTATAGGATCGGTAATGGCATGCTTCAATATGTAGTAGAGCTTAAGGATCTGGAAGAAGTAATTGATGTGTAGCTGACTCTCAGTAGACAGATAAATTTTATAGCTAAAAAATCATATTCGTTCTTGGCTGTAGTTGCCAAAACGCTTCCGGCAACGTTTATGTAGCTTTTAACCTAACTCACACTGAGAGTAAGCTGGTTTCATTTGGAGGTCATATGGCCAATTCTCCATTAGTAAAATTGAAAGAGTTTACATGTTTTCCGTAAACATACTGTATGTTCTCTAAAGTTTGAGGAGCCGTTTCCGTCCTAGGATTCTAGACTTAGGCGGACAATTTTGGATTCAATGGAAACACGAAGAAAAGTTGTTTATCTTCCTTTTACGTTTAATGTCACTGACCTTTTTCTGGGAAGGCTTGAAAATTAAACATGCGAGTATTGTGCCCATTGCTCGCGGCTTGGGAGATTTCTTTATGAAAAGGCGTCCTCGAACCAGCAACCGAGTTAGGATGACTTTCGATGCAGCAAACGATTTGAAATATTTTAAAATTTCGAGAATACTCTAACATTGTCCAGTAGGTGGGCACAACCATACCCAGAAGCTCTTCGACTATTATAAGTTTTGAATAAAGTCTGCTCTTTTCTTATTATATTTTTAATCTTTCATAGATGCAAAAATCACATGCACCTGTTTTAAAGTTATTCCGACTATTAATTCGCTCAAGGATATTTTCATTTATGACAAAAAAACAAATATATGAACATGTCGCTAACAAGTGTCTTACTTACCTTTATCCTCAAAAATTAAACCATATCCATATATACTTTTTTTAAATAAAAGTGATTAAAATTTTATTACATTCAAATTCAGTTAGCTACGTACTATAAAATATATTCATTTGCAATATTTGCTTTTTGTTTCTGTATCTTTTGTTGTTTAAAGATCTTATAAAATTTTCTCTTTACAAATTTAACATTGTTGCATTGAAAGGAATAATATCCTGAACGAAAGGACATATATGCACATGCAGGTATGTTATCATATTTTTATTGTATTTTGTATGCAAATGGACGTTATTGTACAAATGCTTATGCGTTTGTGTGTTGTATGCTCGTATGTTTGTATACATATATGCAGGTATGTATTTATAGAGCGCACTTTCAATTGAACTTATTTATAGATTTATGTGAAGGTTTCTGTTATCATCTACTGATGTAAATATGTACTATTGTGTTTCACTTCAAGGACATATTGATCTTACTTTATTAGTTGTGCTTTGTATCTATTTGCATTTGTGTAAATTTATTGCAATAAATTCTTACAAAAAGTTGCAACTCTATCGTAATACAATTGAATTTAATTATTTTTTTTAAACAAGATATATGCATACAATTAGAAATACATACCCTGTAGGAGAAACAAGCACTATTGAACTTAATTTCTGCTTCAAAACTAGTTCGAACGTAACAAGATCTTCCACAGTCCAATTTCAACTCCCTTGGACATTGTTCTCTGCTTGCGCATTAAAGTTTTCGGACGAACTAGTTAGTAGGGGTTCAGAATTCAATAAAATTGTATCAGCTTCTATAGATTTTTCCTACAGGGTACGTAGTATATACGTCGTAAGATCGCATGAACAATAGGATTTTTCATCTTTATGCCTACTAGCAAATGTACTCGAAGGTTTTCTTGTATACATACAGTTGTATTCATAATAACAATAGTAATAAATTGGAAATCGTTGAATGAAATAAAAAAATATGTGTTTTCAACAATTTTCATTTAAAATATAGCGAATTCTATAACAGAAACCTCATAAAAAAAAGTATTAAGTTTACATTAAGTCCAAGAAAGTTAATCAAATTTTATATAATAGTGTACAAATTATGTTCAAAAATTTCCCTGAATTTTCAGAACTTTTTTTGTCGAGGGTGTTGAGTGATTTCTTCCATAAAACTCACGTACAAAATTTAATTTTGTATGGAAGAAAATTTTAAACTGTCGGTACAATGAAAATTCCAAAAAAAACAGGGAAATTTTTGAGCTAGTTCTGACTTGCAGATTATCGCGCTAAAATTGATTGGTCTACAAAACTGCCTAGGCAAAAATTTTCCAGAAACTCTTCCAAAAAAGTTGAAGATTTTTTGAAGTTTAATCAACTTTCCTCAACTTTATGCATTCTTTGAAATTTTTTTATGTGGTGTATTTGATATATTTTAAATGAAAATTTATAAAAACACAGCTTCTTTTTATTTCGTTAAACGATGTCCAATTTCACTTCACTACTATTATTGTGAACACAACTGTACACATGTATAAATGCAACTTATAATTAGTGCCTTGGTTATCATAACATTATTTGTATAAATACATGTACAGTGATGTGAAATAAAAACACTGGTAAGTTTAATTTAATATTTCTCTTCTTTGTCTTGTTTCTTTATTAAAGATTTAACTTGGATTCAAACATATTTAATTTCACATTAGCATACATATGTATATAGAAAAAATTCTATTTATAGACGGAATGATAAAAATAGTATCTATTTTAAATCGAATGCACAAAGAATTTTTACTTTTAAATTATTAAATTTTTTCATATAAATTTAAATATTTTACCAAAAATTTTAGATCTTGTGTTTTTTATTGGGGACTTTATCTAAAATCAGCCCATAATTACACGAACGCATTTCTGCGTATTTTATTTCGTTATAATTTTCGTGTTTAATTTTGAATTTTTTTATCAAAAATTTTGCTCGTTTACGGATTTCTTTCATCACTCGTTTCTCAGATACATCATGCAACGAGTTATGCTCGTAATATGCCTCTATAAAACATTCAGATATCGGACACAATGGATTAGTGCAGCATTATTTATTCCCCTAAAATGTCAAAACAAAAACGTAAGCGTTTGCGAGGGACAAACGAAATGCGAAATAGAACTCTGAAATTAAATTGTTAGTTATTGCAAGCGAAAAATAATTTTATTTAACATAATTAAATAAAACTTTTTGCTCTTAAATATTTAACTAAAATAATTTTATAAACAGAATATTGCTTTGTTGTTTTTTTTTCGTTTTGGATATTAAATGTGGATTAAGGATTTGAAATTTAATAACTAATGTCGTTTGGATGTCGTCATACATAATGTAAATGCATTAAAACATATAGCAAACTAAATAAACTTTAAATTAGTTACAAATGATAAATGCAAATGCTGGTTAATTTAAAGATACATATTTCATACTGGTATTTATTTCAAAGTAAATCTAGCAAAAACATTGCAATTTATTTTAAGAAATTCTAGGGGCGTAAAATATTACAAGATAAACAAATTTAAGGTTCGGCATGTTCCCTTAGTGGCTTATTACATTTATAGGCCGGCGCAACTTAGTGAGTAATGCCTCCCTTGACAGAGATTTCCGTTACGAAACCCACTTAAAAGTTCTTTGTAAAATTAAGACCATTTTAAAATATTTTGCACCCGATTACGTGATCGCTCACATAATGTATAGTTACGTGAAACACTACACATATTCTTTAAACACGTGGCCCTCACTTTTTCTCTTTGCTAAAGCAGCATCAAACAGAAAAAATAAATATAACTCATATTTATCATTCGTGGTCCTAAACTAGCTCTGCCCGAAAATATATTTCCCCACATAGCTCCTGCCATGTTTATTTCAATGCTGTTTGTTTGTTCTCGTGGTTCACCTTTCCATCGATTTTGTTTCTTATTTATTTATGTATTTATTTGCCATGTTTCCCTTTACGTTTTTGTTTACTTTGTTGTGTGCCATGATTTTTACTACGGCTAGTATTACCACTGCTGCTGCTGCTATTGGCACTTTCTGGAGAGCTACCTACTTTCCGTGTTGCTGTTGATATACCCGTTGTCGCGCCTGTGTGACTATCGAGTTTACCAGCCTCTGATTGCAACAGTACGGCTGTTGGTATGCCGCTTTTTATCACATTCGATATTGTGGTTTTTGTCGTTGTGACAGTTCCATCCGCATCAGTGGTCGTTGTGGTTATAACACTTTCTCCTGTTTGTTGATCAAATATCTGTTTCATATCTGCGCCAGCATGCAGGAGTTTGTTAAAGATTTCCTCGCCGCTCTCTTGATGCTTCGACTCTGTGTATTCTTGTTCAAGTTCGGGCTTGTGAATTGTTTCAATTATAATAGTTTTCTTGCTTCCATCCTCTTCTATTATGGTTTTTGTTTCTATAGTACGCAGGACTTCTGGTTTCTTAATTTGGATTACATCACTATCTTCTTTCATTCCCATTGCTGGATCTATGGTTATATCACCATCGTCCGCCAGAAGATTTTCCACAGATTTTCGTATTTGTTTTGTCATTTCTTCGAGCTTACGCTGTTCTGCTTGTAATTTTTCCACATGTTCTGATGACTTTTTCGTGACCTGTTCCGCCTCTTTCATTGTTGTATAAGTTTGTGATTTTTGCAGCTTCAGTGGTGTTTCAGTGTTGGGATTCTCAATTACTTGGCAATCCTCGACAAAAGTTATATTAACAGCGTTCTCTTCATCTTCTATTTCCTCATCGGAATCACTTGAATCCATAGATTCATCATCCTCTTCATCATCCTCATCATCGTCGTCTTCTGCATCGCTGTCATCATCGTCTATATCACCTGCCAACTTTTTAATCGTATTACGATTGCTGTCTCTTATCAATTCCTTCAGCAATCGTTCATTCCCGTTATCGTCCCCCGCTCCACTACCTTTGGCTCGTTTAACACCCTTACTGCGCGCTAACGCGTAGTCGGCTGCATCAAACTCGTCTTCATCATAAGAGTCCCCATAGGCTGGATTCTGTTGATCGTCATCTGTCTCTTCTAGACTTTTTTGCAAATTTAATTTAACACGCTCATTCTCCAACAATTCAACCAAAACGTTCTTCATTTTAGCATTCAATGATAGTTCCTCTTGCGGTTGATGTTGCATTGAAGGTAAGACGAATGTGTCACTACGTAGTACACCCATTGCAGCCACTGCCAATTGCTCAGTCTCGTCATGTTCATCATCTTCAATTGCATCGCCCCTACCGCCAGCCTTCTTTGGCCGCAATCTTATCTCTGTTTCCTTGTCAAAAATTGGATATTCGAATTCGTTCGTCTTTCCCACTGCAATGCTTTTTACCTTTCCCTCACCTGTTATCAATGGATTTACAACCTCCACTATCGTATGCACTGCGGTTGTACTATGGGTGGGAGCTTCGATGGTCGTCGATGTAACCGTTCTTGGTGGTATAGCAGGCGGTGTTACAACAATTTCCTTTGACACTGTTTGATGTAATGTTATGGGCACAGGTTGCATGCGCAATTTTGATATGGATGTCACACTGTCAATGGACGATGGACCAAATCTACCAAGACTGTCGAAATCATCAGAAGGGGCAGATTCGTCATCGGTACGTAGGAACAGTTTATCATTATTTGCATGGACAGTTACTATAGAAGCAGTATCCTCCTCATCTTCTTCTTGATCTCCTTCGGCTTTTTCGTTTTCAACATCGTCATCCTCTTCAACTGTGTCCAATAACGTTACAGTCAAAAGCTCTGGTGGCTCTTCATCTTCTAACGTTTCATCTGCGACAGCTGCAGCTGCATGAGTTGTTGCGGCCATTACAGTTGTTGAAACTTTGGCACATGATGAATGTATTAATGGTGGGTGAAGTGGGCTGCTGTGTTGGTTACTGTATATGACCTCTCTGCTATCCTCTTCGTCATACTCTGGATCTTGCAACTCTAATGAGATTATCTTTTCCTGACAAGTTTCCACCTGAATAGAGTGGTAAGTAAGTAGATGGAGAAATGTGCGAATTTACTTTAAATATATTTTTTATATACATACGTAAATATATATTTATTCTAACCCATCTAAGTTAGTGTGTATATATGTGCAATGTAAATAAGTATAAGCTTAGCAGTAGGAGAAGTAGTAATGGTACTATTGGCAGTAGTAAATAAAACAACCCAAGAATAGGTAAGTAAAAGCATTTGTAAGGCAGTTAAAAGAAAATATATTAAAGTTTTATATAAAGAAATTTGTGTTTAGAGCATTTGCAAGGTTATACTTAAGCGGAAGAGTATTTAAATTAAATAACAGAAACCGTTTATAAAAGTATCAAGAACTAAAATAAAAAAAGTATTTCAAACGCGGTATCAGGTATGTACATATGTACACACTCCGCAACTCGAAAACATAAGCATAACGTTAGTATTGATAGTTTTCCTTTCGCCTCTACCCACTAGTTGGAACTAATTCTTAAATATTTTTATGAGACGATATGGAAGCTGTGTTACACGGCTAAAAATTGGAACCTAAATTTAAAACTTTTTTGGGCTATATAAATGTCCAAACCAAATTTGGTTTAGCATTTAAACTATGCCAGTTTTCGAGAAAATGAGCGTGAAGAAAAGAGTTTAAATTTAAAACCAGAAATGTCTTAACAATTAAAAAAACATAAAAAAAAACATTCGTCTCAGTTGGCAGGATTCGAACCGACTGTCCCCGCATCAGACTCGTCTGCTCTACCCACTGAGCTACGTTACACACAAAGCTGTAATAAGAAAAATTCAGTGACTTGAAAAAACTTTCAAAAAATAATTTTAAAAATTTTAGACGTTATTTTAAGTTTAGTTTTAAGCCTAAACCTCAAGAAGCTGAGAATTGGTGTAGGTAAATGAAAGGTTTGGAATTTATTACAAAAAAGTTTAAAAAATTGCTTAAACCGACGAATGGTTTACAAAAGTTTGAAGTTTGATTTGAATTATTAAGAAGATGAAAATTGTCTACATGCCTTTTAAATATTTGTGATTCAATATATGGAAATTAAATAAATCACATTCATATCGAGAACATTCCCATAATAAACTGCAGTTTATTGTTGATAAATAGTTGGTAAAAAGCCTCTGCGGTTGTCTACCCTGGCCTCAAGGACGTTAATGATTCCAGGAGAAAGTGGACCAAACTTCATCATAAAAATAAAAACAAGCCTTTTTCTTTTAACTAAAATTGTAAATTTACCTTCAAGTCACTTTCAATGGACACCTGTACTTTGAGAATGGGCAAGCAGTGTAAATCTGATCTGGTATACAAACAAATTTCTTAGCTAAGTATTAAAGATGTTCCAAACAAATATTTAGTAACAAGCGAACATGTATTAATGTGTGCGAAAATGTGTTAACCATTTTTAATTTGCACTTTTTTCTGATCATAAAAATTTACACACGGTAACCCGTAAAATATACTTCATCAAAGCTAATAAGGAAGTGCTTCAAAGGATTGTTATGTGAAATTCGATGGCTAATCTACTGACTTGAAGGCTTTAACCTCTCTTAAATGGCTTTGTTTACTTCAAACTTTTGGAGAAGAGCTTCAAGGAGTTTCGATGGGTTTAGAGAAATCGGAATATTGGAATTTTGGTCAACATTTTTATAAGATTTTGAATTTATAGACCATACTATATTTTCATAAAAACTAAAAAAATATCAAATAAAACTATTAATATTGAGGAAGAGGAGATGCTCCTATTCAATTGAAGCGGAGGGTGTCAATTTTACCATGATTTTCCATCTTAAACATTTTTTTATACTTACTAATATGGAATATGAATAAATAAAGAAATGAATAAATCTCTGGACTTAACCGTGCACCCAAATATGGCAAGTTTATGTAAATTAATGTCAGCAAATTATGTACACTATTAGTTATGAAGATGATTAAATACATATATTATTGTAAGTATTGCATTTTGTGATATTTTATAATACGTCTCTAGCATGAAATGCTAACTATGGTATTACGCTTTCGGGGCTTTCGATATTTCTTTTCTTATAAAGCGAAAAATATGCTATATGCTTAGTAACATTCCTATTGACGATTCCGTTAGCATGGGTTCAAACAAATCATATTTAGGCACGACTGTCGGGCTGTTGCCATAAGGCACCATAATAAATTTGTGTGCGACCTCATATACTAAAAGTTCCAAATATGAAGTATTTTGAGTTTTTCGCACATTTGCACTTGTTTCCGACCTCGTCACTTCAGCAAAGTTTGTCAAGTTAGAATAATCTGTAAAAATCTGCTGCAATCGTATCAGTTAGCTCCTTTAATACCCTTGTTTATTATTTCAGGACGTTTCCTCTACCTTATCATGCGTTCTTTGGTAAATCACACGCCATCATATCTACCATCCACCTGTCCTTTGTCTGCACCTATAACTCGGCACACGCAACCTATAACCATTTGAAAGAAAAGCCAAAGAACGTAGAACATAAAGATGGTTCAACGAAAAGAATAGTGGGTAACAGTAAGCCATCATTTCTCGGGTAGGTAATTTACCACTGGAGAAATTTCGTTTCAATTCCCAAGTTTTAAATCTGGTAACAGACATATCTTCTTTATATATAATACTCGAAGGGATTTTATTGATTTACTTGTCGATTTTTTAGTTCTGGTACTTTTTGATATCAATGCTCATTTAGTATAAGGTTTTTACAGAGGATTTTAAAATAATAAAAAGATTTCAATGTCCAGTTGTAGAAAATTTGCTTATGTACGCATTATGTGCGTTTGTGTGGTTTAAAACGTGCTGCAATCAAAATTCTTAAAGGAGAACATACATAGATATCTATGTATATAAATTAGGGTGACCGGTATTTACTGACGTATTTCAATATGAGTTTAAGGGCATGCAGATAGATGAAAGGCCTTCGCAATTAAAATCACTGCCGATTGTGATAATTTTTTTTATATTTTCTATACAAAACGGACATCGGAGGATTCATTACCTCTTGGCATCTACCACGATTAAAACTTTTGACCCTCGAGTATGTCAAGTACGAATTTAAGTATTTTATAACAACTACATACATTGGGAAACAAAGCGACATCCCGAAATTCAGAGCGAATATCCACCATGGGAACTAAAACTCTTGCGTATTTGAATTTTCGAATAGTTGTATACAGCAGTTGCAGTCATTGATTTTGGTCGCCATGTTAGCCACTTGACGTTTAGTGGCATTATCACATCTGTTTGGAAATCATGCTACCTGGTGGTTGGCAGAGTTTTTCTTTTCTGTTTTCTTGAGGATTTTTACATTCAAATAAATCATTGATTAATACGTAAAACGCCTCCTGAAGTGAGAGTCAACAAAATTACACTTTAACCACGATTTTTAGAGAAATTCAAATATTACAAAAGTCCCAAAGAATCTTTTCAAAATGTCCAATATGACAAGGCTAGTTGTAATGTTTACGAAAAATTTAACTTCAAAATTGCCTGTATAATTAAAAATTTTATTAAATGAAACCACCTCCATTATTGTATCATAACCTCGGGCCACTTGCCTAAAAGCCAGTTAAGGGCCCTTAGAGTATCAACAAGTTGGCAGGAAATATTTGTTGATATGTTCGCTGATACACGATTCGCACTTTTGAAAGTTCGGAACCTCCGATTGATTAAGGAATCTGCTTTCGATTTAGGCTACCATTATTTTTCATCAAAATGAAAGTCGTTATGCAGCCTATGTGAGCAAATCTGATTGCGTTTTACTCGTCTACATCAATGTTTTTATATTTTTGCGATCTATCTTCCAAATTCAGAGAATACCGATAATATGTTTTTTTTATTTCGCCTTAGCAGCTGAGATTAAGCTTTTGCAGTATTTATATATACATATTTTAAATTAATAAAATTATTTAGCAACTTCTTACTTAATTACAAACATATCATTTTATGTGACACCGTCCCAAAATTTAGCTTGTCTCCGGCTTCCACTTTCAGTTCCGATTTCGATAGGTAAAACATGAAAAATCCGTTCGGATTTCGGTACCAGATTGCTTACTACAGTAACGTCCCTAATTCGCGGATACTTCGAAAGCAGGTGCACTCGGTTGCATTATACCAGCACAAGATTTTCAAGGTTAATGTGGAACCTGCATTGTGTAGTGCTTTTCACCGAGTTCAACATGTGAGGCTGTGTGTGCGTAATTAACGTCAAGGAAAAGAGCAACTGCTTCTAACTGGTAAAGTTAAATACATACGTACAACATATGCATGTAATGTAAATATGTATTATCATTACAGGCGTATTAAAGCAGAGAAAGTTGTTGAAATGGAATGAGGAGGTCTGTAAACAGTTTCTCTTCAAGAACTTTTATATCATTAAATTTAAAGAGTAGTATTCTTTTAGTTTTTTCCATAATTTTTTTTTACGTTTCAAACATATACATATCCACACAGTTTTCGAGGTTTCTCACGATGAAGCTTATGAAATTTTAACTAAGACAGAGCACGAAATTTCACAGGCTCTGAGTTTTACGATATTCAATACTCGTTCTTACTAGACGATTTTACCCATTTTAAGTAGGTACTTTCTTCCAAAACGAGCTGACGCATTCTTCAATTTTAGCAGTACTGCCACAGGTGGTGATTTTATTTTTACGACTCGTTTCACCGGATGGGGGTTAATTGTACTGATCGTATGTGGATGCTGTTGGGGTTCTTTCGGGGCACCTTTGTGTAAAACAAGCTTGTTTATGATCCCGGAACTCATTGTTGTAGTGCACACGGAGATGCCGCCCAACTTGCCATGGGTGCGGGTCAGCTGTGAACAATTGTCTGCTATAATGTAGTTACAGAAATTTTCCCTGGAATTGCCTGTTAAGCATTTCTTTAAGCTTATTTAAGTTTAATGTGCAATACAAAAATTTGCAACCTCTCTGGAACTAAACCCAAAATCTTTTCAAACTCGAAGAACCTTATACGCTTGTTATATGAGCAGTTATATGAATAAAGTGAAGCGATCAAATGCTCAACAGAATATGTATGCAAATTTGTCTGTTAACATGTTGGGTTATACCTCACCATCTTAATATGTGTTAACGTATTTTAGCCAACACTTTCCAAATATGTACGTATGTATGTTCTTTGTATCCATTATGTTTCTTGTTGTCCCTATTTGTGTTCTCATTCTTACAGAATCATCGGAACCCAGTTTCTAGTTGGTGGTCTGTGACACAAATAGCTTAGCTATGTATTGTGTGGTATCTTTGGCCGGAAAACGGAAGCGTGCAACTTTTCCGTACCGTTATTTCCTGCAACAATATTCTACTACACAACTACCCTGTAAAAAACGATGAAACATCAGAGTACTCCAACACTTATCCTCATTCATATAAAAAAGGTGGTCCAATTTACATAGCGATGTCCTGTGATTAGATCACCTAATCCTACTCGGAGTACCATTTACTTTGCTTCCGACCAGTCTATAGAGCACCTACGTTGGAGTACTTTGAAAATGCTGCCAAAAAATTACTCTATAGAGTATTCTAGACAAAAGCGAGAAGGGAGTATGTGTTCTTCTGAGGACCACCTATTCCCACTCTCGCTTTGCTGTTGAATACTCCATAGAGTCATCCCATGGGAGTATTTTAAGAGTACTCTCCCGTAGGTGGTATATAGAGTATTCAAAATCAAAGAAACGGAGTACTCCGAGATGGATTATGTGATCCAATCACTGGACATTGCCATGTAAATTGGACCACCTTTTTCTATAAGAATGAGGATATGTGTTGGAGTACTCTGATACTCCTTTAGGAGTATTCTTTGGAGTATGAAACGGAGTATTTCCGTTTTTTGAAGGGTATGGCCCTTCATTTCTAGCATTGTCCACTCTACATAAATACATGATCATATATTGGCCCAGCCAGCTAACCATTCCAGTGGGGTCAAGCTTCGAATCACTTTGGTTTGTGATTACTTCTCGATTTGATTCAATCTAACGATTCAACTTCTTTCTATAATAGGTTTCAAATGCAACGTAGATTGGACATAGACTTGTTCTTTTTGGGTTCGGTTGCGAAAGAATTTGACTAATATTGATTTCATGGAAAACGTGCCAACTAAAGTTTTAATATTGGAGTCGTAAAGAAAGTGAAAGTAGGTATTAAGCATTAAGTGTTAAGGAGAAGAATTTTCACTGCAACAAAATAGCAATCACGGATATGCTCCCATTCTACCGAAAAAATTTAACTTTTTCAATTTTAAGAGACTTGTCCAAAAAATAATTTAATACACATTAGGCGTGTTCCAATCAGGAGTGATCCAGATCAGGATAGAAATTTTGCATGTAAATGCAACAACAACGTTGTGTTCTTGATATTTATGTGGATCAATTTCGGATCCGTATAGAAGCTCTGTTCGTTTAGTTTTTTGTAGTAGATATTTGGACAGCCAACCCTTTTTTGCTTGGTAGCACAGACACACATATATAAACACACATCTATACACAAACAACTCTCATACAACTGATCGATATCGTTCCCGTGAGATCCTGATCGTGATACTGATCTGGATAGCTGATTGGAACGCAACTATTATTAAAGCCGATTTGGTTTTCGCCAGTAGTTCCGTGTTACACAACTTCAAAAAAACTCCCAAAACTACAACCAATTATTTATAAACAAATAAAGCAACCCAAATAAGAGTTTTTAATGAAACTGGTAGCACAAAATGTCATAATCTGTTCAATTATCAGGCAGTAAACTTGTCGACCGAAAATTTAAATCTGTTCGGTTTACAGTATTTTCTTGTACTGTCTGGAAATATACGCAACACATTTTTTTGATACTGCACTGCATTTATTGCTTGTAGATATACATACACACATATATCCGCAGGTACAATGCAAATAGCCTGAAAAAATGCGATTAGTGTAGGATCAGTCCAGGCTGAGTCCCAACGCACCTTGTGACTAATGTCAGTTCTGACCTCTTTATATGGGTTGCACTCTTCACATTTGTTTGAGCATGCCCTATGGATAGACCAAGTGTACCCATTTATAACCTAACGGGTACGGTCCTAGATGTCTTTCAACTCCTATTCAAAATATAGTTTTACCCTTGTTAGTACGCAAATTACAATTGACTTATATTCAATTACTAGTAATATCAGGCGTGCGTTCCTACGCCAAAGAAAAACACAGCCTCAAAATTTTAAACTTTCAAGCCCTTTGTTCATGAACTCAGGAAAAAAATTGCTTCCTCTGTAGGTATTCTCTTCAGGTGAACTTAGGTAAAAATTGTTTTCGGTGTAAGTAATATCTTCATAAATGTTGTGAAGTGATATACTCGTACATATAGGAATATAAGGGGAAAAAAGTATGCATACTGAAGTAAGCACTACAGACATGGGTATATGTGCGAAACACATTAATTAGTATACATTTTTGAGTAATCGCATTACGCATAGAATAGACCGCTTTCTGATAATAATTTCTGGTTCACTTCCCAGGAGAAAAATTGTTCTATGTATTAACCTTAGCAAAATTCTACCTCCATAGGAATTGGTCGGTCTCTGACCTACTTCTCGGAAGATATATTATTATTATCAAGATGAATATCAAGCACATCGAGTCATAAATATGATAGTTTAGAATAGGTCGGTCCTGGATCCACTTCCCTAAAAAAAAACTTTACAGAAACACTCTCCCAATAGTTTTGGAGTCCATAAACCACACATACATACATACATACAACCTATTTTATATATATATAGATAGCCAACTAAAGACTAAAGGGATTAATAGCGGATCACTCTCTTAAGGTATTAGTCGCACGATTTTTTTGCAGGGTAATTATGTATTCATGCATGTAAAGGGTGGTTTTTCGGCAGACAACTTCCCAGGGATAATTGATAAAGAAACTGTTAGGTGTTTTTCGAAATCATTAAATAGTTGGTTTAGATATGGGTTACCGGTTCGAGAACTCGTGGAAAATTTCGTATAATTTATGTAGACCTTTTATAAGACTCTTCTTTTCTTAAATGTTTGATTGCAATTGCCTGCTGTGGGATGACACAAATCTAGAAAACATTTTGAAAGAGCCAATAAATCTAGAAAATCTAGTATACAGAAAAATTTATTGGGATGAAATGTGGCCTGAACGGGGTCAAACTATGACCGAGACAGCAATTGAAATCATAGATTGATTGATGAAGAAGATTTCAAACTCCACCGGGAAACTAACAGTTATGCTACAGTATATTTATTATTAGAAGGCGTTGATGAATTGTTGCCTATAAAAAGATTTACTGTGTATCCAGTATTGTTGGTGTACTAACAGTACTTCGCCGTGTATAGCCGACATGTCCACTCATTGATATAGATTGAACAGGTGAGAGTTCGTGGTCCCTCCCACCCTAAACTAACGAGTATGAATTATACTTTTTTTGGTGGAGGTGTAAAAAGTTTAGCCTTTCTTTGTCGTAGACCATCCACAGAGTGGGGCTCTGTTTTCCCGTTACCCGTGGTCTCCCCTACGTGTGATGCTGAGTCTACAGAAAGGCTTTGTACCACTAAATGCTGAATTTAAACTGCTCTCAAAAAAGACACCCTCATATATGTGTGCTGGTTATTTGTAATTTGTGGTATGTGCGTGCAAGCTGAGAAGTATTCCGTCCTTTAAACCATTTCTTACGTTTACTTTTTCAACACTTTTTGTTTGTTTTGCCAAGTTCAATTCAATTCAATTCACTTTATTAAGTCTATGATTGCATAAATCTTACAGGCTAGCAGTTACAAATTGTATCGTATTATTCCTAAGTAGCTGTGGGTATTTTAGGATGCCCGATCCCTCGAATTTTAGCTAGAAACCCCTGCAAACATTGGCTACCGAAACTACTATTACAATTATATGAAAATTCTCAAACTCACTAATGCCAATGAACCGAAAGTAAACAAGCTTTTGGTGAAATTTCGGTAGCCCTTCTTCATAGCTACCAATTTAAAAATAAAAAAATTAAATTGTAATATTTAGGTATCTTTCGGCTATTTTTCTAGATTTTTACAATAGTTGCGAACAAGTAAAAAGATTTCGGTATATTTCGAAAATGCGAACTTCAAAACTATATCATACTAACGGTATTTTTTAAGTGAAATACTTCATACTTAACACAATATTTGAAAATTAAGACTACATACAAGTATACAGAATGGTCAACTGATCTTTGCAAGAAGAAGAAAAGTTCGTAGAAATTAGATAAGCGGTTAGTCGATAAATTTAAATTGCGTGGCTTCAAAATAATATTTTTTATTAAATAATTTTTTGTGGGAAAGCCGGAATTGCAGACCGGCAGGAAGAGGAAACAAGTGCGAAAAATATATACTATGTAAGTAGTTTAAAATTTTTTTTTTTTAAATTAAAGATTTATTCAAAAACAACGACAAACTGGCACTTAACATGAAAATTTATTTAAAATTGAATAACAAACCGTAATATTTTCTCAAACTGTTTTCTATAGATGCATTTTTTACGCAACAAAAAACTACCACGTGAGCTACAAATAGCTATCTAAAATAAAAACAAACTGCTGGTATTTGAATCGTATATTGCAAAATTACTATCAAGGAAAATACCGGTATACTTTTATGGAAATTGCCGAATATTTAGCTTTTAATTACAGGCATTTTTCTGATATAATACCTGGAAAATATCAAATATTCAAAATATTTGATATTGCACTTGATTAACTAACTTGTACATGAAGTATGTAGAGTAAATCCATCCCGAGGCCAATGTTGTTTAACTGAAAACCTATCGGTTGAATTATTTGCTAAATGCGGAGTAATTACCAGTATTGCGTTTGCTGCAGTATCGCTTTCTTTGGCTATATACGCTATCAGCCAAATTCGAAATGAAAACTCAGGACACATTTTTTTCCCCTCTCCGATTCCTCGTATTCTGAATAAAAAATCCTTGAGAGTTTTTTCACATCTCCTCTTATTCTGAATAATGTTCGAAAATGGGAAAACCAGCTAAGGGAGAAAAGTAGCTATTAGGAATGTGAGGAAAAGCGAGATTCCGCTGTCATTTTTAAGGAATTTTTTCACCAGCTAAATTGAATAGGAAAACTATTAATTTGTATAAGTATACGAGGTGGGTTCAAAAAGTATCGCGAATTTTGTGTTTTTTCAAAAATTATTTATTTATTCATGAATATCTATTTTGTCCCCTTCAAAGTAATCCCCATGAGATATTATACTGTTGTGCCAACGGTTTTTCCAATCTTCGAAGCACTTCAAAAAATCATTTTTTTGTATCTTGTTCAGCTCCTCCTTCGATGCCGTCTTTATCTCGTCAAGAGAAGCGTAACGTCGTCCTTTCATGGGCCTCTTCAGTTTAGGGAACAAGAAAAAGTCACAGGGGGCCAGATCTGGGGAATACGGTGGCTGCGGCATCATTAGTGTGTTGTTTTTGGCCAAAAAGTCGCGCACAAGCAACGATGCGTGAGCAGGGGCGTTATCGTGGTGCAAAAGCCAATTTTTGTTCTTCTTTGCACATCTTCTCGGCCTTCTGCGAACATTTTGTACCACCGATAAACGTTGCTTCGGTCCAAGGTAGCTTCTCCGTATGCCACTGTCAACATTCGGAATGCAGCCGCGCACTTAATTTCGTTTTTCACACAAAATTTGATACAGGTTCTTTGATCCATTTTTTTGAATAGGTAAAAGTCGAAGACGATCCAAAACACGTGCAAGCAAAGCAGCTGTCAACAATTAACTGAACATTCAAAATGGCCGAGCTTGTCGGCATAAGTGAGAGACATGAGTACCAACATAACGCCACAAAAAATTCGAAATTCGAATATGTGTACGTAACCAGCGAAAATTCAAAATTCGCGATACGTTTTGAACACACCTCGTACTTGACCAACAGCGGTGGGGTCTAATCTATATTGAAAATAAATATAATTTGTACGTGGGCATGACTATAGGCCGTTTAGAATCTCTTCAAGTATTTGGGAATATTACAATTACTGTTTTCATTGTTTTGGAAGTTTTTTTGTAATTGTACGTCAAAGTAAAGAATTACAAAATATGCTAGTTTTGCAAAGCTTTCTGCTGATTAGTTTCGCATAGGTGACAATATTTATTTTCCGCCACCGGGTTATTGATGGCCATACTGAGCGCCAAGCACGAAGGATCCCGAGGAGCTTTACGCATTCACAAAAAAAAACAAAAAACTCTGCAGCTGCAAGGAAAGCCACATAAATTTTTGTATTCATGATTGTTTTGCTAAAAAAAATTGTGCTGACCAAGATATAGTAACCGATTCAAAAAGTTTGTTCCCCGTCAAACCCGATTTTTCGATTCAACGAAAAAAATTCTACAAGGGTAAGCTGTAATATTCAAGTCAATAATCAATTTGTGAAATTTTTTTGGTCTTGTTCTACGAAACAACTGCTGGGCCTGTTTTTGTACAAATTAAGCTGATTTCTTAGACATAGTGTGCGATATGTATACGTTCGATTGAATTTAAAAATAAGTTTTGCATGCTAAAAGTTTTATGAATTAAACAAAAAAGGACACCTCGCGTTTAGTATTGCCCTATAATGCGATAGAATTGAAATTTCTTAATAAGAACTGAACAATTTTTTTTTATAAAGCACACGAAATGTGAAATTGAAATGAAATTTAATTTTTAAAATAAATTGTTATGGTTCTTTCCTCGAATGGTTTCATTTTTAATTTTCATCTAGCCGTTTTGCATTATTTCATAGCTACAAGTACTTGAACTAGATCCAAACTATCCACTTTTAATTGGGTTCGAAATAGTTATTCTTACACTAGCTCTGGATTATGGATTTCCGTACCATCTCTGAACCGGCTACCAATGAGAGAGTTCAGAACGCGTTTTAGAGTTCTGTAGAGGGGGATACGAGTAATTGCCACTTGGTAGGACATCACAATGTTAAAAGTGTCAGCTGAAAGTATTGCGTGGGGATAGACGAAGAACCAGTGCCGCCTCTCAATACGATAGTTCTACGCTATTTTTTAGCTAGCATCATTTACTACAGGGTTACTTATGTACAAAGATTTTTAAGTTCTTTTCGCTTAGATTCAAAGCTTAGCTCAGTTCACAAAAAAAAAACATTTTTTTTTAATTGGTAAAACCATTTTTATCACACTCATATTCTCGAAGACCGGATATACTGGTTTGCTGATATACATACATACGAGGTGTGTTCAAAAAGTATCGCGAATTTTGTGTTTTTTCAAATTATTTATTTATTCATGAATATCTATTTTGTCCCCTTCAAAGTAATCCCCATGAGATATTATACACTTGTGCCAACGGTTTTTCCAATCTTCGAAGCACTTCAAAAAATCATTTTTTTGTATCTTGTTCAGCTCCTCCTTCGATGCCGTCTTTATCTCGTCAAGAGAAGCGTAACGTCGTCCTTTCATGGGCCTCTTCAGTTTAGGGAACAAGAAAAAGTCACAGGGGGCCAGATCTGGGGAATACGATGGCTGCGGCATCATTAGTGTGTTGTTTTTGGCCAAAAAGTCGCGCACAAGCAACGATGCGTGAGCAGGGGCGTTATCGTGGTGCAAAAGCCAATCTTTGTTCTTCCGCAAATCCGGGCGTTTCTGGCGGATTGCTTCTCGCAAATTGCGCATAACTTGCAGGTAATATTCCTTATTGACCGTTCTTCCCTGTGGCAAGAACTCATGATGCACCACGCCCCTGCAATCGAAGAAAACTGTCAGCAAAACTTTCACATTCGACCGAACTTGGCGCGCTTTTTTCGGTCTTGGTTCGTGCGGCAGCTTCCATTGAGATGATTGAGCTTTGGTTTCCACGTCATAACCATAAACCCACGATTCGTCACCAGTTATGACCCTCTGGAGCAAATTTGGGTCGTCGCGGACAGAGTTTAACATCTCATTAGCAATGTTCATGCGATGCTGTTTTTGGTCACAATTGAGCAATTTTGGTACAAATTTCGCGTAAAAATCGAAGACGATCCAAACACGTGCAAGCAAAGCAGCTGTCAACAATTAACTGAACATTCAAAATGGCCGAGCTTGTCGGCATAAGTGAGAGACATGAGTACCAACATAACGCCACAAAAAATTCGAAATTCGAATATACGTAACCAGCGAAAATTCAAAATTCGCGATACGTTTTGAACACACCTCGTATAATAAACTTAAATAATGTTGTATTACAGTGCGATGTATTTGAGAGGGAAAAGTACAAATGTACAAGAGGTATGACGCTTAGTAAATTTGATGCAAGGCCATTATGAAATTGTATTCTTGAGTTGCTATGTGTGCGTTGTAAGAAGTTCCGGGCTTATTTACTTTATAATACTTTTTAAATCTACAAACGCCAGAAAGCAAATGAAATACACAAACCAAAACTATAGATATCGTTTGCGGCAACTCAAGCGTATATATACTATCGCGCAACCTTCTCCTCATCATCCTGTGTTTATTTTCCTGTGACTCTTATTTGCTTTAATTTCTGCCCCAAACGTGCTAAAAGCAACACTAACCGCTTTTTTACATTCTTTCTCGTAATGTAAAACGAATTCTTCACAATATTTACAATTTTTAAGTTTCTTTACTTAATTTAGAAATCCGTTTATACCATGCCAATTGCCAAAACAGTTTATTTCGAAAATTCGAAATTCCTCCTCCCCAGTTATTCTTTTCCCTAGGAGGAAATAATTGGAGAAATTTTTCTGAGGGAACAAAAAATCCGATGGAAAATTATTCAGGGAGAATATTTAGAATTGGGCTGTATGTGCAATATAATCAGTTCCTTGTGCCACGTGCGATGCACTGCTGTGCAAGTATAACTGGGCCACAAGCTGTAAACTGACTTTTTATTTTAAGTAGTTGACCGGAAAATCAGGGATCTTTCAGGCAGGCCTGTATAATAACGTTATTTTTATCAAAAAGAAAAGTAAAATTTTGATTTTGTTGAGTTAAATTGTATCGTGAAAGTTGTGTGTATAACAAAGAAGAAAGTTTCTACAAATATCAAAAAAAAAAAATATCCCAAATTTATAATTTTGTTAAATATCAAAAAAAAAAAAAAAAATCAAAAAGATTTTGTTTTCGCTGCAGCAGGAGTCGGTAAATCATTTGTAAACTCTTGATTGGCAATGTCGTCGGCTGTAAATGGGGTAAAGCGAAGACGTTGCTAGCAACATTCAATATAGTCAGCCGGTTATAAGTTACGTGCAAGAAGTGCAATAGCCGATTATACTCGTAAATAATAAAAACTGGAAAAACCAATGATCCAATAATACAGGGCGTGTTAATAGACCAGCTGATTTTCACTTTTGGCTTGAATTTTGACATTACACTCATTTCTCAATACGATTTTGACGTTAGACTCACAAATTACAAAAACAAAATACATGGAAAAGTTTTGTGTATTTGTATGATCATGAAAAGAACCATTAGTACCACGCTTAGTGGTAAAGAGCATGAAAAGATGTCCAACAACCCCCTTCCTACTTAATTGTTGTAAACATCGAATGATAGCCGAGCAGTCAACAGCTTGGAACAGATCTACCATTTGGGTGAATAAGGTAACATCTAAAAAATGTATGTTTAGAACCGGCATAATATAACTCATCTTTTTTTTAAGACGTGCTGCACATGTGCATTGATGGGCTCTCAACGACATCTGCGCAGAGTCGGTCGTTTGGTAGCTTATACGCTGTGAATGTAGTCATGCAAGCAAAAAACCCACCTATAGCTGCAGAGCAATGCGTTCAAAAGAAAAACCCAGTTAAACTTTTGGTTTTCCGGACTACACCCCCAAATACCAATCATCTCTTTAAGTGATCTACGGAGAATACTCTTTCACCGGTCGATAGCACTAGTTTTGAAATTTGTGTTTTTGTATATACATAATTTGTAACGATGTTTAATAAGGACAAATGGTTGGATCCATGATCCAGTAATACAGGTCGTGTTAATAGACCAGCTGATTTTTACCTTTGTCTCGATTATTGACAATGCACTCATTTACCAGCACGATTTTGACGTTAAACTCACAAATTACAAAAACAAAATACGTGGAAAGTTGTAGTTGGATCATGGTTGGTTCAGTAAGTAAAAAATTGCGAAAAACGCGTTTTGTAAATTATTGGACATTTTTTGGGTATTTGGAAATGTTTGGGCAGAACGGAAACTCTGGCAGTGCCTAGAAGTATGCAGCCTCTGCTGCGCTGGGACGTTTGTTTTTGGAAATTTTTTAGTTAAAGGAGTGCAGAGTGCTTCTTTATGGCGTTTCTGAATGACTGCGACAGTGATGCATGTTCACACGTACACGATACGTAGAATGGGAAAGTGGATAATATCTTCACACCACCCATACAAAACTATCCACTTTTTTATCTTCATTTGTGGATAGCGCGACCTATGTTTTATCCACTTTTTTATCCCTGCATGGTTGGTAGGGTATGTACCTACATATATATCTACACAAGAAAAAAAATTGTTATACAGCAAAGCGAAATTTTTTGGATTTTTGTCTTTCAACATCAACGAAACAAAATAATGGAGTCTAATAATTTTTGATAATTATAGAAATGAAATATTTTTCGTTTTTGGTATTTGGCAAAACGAAAAGGCTTTCCCATATTTCTTTTATATACAAGGTGGCGCAAAAGTAAGCTTCCGATGTTCAGCATATCGGTTGTGGCACGTGCAGTGTGTGCTGTTGCACCGTCTTGTTGGAACCACATGTTTTCCAATCCCAATTCATCAAGTTGCGGCAAAAAGAACTCGTTGATCATTGCTCTGTAGCGCTCACCATTCACAGTAACCGTTTGGCCCCAACCGATTATTGGTCAAATAAATAGCAATATTCCGCGTTCTGGAGCAGTGTAGCGTAACATTGTTTATTAACGTGTATTTCGCATGTGTTTACTACACAAATGTCAAAACAGAACTGACTTTAGGGGCCAATCGCAAAATTTATAGCATTTTCTGATAGGAGGATTACTTTTGCTCCACCTTGTATATAAGAAAAAACTTTTTTTTTTTTGTTTATTTCGTTGTGCACCTCTGCTTTCAGGTTATAAATAAAACCAGGTTTTTGTTATTTGTGAAGCTTTCTACCGTCCGAGATCTAGCAAACCCTTCTGTACCTGAACGAGGTACCATTTAAATAAATATTTGAAGGCAGAAAACCCCTTGATACAAGTTTTAAGGAGATTGGGGAGCAAACTGGAATAGCAATACCATTCCTTGCCACTACTGGGTCCTGCTGCAACGCCTTTTACATACGATCAGTCTCAAGTAATTAATTTCCGAAATAAATACAATTTTGATTAATTATAATTTGGTTAATGGATTGATCATGATAATTATGTAAGTTGTTATTGATTTTGACAATTTTTGTACAGAAAAACTTGTCAAAAAATGGTTTAACAATTTCTGAGCTGTTGTAACACATACATACTTCTTCGTATTGCTGAAGTCTGAAATGTTCATATACTCAGGCAACATTTCTGATTTTTTTGTGATAAAAGGGGAAAGAACGCGGCCTAGTGCTCTTCTACAATTTCAATTATAACTCCTTATAATCTGTCCCTTTCCAGTTTTTTATGTGATAAAAGGGTAAACCAAAATGCTCTTCTAAATGTAACTGTGCTTGCATCAATAGCTATGCTCTTGTAAATATCAGGTAGTTTCAATAGAGTGGGTTTTACTAAAAAATTAATCTCTGTAATAAATATTAAAGTTATATTTTACTTTTTAAGTCTAATGTAAGACAGTTTTTATGGGATTTATGTGCCCCTTTAAATTTATTTGTTGGTATAAATCTGTCCCGCATAGAGCATGTCGACAATCCCAAAAAATTTGTTAAAAAGAGGATAAGAGAATCCTGCTAGTTGCTTTTCAGGTTCGAAAGAGTCAAGGTAACAAATTTTCGAAAAAATTTACAAAATTGTACTAACACATTTTGGGTCACCCTGATTCACATATTGGTCGATATCTCAAAAAATTGGCCGGGCTATCGAAATAAGGGATATCTTAAATTTTAAGTTATCCGTCTAGTAATGCAATTGGTCATTCAACCGTTCATGAGTGATCTGCGACCAAACATATAGACAGACAGACAGGCGAAAATTCTAAGCACTGGTGATTTAGATTCTATTTGCTTAAGAATGATTCCTCCTACTAATTTGTCTTTAATATCTGCAATGTACAGTCGTCGACCTGTTACAATTTTATTATAAGCAGAGATTATCTTTCATTTTTCCATTTAATAGAATAGCTGAGTAGCGGCAAAATAAAAAATGTCTATGTAATTTCACAGAAGAAGCTGCAAAAGCAAAAACAAAACACATGAAGTGTGTTTGTGTACAGGAAGGAATTCGGCTTGGTGTGGAAACTTAAAAATGGTTTCATAGAACGCGGGACGACGTTTTAAATTCGTTATTTTATTTATTAAGAAAAGTACTATCATCAAACATTCTCGGAGCGCTCATTATTATGATCGTATCGTCCTTTTTCTGGATTAACCTCGTATCTATAATTCAGAAAAATTTCAGAAACCGAAAAGAAAAGAACTACCGACGATATAAGAGCGTTTTATGATTGCGATAAGATGGAAATTATGGTGGCTAATAACGCATCTTGCCGTTCCTGTTTTACATGGTTATAAGCCATGTAGCCTATATTGTTGCTAGCCGTCTTCAAGCCTCAATGTACTTCTTGAAAATGTAAGTGTTTACTTATTTTGGGCCGGATTGTGACTGCGTAATGCACTTATTTTGGATGAATTATTAGTGCTTTCGGTAATTGTTTCCTTTAGGAGACAACTGCTAAAACACGTCCCAAATTATCGGGAAAGGTATCAAAAGACGCGTTTTGACCTCGGTAACAATAATCCGGAAGCGAATTTTCGAGTTTTTGTTTCAGTGAAGAGATATTTGCCATCAAAGTTGAAAATTTTCTGTCATTTTCATGTGGTTGTTGTAATCACAGATTAGGGTGAACCGAAAAGTGCAAAAAGTGTGTTCTGCGCAGAAATACTGTGGACCGCGTAGCCGGTGTTGGACCGGCTAAGCGTTATTTTTTTTAAGCGCGGCCGAAGGCCGCCTACGCAGAAAGGTGTTCTGCACATAAATACAGGGTGGCGCAAAAGTAATCCTCCTATCAGAAAATGCTATAAATTTTGCGATTGGCCCCTAAAGTCAGTTCTGTTTTGACATTTGTGTAGTAAACACATGCGAAATACACGTTAATAAACAATGTTACGCTACACTGCTCCAGAACGCGGAATATTGCTGACTATTTATTTCGGTCGGTGAAAAACGGTTACTGCGCAAAAGTAATCCTCCTATCAGAAAATGCTATAAATTTTGCGATTGACCCCTAAAGTCAGTTCTGTTTTGACATTTGTGTAGTAAACACATGCGAAATACACGTTAATAAACAATGTTACGCTACACTGCTCCAGAACGCGGAATATTGCTGACTATTTATTTGACCAATAATCGGTCGGTGAAAACCGGTTACTGCGCAAAAGTAATCCTCCTATCAGCAAATGCTATACATTTTGCGATTGGCCCCTAAAGTCAGTTCTGTTTTGACATTTGTGTAGTAAACACATGCGAAATACACTTTAATAAACAATGTTACGCTACACTGCTTCAGAACGCGGAATATTGCTGACTATTTATTTGACCAATAATCGGTCGGGGCCAAACGGTTACTGTGAATGGTGAGCGCTACAGAGCAATGATCAACGAGTTCTTTTTGACGCAACTTGATGAATTGGGATTGGAAAACATGTGGTTCCAACAAGACGGTGCAACAGCACACACTGCACGTGCCACAACCGATATGCTGAACATCGGAAGCTTACTTTTGCGCCACCTTGTACCTTGGATCAAGCCCCCTATTTGGGATCGGACCTGGGTCATTTTGGGGTTTTTTGCGAATAACTTTTCACTGAAACAAAAAATTTAAAATCCGCTTCCGGATTGTTGATACCGAAGTCAAAACGCGTTGTTTGATACCTCTCCCGATATTTTTGGACGTGTTTTAGCAGTTGTCTCCTAAAGGAAACAATTACCGTGCTTTCTTAAAAACCTGGAATATAGTCAACATTTTTAAAAAAAATATTTGGGATATGCTTCCCAAATGCGGCATAAACGGTAAAAAAACACAGTGTTTTTCCACAGTTTTTTACGAAATACCCTGATTTCCAGAGTTTAAAAAGTATCTAAAGACTTATATGGTGATTCTGAGGCCAAAAGGCGTCTTATAATTTCTCGGCTCACTCGCAAGATGAATCCCAAATATGTCCTGCGTAATTGTGATAAGGAACTTTTTTCTTGCTGCGATGTAATGAAACCTAGGAGCCGTATGCCCAGAGAGGGCATTTAAAGAAGAAATTGGTCGTCCTCTTACCGTTTCAAATGATGAACACAGCCGCATAGTAGGTTGAGAATAAACATTTTCCAGCCCTTCCATAATTTTTTTTGTTCTATCGAACTACAAATACTCTGCTCGAATCAGTGCAAAATACATATGTATGTGCAGACAAACTGGCAATGCATTCAAATATATACAGTGCAAAATTACTTAAATTAAACGTTTTAAACCGAATGTCGACCAAAATAAAAATGTACAAATAACTCCTTTCCCTTGATAATAAAAACTAAAACTAACTGCAATTGCAGCAATAAATACCTACAAATAAAAGCACGCGAAAAAAATAGGAGAATTAATAACTAACAAGGAAGTGTCAAGTTCAAGAATAAACAACAAAAACAAACTATATAAAATGTGAATACTGTAAGAAACGTATTGCATGTCTTTGACAAATTAAGTTCACTTAAGATCTCCACCAAATTAAAATTCTCATTTATGCAACTTTAATAATTTCACTATTTACGAAGCTAACCTCAGTTTCGATGGTTTTCTCAATATATTCAACTGTTCTTAATTGAGGTAGTCCTGTTACAGGACATGGAACCTCTTCAGTTCGTCGAACAATTTTTTCGTCGAGTATTTTTTCACGTTCACGTACTATAACCGGACCATCGCATGATTTTATAGCAATTTTGGGAAAAACAATCTTCTTAACCTGCTTTAAATAAATATTAGAAATCGAAATTTATTAGTAATGACTTAGGCAACGTATACTAAACAACTAAATGATGAATGAATTGGTTAAGAATTCCGTATACATATAAATGAGGTTACAATGGAAATGTTTTAAAATGATATCGAAGATTTTCCTCAAAGCGTGCCAATCCTTGGAAAAGGTTATATATTTTACTTCTTTTTTTTTCACAGAAGCAGGAGTATTTGAATATTTCTGTCTGCTACAGGCAAATTTACACCTGATAATTGGAATTATTAATAGTTTCGTAAAATGTCAACGGTTTTTTTTTCTACTTCCGGAAGCTATCGTGCGTATTGATAACTATATGAGAACTATTAGAAAGATGGTGAGACTATCTTTGTTTTCAGACTATGGTTGGTACTGTTAGAACTTCTGAAAACGATCTTTGGTATTATAGCTTCTCTGCTGCCTTACTAACAGTTGAATATCTTATAAATATACCTGTGTATGTATATCTTTGCTAAAACGGGACCGGAAGTACCCTTAAAAACTGGTAAGACATAAATTAGTTTTAAGTTGTAAGGTTAGTTATCAAGCGAGTTTCAAAAATATTGAAAGTAGATACGAATGTTTATGTTAGGAAGTGAAAATGCACAACAAGCACCACAGGTTTAACATCCGTTTGTATTAAATGTGTAGCATATATGTATGTATGTATTATATTTTAATATATATTTATATAGATTACGACATACATACGTATGTATTTTAATTCAAACCGTTAGTGTTCAAGCAAAACAATTATAGGATTTATTAAACATCCCTTAGACTGCGGGGACTTTTTCTTGGGGAGCTTTTGTAAATAATAAACTGAGACTATGGGTTATGAAACAAATGTGAAAATATGATATTTAATTGAAACGAAGAATACAAACCTCACTTGCGAGTGGTGTAATTAACAGATCATCTGCGATTTTATTCATATTTTGTATAACATTTTGTGCCTTCTGAGCACCCTGTTCCAAGGACCGCAAGCGTGCAGCACGCCAGGACGCACGTTTTTCAGCACTGTTAAAAAAATTAAATCGAATTAAATTGCAGTTTTTAAGAAAATATGTAAACAAAGAAGGTAGGAAACAAAAGTTCACTGGGTATAGGGTAGTTGTTTGGAGACTTTAATAAAACTCTATCTTTAAATAAAAAGGTTTACCTATCTAAATACATATAATGAATAAATACAACACCAAGCACCATACTGTATATACAGATGATCGAAATCATAAATAAAAAAATAATTAGAACAACATATGTCATCGGTAAAAATACACAAATAGAGCGCTTAACAAAGAAATCGGTGTATGTGAATCGCGTGCATTTAAAAACAAGGCAAAAATATTTAAAAATACTTACTAACCTGTACCACAGTTACATATGAAGTACAAATTATGAACATATAGATCAGATCTGAAGTGGGCATGTACACCCACAGTCTCGCAAAATGGTAAACATTGCATGTGTATCATCGCAAAAGATAAACGCTATAAAGTAAGAAATATCGTACCCCTCTAATCGCATAACTCGTGGTTTTATGCGAGAAAGATGACAGAGATGTAGCTGGCTTAGAATTACAGAATTGCTATCGTTTTTTCCAAAATACATACTAGTTAGAATGCAAATAAGTTCCTCTCTACATTCTTACAGAGATTTTGCACGATTCAAGTTATGAATTTAAACCTTCGCATCGTCAAGTCTTTTATAGTTTTTTCCGATCTCTTCATCTCTCCCTTGTATTCCGTTTATGGTTTCATAATTTACAAATGTAAAACCGAATAGAAAACACAAAAGAGAACGCAAGCAGAACGGAATTCAAAAATTTTCTCATGAAAAAGCCCCTTAAAAGTCACGTAGAAATTCAAAAATCACCAGATTTTATTGTCAAGTTATGTATGTATATTTAAGTGTTGGGTAATCGGTGAACCCCGTGGTATATTGGTAGCATGCCGGCTAACAATACCGAAATGTTCCTGGTTCAAGTACCGGGACAAAAATTGGTTTTAAAAAGCGTATTTCAAAACGGGGTCCATACCCCTTCGAGTGTATTTCTGCTCTAAAAAAGCTTCTCAACAAAAATTCATACTGAAGTTAATCCTGGGAAATTTTTTGTTGTAATTAATAATGGGTTACACGCAAAGTTCATTTAAGAGAACTGTATGCGACAGTTATGAACTCAAGTCCAGTTTACGCTATGTAAGTATAACAGAAGCTTAGGGCCGGTTTCACCAACGCGACTAAGACTAAAACTAAGTCGTGACTTAAGTTAGCACAGATTCGAGACTAACTTAATTTTGGGTTTCACCAACTGAGTGACTTAAATAATTTTGAACACAACAACCCGATCAGCTGTTTTATGCATAGTAGTATTTTTTCATGTCAGACAACTCTGCGCATCCCAATACCCCAGTGCGAAATGGGCATGTATGGCCATACACGAAGGAATGTATTGATCTTACACCCATTTCTCTTTAGTTGGAAGGTTCTAAAATTAGCGTTTAATTGAAAACTATGGTTTCGTAATGGTTGCATGCTAGAAAACAAGCGTTCACATGCATCTACGCATACGACGTAGAAGTTATGCTTGACGAATTTTCCGGCTGGGACATTGTACAAAACAAATTAGGACCATTACTGACATTTAGGTTTTGAACGACAGCAACACTGACTTAGTCGAGAATAAGTCAGCTGGCAGGCTGACTAAGTTGTGACTTAGTTAAGTTAGATGGTGAAACTGAAAAAGTGAAAAACTTGACTTAACTTAGTTAAGTCGAGCTGGTGAAACCGGCCCTTAAGGTTCATTGAAACTCTAAAAAACCGAATGTTTGTTGTTTGCCACCAAGCCAGTATTTATTATTCATTAAATATTCCTTTAAATGATAAGTAGTGCACATATTAATAATTGTTCCCATTTTTACTCGTCCTAATAGGTATGCAATATTGCATGCACATACATATTAGAGCCCTCTCCGAAATACTTGATCTTTTCATCCGGAATCCCAAACGTTACTCTTTCCAAGGCCTCATTTCAAATACTTTGAATAAATCTAAAGATTTAGGTGAGTGGGGCAAGTTGAAGATACCCCCAAAAAGCAAATTGTTGATATATAAAAGAGCGTATAAAAATTTTTGAGAGTAAATCCACCACGCATGATCACAGAATTCGATCTTTAAACGAACTTTTATTCTTTCAGTCCCTATATGATTTATTTTCGAAGCTATTTTCAAGTAAAAATTTAATAACCCAAACCAGTTCTGAATAATCTAGACTCCAAAATTACACCTGCTGACCTCAATACGAATTTTAGAATGTCCTATAATGCATTCATTTTGTTTGTACGGAGATTGAGGCATTCTAATGCACATGTGTACATATTTCTCAAATCTCTATTCCAAACTCACCACTTCTCTTTATACCATATACCTATTACGATACGGCAAAATATTTATTCTATCCTAGACCCTTTATTTTCCTCCTTCAACAAATACCCCACAAATTGGGCTAAGACTTACTTAATCATTGCTTTGCTCTTTGGCAGATTTGCTGCTGACTGCTTGTGCTGAATTGCATTAGATGAACCCTCAACACCCACAGCAATAGCAACATCTTCAACATTTCCAACCGCATCATCGGCTAATGTCCCCACCACGGCTGCTGTCTTCAATGCGCGTTTCTCAGCATTTGCTGTTCGCACGGGTATGCGGCTGGATGGTGTTGGTGGTGATGACTCGTGTTGTTCTTGTTGCTGCTGATGCAGTAATGCAGGTGGTATTACAACTTTAACTTTTGGTTTCGGTAGCAGTGATGGCTTCTGGTTGGATGAGTAAGGTGTCTTCATGGTGGTAGTAGTTGACGTAGTAACTGTTTTTGGTTCAACAGCAATAACACTTTCAATGCTACTCGCTGTATCTTCGGCATCATTGTAATCGTTGGTAGTATCTATATACCGACGTTCAGCATCCATAAACTGCTCTACAGTGCTTTTGAGTTGCAGTTGAACTGCGTTGAGGGGGCCATGTGTCAGTATTTGTGACGTTGGTGGTGGTGGTGCCGGTCTTGTTAGTGCAAATTTTACTTTAGATTTAGGTGGCTGTGCTTTCGTTGATGTTGTTATTGTAGTTGCTATGGTACGTGGCTCAGTCAAGGACTTAACAATTGCCGCTGATTTGAATAAGGGCAGATGTTGTTGCTGGTCGTCCACCTCGGACCGTACTTGTGATGTTAGCGGTAAACTTGATTGTGCCGTCGGTAATGACTGTGCTAAACATTCGACATTTCGATCTAAAGAAATTCCTTTTGTGGGCGATTTAATCGCACCCTGATTCTCTGGAATGTGTTTTGCTTTTAAGTTCGATTTTTTTGACTTCTTTGGCTTTTCAAATTTAAGTCTTAACGTCTGCTGCTCTGCCCCTGATTGCTGAATTGGTAATGTCTGTGGTTGTCGTGTTGGTGTTGGTAATGATGATTTGGTCCTTTTTGGTATTGTGCATTCAACAATAATTTTAATTTGAAATTTTTATTAAATACGTGTTAGAATGTTTGTAAGAATTATAACGAAATTTAAATAAGTATTTACTTGCGGTTGCAGTGCAGCGTTAATTTGGAATGGATGGATGAATGCAGATAATTTATGGTATCGATGGTAGCACTAAGTTATTTAGTGTGTAGGTTTTTAATGTAAACGAATAAGTGAATGCAGGTGAATCATTCATTATTTATTGTAATAGTTTATGACACGAAGTTTAGTGCACGATGTATGATTGTAATTACATGATTTCGGGTTAGTCACAATAGATGATGTTTAGTCGGTAAATGATTTCAGTTCTTCCTATGTTACTTAATAATGGTTTGAAGTTCCTTTAATAACTTGAGAGTTCTTTTGAAAAATACCTATACATCTCCATAATATTTGACTTAACATTTCTTTTAACTGTTTCACTAACAAATTTTATACTTATTGTCCTTATCATCATCATCTATAGGCGTTTAATCGCCTTTCCGATATTGGCAAATATGTTCCTTTTATATCAGGTTGAACCAATTCCTCAGAGCTACTGAAACAATTCAAACACAATTCAAATCCTTAAACTGTGAATATACCTTTATGATGAGCCAATATTAGCGACCTAATATGCAGTCTGTGTTTTAACGCAGGGTCGACCTAGCTATTCAAATAACTGAACCCACCTCAACAAGGTCGTTTTCGGAACCAGCAGCTAACATAAGAACCAAAATACTACTGAAATTATTAAAAGCTGGCGTGACTTAAATTTTCGTTCAAATCAACAACTGCAATACGGAGCTATCAAATAGAAATAGTAGCTATCAGCAGTTACAGATTTTATCGATTTATTTTAAGGGAGAAATTTATTTATTTAAAAAAAAGTTTTGCTCGGTTTCCTCGAAACCAATATAGTGGTCGTTCGGCAAGCTATATTGCCAAAATGATTCACTATCAAAGTAATCATACAACAACATTTTATTATTTCGTCAGTCAAAGTGCAATGAAACCAGAGGCGAAACTAGTAACGTTTCTCGTTGAGCGGAAGCTGTATAATACAAGTAAGGGAGTTTATGTTCCGGTGGAACCGAACACTAAGTACCCAGCTGTGTAAAAGTGATTTTAAACTTTTTCTACTACCATATGGGCAATACCTGGGTCATTCTGTTTAGCTAAATTTCAATAATATATAAATAAAACTAACTGTGTGGCTGGCGTCCAAAGTACTCAACCGATCTTTATGAAATTTTCACAGTGGATTCTCGGGTGCACTGATTACAGCATAGGCTATATATAATGTTGGAAAAGTGGGAGGGTGTGAAAGGTGTAAAGAATGAGAAGGTGCTATTGGGTGGGGGATAAGTAAAAGAAGAAAAAAATTTAAGATATAGGGACACACGAAGAGGAAGCGCCAGATGGAGAAGGAAGAGAGTACAATTTTTCAAATGCAGGCAAATCAATTTTTGGGGAAGACAACGTCTGCCATGCCTGCTAGTAGCATATAAAGGAAAGGAAAGTAAATTTCTTAGTATTTTTTTGGTTGGTCTGCCATGCCTGCTAGTAGCAAGTAAATTTCTTAGTATTTTTTTGATTGGTATGTTTGTGTGCTCCAAGCGTAAGTTCTGACTCCACAAAACCAACAATTTCCGCCAACTTTTATGAAAAAGTGGGCATGGCGAACTGACGATTTTGCTTATTTCCACTGGGCATACTTTCAACAATAATAAACGGGTCTGAAGTTATTAAAGTTAAATTGTTCATTCATATATGGGCGATGCAAAGCACATTTTTCAAAATTTTTAATAGGATATCAGGCCACGAAACTCTAGCATTCTATCTGCATCAGTGAAGGATATATGGCATGTTCTGTTTTCATACCTCCCTCTTGGAAAAGTTTAGTACAAAAGTGTGAATGGTCGTTTACCGATTTTTCTTATTTTTAGTAGGCGTACATTATCTTACACGGTCCTGAAGTTATCAGCAGTCGAATTTGAAAATTGCTTGACCCATAAGTGGGCGGTGCCAAGAATAAGAAAATTGATGTAACTGCCAAATTATATCATTCTAAAGGTATCAGTCAGTGAGATATGGGCAGTTCAGTATTTCTACCTCCTTTTAAGATGACTTTTACGAACAAGTAGGCGTGGTAAAAAATCGATTTTGCTTATTTTCTATCGGTGTATGTACCACGATATCAGTATTGCTGCTACCAAGTTTCTTTATTCTAGAATAAACAGTTCTGAAGTTATTAACAGTCGAAGTTTGAAAATTTGTTCACTCATATGTGGGCGGTGCTAAGCCCCTTTTCCAAACATTTCGGAAAATCGTCAATACGATGATCACTTCAATAAAGCTACCAAATTCCATTATTGTAGCTGATTTTATTATTGAATTATCTCATTTGAGACGCTTTTCGAATATTTCGATTTCGAAAAAGGGGCGTGGTTATGGTTAGATTGCGCCCATTTGAAATAGCAACCTACCTGCTTGCCAAACTTCATTCAAATATCTCAATTTTTGCTCAAGTTATCGTGTCCACGGGCGGAACGACGACATGTCTTAAGGCGTGGTTTCCTCAAAAGAAATTGATTAAGCCATGTCCGTCCGTCTGTGAGCACGATAACTTTTGAGATATCTTAATGAAATTTGGTATGCAGGTTGATGTATATTGGAACGATTTTCCGTCATCCCTTGTCAAATTTGGTTTTGAGACAAACCGGTTTCGGCGTTGTGCCATCATCAGTGTCGATTTTCGTTCTGATCTGTTGTTGTCGTTTGTCTTGTATTTATAGTAGGTAACAGGTAATGTCTGCATGGGTGTCTGTTTATGTACGTGTGTGTATGTGTTGTACATTCAGAAACGGGGGTGGTTTGCACCGATCGGTTTTTGTGTGGTTGACTGAGGGAGGACGGAAAATCGTTCCAATATACATCAGTTATTCACCCTGTCGGAAAAACAACAAAACAAAATAAAACAGTATGCAGGTTTCTTGGCACTCATCTCCGGCGAAATCTGATGATAGCCAGGCCCACTTTTTATATATAGAATATTTTTGAAAATACAAAAAATGTGGTGATTCAGTACATAATACAACTATATGAATAAAACTTGGTGTGTACATTAACATTAAGGCAGAAAACTAATTTTGTAAGAAATTTTTTAAAATGGGCGTTGCACCGCCTACTTTTGATAAGGTCAAACTTAGAAATATTATAAATCATAAATCAAAAACCGTTCAAATATCGAAAGGAAGTTTGGCACAGAGATTTCCATGAACACAAGGAATGTTCCGGAAAAAAATTGGCGGAATCGGTTAAGGTCCACCCTCAATTTTATATGAAAGGATAATAGATATATTTAATAGGCAGTAACGTTACGTAAAAAAGCTTTAAATAATTTCCATTTCACTTTTAAAGTGTCCGTGAACGAGGAAATTCGAAAAATATAAATTTTCGAAAATGGGAGTGGATTATTCCACAAAACTTTTTATGCCATAACTCCGGCAAAAATTGATTTGTCGAAACGAGCGAGAATGTTGAATATATAATGGTAACTGTTTACTGTAAAAATGGGCGAAATCGGTGGAGGGCAACGCCTAGTTTTTTAACATAGTTCCGAAAAATTTTTAAAATTTAAAACACGATATTTCTATAACTATGCAAGCTATATCAATAGGATATTGCACACATAATAAGCTTTTTACCCAAAACTCGACAGCAAACACACTTTTTGGATTTTGGGAAAGTAGGCGGAGCGCCGCCCACTTTTCAGCATAAAAGTAAGGCGATTGCTTGTAATTTCAACTAGATATTTCAATGAAAATTTGTCAGCTGCTTCTTAATAGTATGTAGTATATTGCTGCCAAAAATTAAATTAGGCAAATCGGATAACAAAAAAGCAAAATATCCGGGTAAGTAGTTAATACCCCAATGCAAAAGGGAAGTTATATATTTTATTTTGTTTTTTTGTTTTTCCGACAGGGTGAATGATTGATGTATATTGGAACGATTTTTCGTCATCCCTTGTCAAATTTGGTTTTGAGACAAACCGGTTTCGGCGTTGTGCCATCATCAGTGTCGATTTTCGTTCTGATCTGTTGTAGTCGTTTGTCTTGTATTTATAGTAGGTAGCAGGTAACGTCAGCATGGGTGTCTGTTTGTGTACGTGTGTGCGTGTGTTGTGTGTGTACATTCAGAAACGGGGGTGGTTTGCATCGATCGGTTTTTTTGTGGTTGGCTGAGGCAGGTAAAAGTTGGTGATTTTTGTTGTTTGCCCTTTTTTGCTTGTTTGTTGTTTTTGATCTTTTGATGTTTTGTGCTTATTTGTCGGTGCGTGTGTGTTTGTTGTACCTGAGTGGTTGCTTTGTTTTCTGTAAACCAATTTTAAAGGTTCGAATATTGTGTCGGAAACAGTGTTTGTCTGTTCGTTTATTATTCTACCGTCGAATGTTTTTTGTTTGTAGATTTCCATGTTTTCGAGTACGTTCAGACGTCTGCCTTTTGCTTGTACATGTAGGATCTTGACTGTTTTTTTTGATGTTTCCGGGGGGGCATTTATTCTCCGCCATGTGATTCGCAAAGTTGGACTCTGGTATGATGGTTGGATTCCGTATCTTTTTGTTGTAATCTCTAATGTGTTCGCTGAACCTCGTTCTTACTTGTCGTCCGGTTTGTCCTATGTTACTGTGCTGGCATTCACAAGTGAGCTTGTATACACCATGGCTGCTAAATGGATCTTCTGAGTTAGTTTTGGTTCTTAGCTTCCGTCCTCAGGTACAACAAACACACACGCACCGACAAATAAGCACAAAACAGCAAAAGATCAAAAACAACAAACAAGCAAAAAAGGGCAAACAACAAAAATCACCAACTTTTACCTGCCTCAGTCAACCACAAAAAAACCGATCGATGCAAACCACCCCCGTTTCTGAATGTACACACACAACACATGCACAAACGTACACAAACAGACACCCATGCTGACGTTACCTGCTACCTACTATAAATACAAGACAAACGACTACAACAGATCAGAACGAAATTCGACACTGATGATGGCACAACGCCGAAACCGGTTTGTCTCAAAACCAAATTTGACAAGGAATGACGAAAAATCGTTCCAATATACATCGAAGTTATATATCTTTTTTGATTTTCATACCTTTCATGAACATGAAATGCTTGTAAGTATGAGAAGAAGAAGAGACAGGCCCATCAATAATCATACTGAAACAATCATAACGATGAGCTGAGTTGATTTAGCCATGTCCGTCTGTCTGTCGGGCCGTCTGGCTATTTGAACGCAAATTTTTCAAACATAAAATGTGCATGTGTTGGTATTTTGAAAAAATGTGGTTAGCACTGCTTTGTAGGGTAGCTATTTATATACAAATTATTTAATTTACCCCTCAGAACTTATAACAGAAGTGTTTTTATTAAAAACAATCAGCTGGCTTTATAATACGAACTGAAAAGTTTTAAAATAGACCTGCGTAAATTGGTATGCCATAATAGATCACTACTAGGTATATAATATTCGATTCCACCCGAAGTTAGGCTTCCTTATTTGCTATTTATAATTATGCAAGTTTTATTTTACCACAATCTGTATTCATTGTAAATTATTAAGTAGATTAAATTAAAATCTGTAAAGTTGTGTGAGAGATTTTGAAACAAAAAGTGATTCGCCCAAAAATGTTTAAAAATTGGAACATTAACGTTTTTTTTCATGAACACTTTAATTTTTTCTACAAAAATCAAAAGAGCTTTGTGTTCGAAAATGACTAGTATAATTTTAAAGAACTCAGCTCAATAAATTCATTTATTAAGATTGTGTTCGCAATAATTCTAATTTTGTGATTTTGCATATAAAGTGCCTACGATGTTCCACTGCTTCCAACTGGTGTTGATGAGCTTCGTTTCTAGGTATAAATATAAGCAATTATTACAAATGCTCCAATCGATTCTGCGAGTTCTTGATAGCTAGAGAGATCACTAAGATTTTCATCAGGTCATTGTGTATTTGTGCGAAAATAGTTTTCTTACGATGAAGTAGATGATATAGGCCGTTGCTTAATAGACAACTACAAAACATATATTTCCTAACTATTTATATAGCACATCATATTAAGTAACTTATTTCCAATATTTTTTTCGTTTTATATATATCTATGAGCTATAGTTCTTAAGTTAACAGGAAAAGAAACCATGTAGCTCGTTATCATCCAACGAAGTGGAAACCTGCCACTGTCCGTCAAATGGTGAATGGAAAACGCTAATGAAGTTGGTCAAATGCCACTGGCCAAATTTTCCACTGATTAATATTTATTTTGTTAAAAAAACAATCACAATTCATCATATTATTTTTTATATATTGCGAGTAGATATAGAATATTTATGTGTGTATAATCGCAGTTTTTTTGACATCAATATTCAATTTGTTGAAAATGATTTAATAAAGCTACGTGCATTAGGTCTCATCGCTTTAAAACAGATAAATACAGCCCAATATTTGGAAGAAGAAAATCAATCCGTTTTAAAAACAAATGAGGTTTCCATACCAAAATTATCAAATCGAGGCCCAAAAACGAGACGAAACGGTTTAAAAAGTAGAACAATGCTAAATGACGAAACGAACGATGATGAAACCAATATAAGAGAAAAATACGATCTCGATACGGACGTTAACGCCACTACACAGATTATGATGCAACCACCGAAATATTTTCCATCGACTTCTGCCCTGGTTTCCGAAACAAGCTATAACACTAATATTACGTGCGCTGCACATACTCTGCAACTTGCAGTGCACGACGTCTTGAAAAGTCACGTCTAATTAAAGTCGGTAACGTCAAAAATTCGTGAAGCTGCACGGGGTTCGAGCCCATCATAGAATGAGAGGATTTTTGTTCAAAGTATCTCAAAGCTCATTAAAGCCTTGCTGGCTTAAATTCTGCCTGCAAAAATACAGAGGATATAGTAGTATCACTAGGTCCAGCGAAAGTAGATATCAAGAAAGTCTAAAAAGAATAGATAACACTTGGATAAAGCTTTGTAATTTCGAAGTGGTGCAAGTGCAAGAAAAACTATTTACAGATGATCTTGCTACAAAAAAATTTCTCGGACAGGTAGCAACTGAATCGTCATTTAGCCTCGAAGGCAAGCGCACGCGTCTCTATACAAACATAGTAAACCTATTTGACATTACTTAAAAAAAGCGTTTTACAATTGTGTGAGGAAATATATGCAAGAGAAAATCCGCTCATGGAAAATAATGCTTTACTATCCTGTGTATACCTGTATCGACGATTTGAATTTCTGCTGCGAAAGAATCGTCATGACGACACAGCACTGATTACATTTGTGAATGTCAGAAAAAAACCAGATTTAATAAGGGTACAACTACCACGGCGGACAATTTCGCATACCGAAGCCTCTTTGGATGGGGTCCGTATAAGACAATTTCTGGTTAACTTTCGATAATCAACTTCAATACCGGCATAGCCCGTAATTCATTTTGTTGAGAAACGCAAAAAATATGCACTCACAACTGTACCAATTGGCCAAAATTGGGAATGGTGCAGCTGCAAGTGATATCAGCGTGGAAAAGCTCTTCTCCGGAGTTCACAACATATATTCGTCACTCATAACAAACATATTACTTATCAGGTGCAATTGCATTTCTGCCGCAGACTAGAGACGTACTGAATATAGTAATATACTCTATAATCATTTTGCTCACATTCCTAGGGTTTCGATGCAGGTTCTATTTCTATAACAGTGATGCAACGAATGTCACTTTTGGAATATTCGCGAATGCGAATTGCGAATATTCAGTTTTTGTTCAAATTTGTCACCAATTGTGTATGGCTATGCAGTCTCGATCGATCGACGTGCCAAGACTCCTGGGTACCCCTCTCGACATTTTTCATATCGCCGTAGCAGTTGTAGGTCGAAGTATTAGGTATTGGCTATTTTTATTTTGTCTACGATGAGTTTGTAACAATCTAGTGTTTCTAGCGCTCCTGGCCAGGGTATCTGTTTACAAGTAGCGCAACTTACTCCGAAGCTCCACACACACAAACCAACACACGGTGGTTTGCATTCAATATTAAAACAAACAAATTTAAATAATGAAATATTGAACCTGAAGACATAAAACTCACAAATAATCCAAAATAAAGCAGCAATAAAGCACCTTAATTTTCCGAAAAGTGGCACCAAAGTGGTATAGAAATGTGTATATTGACAGTGTGGCTTGTGACTATGAATTCTCAGTTACAGGGATTTTATCCGTGACTGACTGCACAGTGGTAGACATAGAATAAGAGCTACCACCACTGACTATTGTTATCGCTGTTTTGGTTATGCAACTTCATTTGCAGTGTTCGAATATTGTTCCCAATTAAGATGTTTTTTATCAAATTAAAACAATAACAATAGCAAATCAATTGCTCACCTTTTCAAAAAACTACCAAAATCAACTATAAGTTTTGGTTTTTACGCGAAGTTTCTAAAGTAATTTCCTTTTATACACCAAAAGATAATATTCACATTTATTCAAGTTGAGCATTCGAAACTAAAAGCAAAATAAACAGCCAATGATAATTCATGTTGCAATAAACATTAAAAAACATTAGGATAAAAAACCATGGCAAATACTAAAATTCGAAACTTCTATTTTTAAAGTTTAATATTCCTTTACTGAAGTTTTATTATTAACTGGAAAAATATGTTAAAAAAAATTAGTTCATTGTTATTTTCTAAGAGAGAAGTATTTTTTTTTTTGAGCGCCTACACTTTTTTGTTTGTTTGTTTAGATTACATCGTTGAAGAATATATTTTTAGTTTGATCATATATTATGCATTAAGAAACATGGCAAATAAATAGATTTAAGTCTTATTAACCTGGCATTATCTTCAAATAACTTTTTTCTAATATTCATATTCGCAAAATATTCTTGGCAACATGTCGGTTCGCGAACAAAATGCAAACGAAACGCACGTCTATCGAACGAGATTGCACAGCCCTACACAATTATCGACAAATTTGAACAAAAACTGAATATTCGGTCTCGCATTCAGGAATATCATTAGAGGATATTCGCATTCGCGAATGTTCAAAAAGTGGCCTTCGTTACATCACTGGTATGCACTACTATCTCGGACACCGTTCAATCGATTTGGGTGAAAATTGGTATGGAGATAATGAACTACATTCCTACTTAGGTGCTGCTACTGAGGATGTTTTTATGAGGTTTGAAAATTAAAATCTAAGTGAGATATGACAATATGGGTATCAACATAAATTTTAATTCAAAAAAAAAAAAGATTTCTAGATGGGGTTGCCACATAGTCCTTATAATTTTAATTTTTTTTTGCGTATCCCCTTTTATCTCGAAGAATACTTCAACCATTTGGATGAGTGGTGCCATTTAGAATGTTTGAGCAACCATGGGTCCACATAATTCTATTATATTTAGTTTTTTGCGTATCCCTTATTAAATTAAAAACGACATGACCCATTTGCATGAACTTTTTTTTATAGGTAATATGCTAAATTCCAAGCTATCCTAGTCCCTCCTGTACTGCTAAGAAACTGAATTATACGCCAATCTTTGAAATATTATAAATTGTTGTTATTTCTGTTGGACTTCTTTTCTGTCATCGCTGAAAAAATGAGTTTTTAAGGGAAATAACGCCCACCAACGAATTGCGATGCAAATACTTGAATATATATTCACCCAGTTGAAAAAAGAAGGAGTAAGAGTCTCTTACGGAAGCTCTTTTCCGGAGAGGGCCTTACCATCTCGATGATTTCGTTAATTATTTGTTATATGAAGTGGGCAAAATTGAAAGGCCTTGCCTTTTCGCTTTCCGGGAATGGCTTATATAAGGAGTTCGCTTCAAGCACTCTATATATGAATCGTTGCATTTGCAGGCTTTTATGCTTGACACCTTACCACCTCGCTTCTCAAGAAAGGGGCACAGGAAGCGCGATGGGTGGACCGCTGCGGAAACTTTCCTTGCTCTTTCTAAGGAGCTGTTTTGTAATGCCTTCTTAAGGGGAGCGCTTGACAACTTTTATACTGGGTATATACGCTTTTTCCCGCTATTATAAACCAACCTTGTGGAATTAAGTTTGAAACCCCAAGGCCCTTTTCTCATATAAAATTTTTAATTTATCTCCCCGATGTAAACAAATTTTGTTCACAAACATTTTTTTATCGGACATAAATCTTAAAGTTTACATGAGAAAACGGCCATACATTTAGAAAAGAAAAGGCCGACAAATATGTACTTTACCAATAACTTTTTTTTATATAAATATAAGTAAATAGAAACGCTGATTATAATTTATTATGATAGTTTAGATTTAGTTTCAATACGACTATCTTTTCGAACATATTATCCGATAACTTGTGGCTATTCTGCAAATTTGTCATTGTCGCAAAAGAAAAAACCCGTTCTCCTGCAGATGATGATGGTAAAGGTGTGTTGTATTTAATAAATATGCTTTTAATCGCAGGATATCTATTAAGAAGCTGCAAATCATAACTTTCCTCAGCAAAATATTGCAGCATTAACAGTTCGGCTTTAGCAGCTGGTGTATTGGCAGATTTTCGGCTTATTTCTGCCACTGACATATCAGAGTCAGAGTCAGAATCAAATTCAAACTTGAAAAAGGTATTTTCTCTGGTACACTTTTTTGGTGGTACTGTTTCTGTCCTACTATTATTTACTCCTTTTGATATGCGGGTCTTGAAAGCTTCTAAAATTTTTGTACGATCTGTCAGTTCTAAACAAGTCAACCATTTATTTTTGAATCTTGGGTACGATAATGCAGCCATGGCTGCCTCTTCCGCTTCAAGAGTGTTGACGTAAAACATTTTTTCAAATCTTCTTTCGACGCTATTTCTGTATATGTTAATTAAAGGTTTGCAAAAAGCAAAGTTATTTTCCTGTTCAATGCTTAGTAATTTTTTTCTCACCGTCAGCACGTAAGGTAGAATTATTCCATAATATTCGGTGGTCTCACTTTGTATTATGTCAAGGGCTTTTGCCAGTGGTTCAGTGCAGGTCATATATTCTTTTATGTATTCGAATTCGTGTTCTGCAATATAATTTTGTATGTTTAATGCTCTATGTAAGTGCAAATTCTTATCTTTAATATTGTAAATTTGTTGAAGCGCAACATAAAAACTATTCCAACAGCATTGATCGGGTCGGCTTAGTGTGCATTTCAATACTTTCTGCATTATTTCAGAGCTTTCTGGTTGCTGTGCAGCCTTCCACAAAACGTTACACTTTTTCATAGTCGCAGAATGGATTTCGTACAGTGGCGATTCCCGCTCGCTAAGAAGTTTGATAACATCAGTAGTTAAGCACAGAATTAGCGTATGAGCGTAGCAGCGTAGATGAGACTCTGCAGACTCCAGTGAATTTGATAAATGGTATTCTTCATCATCAAATCCAAAAACTGCTGCTCTATCTAGGTAAGTATGTGGTACAACTTCCTTAACACGATCAATATTGTTTAGTTCCACACCGAACTTGTTGAATGCTTTTACGAAATTAATACCATTGCTCGTCATCGATGAAACAATTTTTTTCGCTTCAATATCAAAATCTTTAATAATATTGGACAACCGTCCGTAGCTGTTCGTTTTCGGTAATCTCTGGCAAGCTAATGCTACTGACGACCTGCGCAGATCCGTTGTGATCCAGTGCGCTGCAGTGCCGATAACACTTTCTTTTTCGCTCGACCAAATATGTGTTGTTGTGCACAAGTAATCAGCTTCACTTAGATCCGACTTTATTTTCGCCGCATGTATTTGGTACTCTTTATCGATACCGCGTTCTAGTGCATTTGGACTCATCAAAGCTAAACCTTTTTCAGCGATTTCCAAATCCGTAAATATTTTTGAGAAATATGGATCCTCTATTTCACTGACTGGGATCATGTGGTGTATAAAATAGTTTAAGATATTTTCATCGAATTGCTTTTGGCTAACTTTCTTTTCGTTTGATTTTCTTATCGTACTAGTGTTAGTTTTGACAACATTTGCAGAGATATATCTTCTCTTTAAATCAGCTTTAACTTTTTTCGCATACGCCTTGTACTCTTCAATGCATTTGTTTCCATGTTTTCGCTTCAAGTGGCCCAGAAAGTTCGATGTACAATTATGATATCCTCTAACTTTGGTTATGACATCTCTTGGGCATTTCATACACACAGCGGTGATTTGTTTGCCCATAGACTCTTCGGCTAAGTACTTAAAATATGTTCCATCAAGTAAGTGAAGCCGGGTTTCCGAAAACGAAGAGTCACAGTCAGTTGCTCCGATTGATGGCATTGGTATAAGTGGTTCTAATAAGTCATTAATGTTTGAAACATTCATTGAATTGTTGCTGTCCACGTCACTATTTTCCATTGAAAACATTTTATTTTCACAAAGCTAAATCATTTGTCTTAATTGAATCAAAGCTGAATATTTTTTACCAGCAACACGTAAAACTTGCACGACTAGTTCACGCGGCGGCCAAGTGAGCACTGAGCTACGATTAGTCATTGTTCATTCCAGTGAGCGTTGCGCTACGAGAATTTTATAATTATTGCTCTCAATTGCTTCAGCGCAATTAAGAAAATTAATTGCTTTGTGTGATTAAAACTTTAATTGCGACGTATTCAATTGTAATTAACGTTTAGTCAATTAAAAAAGTTAATTAAAAACCTTATTGAATCGCGCTCCACGCTGTTTTGTGTTAAGAGATTTGATTTGGTTTCATTTGTTCAACGAATACCAATTTTTTGTTGCAGACCTGTTATTTAATATTACCTTTTATTGTATGCGTCAGAGGAAATGACCAATTTATTTTTAGCTCGAACTTTTATTTGTTTTTAATTTTTATCTGCAGCTGTACTACACAGGGTAGGCTTTCAAATATGGCATATGCAAAAGGGGTTAGAAGAGACGGCAAGAATTCAAGTACCACCGTTCCATCGACCACATGCCATTTTTGTTTTACATTCACATACTATGTTTGATAGCGAATACAAAACAAAAAATAGAGAACTCTCTATAACAGCCCAACCTAATATAACCGCACTCCGGAAATTTTCTGTCAAAAATGTCTCATGCACATACAAATTGTATGAGAGCAACCTAAACTAACCGCACAGCGTAAAAACCTAACTCAATTTCAAATTTTTGTTTTGCGTGACATATCGATTTGACATTTACGCTCAGCTGGCACGTCGTTTGTGTATACGAGAGCTACTCACGCACGCAAATTTATTTCGGTTGGAACCAAAAAGGTCGTTTATTTTCGTGCGGTAAAAAACACTGTGCGGATATATTAGGTTGGGCTGTAATAGGGAATTCTGTCTACAATACAGAAAAAAACATATTTGCGTATTTTAGGGCACTGTGAGTTTTACTCTGTAAATGGCCTAGCTTAGCTTTATCTATATTCTACCAGAGTCATTTCATTATACTATCGAAAGCGAATTTTTAAATCACAGTAACTCTTACTAAAATCTACTAAAGAATTGCAAACCGAAATAATTAAATTCGAATAAAATAAATAAAAATCGAATAATAATATGTCAAATCCCGGATAGGTAATTCGCCACGTGCACAATACTTAAATTAGCATTTTTGTTAAATTTGTATAATATATGCCTCTCCGCAGTCCACACTGCAACCGTCTAAAACTTCTACAGCTGCCTACATTACATAGCCGGCGAGAATTGCGGCGGGGTGAAATAAAGCCATATGGCCTTATTTCTCAACATATATGGGAAATATGAAATAAAGTCATAGAAATTTGAGAAATAAATCCTATCGCACACAAAATCAGAAGCAATCACATTTCAAAATCTAAAAACTTTGTGTAAACGCTTCAGGATAGCACTCTAATTTTACAAAAACAAGCACTAAATATGATTATTATTATATTTTTTAGAGTTGTGACTGTTTTTGATTTAGTGTGCGATATTTCAATATGCGAAGTAAATTTTTTCCTCTTTGATGGAAATTTATTGAAAAAAGCGCCGCAGGCAAAAGTTTGGAATATGAAAACGCATCAATTGGAGGCACGGCCTCTCCAAGCATCCAGTTAGTCTTACAGATTTCTACTCTCGACTCGAAATGAGTAACAGGACGGAATGTGAGGGTGGATTGGAGACACGGCGTCTCCAACCATCCAGTTAGTCCTAAAGATTTCTACCCACAACTGTATTTATTTTTTAAGTCTACAGATTGAACAAATCTTACAGACTAGACATGGCAATTTAAAATAAACAAGTAAGGAAAGCGCTGTCTTTGGCTATGCCGAAGGCTTTATGCCTTTCATGAATACGCATCACGGTTTCAAGTTCCAATCCTTACTTAGAGTAGGAACAAACTCTGCAAAATTTGAAGGTCTTACGCTGTTAATTTAAATATACATAGCCCAAATCCCGTTTATCGGAAAATTTTTTTGTATGGGGGCTATACGATACCTAGACCTAATCTTGATGATTTTTACTTCACACAATACAAAATATGTAATAGGCACTGTATCTACGAAATGTTGTGTTCCTCGCTAATAAATTGCAAAAGTTATAGCCCAAACTTCATTTATCGGACCAATGGATTGTATGGAAGCTAAATGTTATGTTGGTCCGATCTGACTGATTTTCACTTGTTCCATTACGTATATAATGTGTATGAAACCTGCAAAATTTTAAGTTTCTAGGGGTTTAATTGCAAGATTTTTGGGTCAAACCCCGTTTATCGGAACAATCCATTCAATTGGAGTTATGCATTGTATTGGTCCGGTCTTGTTGGTTCCGACAAATGATTAATATAATACAGAATGGCGGCCCCATACCAAATTTCAGCAAGATATGTCTTAATCGACTCAGCTCAAAGCCTTGATCATTTCGGTATACTTATTGGTGGGTCTATCTCTTCTTCTTCTCATACTTACAAACATCTGACCAATGTTAGAATACTGTTTCATGTTCATGAAAGGTATAATGATCTAGAGTAGATGCCATTTTATCTTTGCGGCAACGCTAACAAACAGCAAGTCAGGATACTAAATGAATCGCTCAAAGCAATATAAAATAGGTTCTGTGGCATTCGTATATGTATGCAATTGAATAAAAAACATTTCCCAGTTTATTGTCAAAAACACAAAATAAAAAGCATCTCCTACTATCGAATGTCCTGACCAGAAAAAGTCAAAGGACATTTCATTTTTGTAAACCTACAATTTTACAAATTACATAACAAAGTAAACAACGTAATATTATTCTACCCCTACTTTTCGCTTAACATCATCCTTAAAGGCCTTTTACACGATATGTTTTTTCTACACTCATGTAATGTCGAATGACTGTCAATACTTCCAACAGTTCAGTTTAATTGCTTCTTTTTACACAATAAATAAATAAATCCAAAAAATTTTAATTTAAAAAATGAGATCACATATGATTCTTACGTGTGCCAGACAAAAATAGAAAAGTTTCTATTTTGTATGTGCATTTTTCTGACTTGTATAAAAGAAAAGTTTAAGTTGCGTTTACACGTTATGTGCGTTTTCATGCGTTAATTGTGGCATATATGTACACATGACAAAAACATATCGTGTAAAATGCCTTTTACTGATCTTTTATGTTCCTAAATTTATAAAAAATTGCTGATATAGATGATCACCCACAAACTACTTGAGTGACATGAAACTTATGTAATTCCAGTTGCCAACATATTCCTATTTATTAGCACAGTTTGGGAGCAGTTACAATCTACCCACGTCAATGTTGAGGTGCGAAGAAAATGGTATCGAAGTTATTTAAAATTGCTCATTTTAATGCAAATAAAAGTCGAAAGCAAAATAGAAAGCACCGCCACCATTAAATATGTTAAAATGTAGATGCTAAGACCATTTACCCGCATGAAATTTATGAAAACAAATACTAAAAGAGCAAGAAATAGTTTTTTCGTTCTTTATTTATTCTTTCTTCAACAAAATTGTAGTAATAATACATACTCTTAACCTATACATACTTAAGAAGAAGCATAAGTTTAGGCGTGTATTTAGAATGTGTGAAATAAATAAACTTAAAGCTTAACAGGAATGGACTTTAGTGCAGTAACACTTACAAATGCATGTAAATGTGAGCGTTTTATATTATTTGCATGGCTATTTGCTATAAACTTTACAGGCTAGAGAGGATGTGTAAGAAAGGATATGGGAAGTGCCAATACAAAAATGGCATTCAATCTAAAATCAGTGAATATATGTTAATCAACCAGTTATTTAGCAGTGAACAATAAGTAACTCAGTCTTAAATACATAAGAATGGGTGTGTTTGTATTAAAGTGCAGTGGCGCATGAAAATAGAGCAACAATATTCTAGATGCTATTGTATGCATATTGATTTCAATATATTTCATGTAAAATATATGTAGCTTGATTTAAAAAAAAAACACAAACCTGTCATAAATTAGCCAAACTTCAAAAAGCTGTCATCAAAATTTCTAACTTTGCCAAGAATTTTTATGACTTTTTACCAAAAAAAAATGCAATGTGCACGTCCTTCGTACTTTAGTTTATATTAACATTCTGAGTTCATACTTCAACAGTCTATTTTACACACCAAAACAAAGCATTTAATCTTATTTGGAAATACCTAACATTTTTCGGATAAAAATAGACTCATGCAAACGAATACAAGAAAAAATTTAGGCCGTTATTCTGTATTATAAATGCTTCCTTCTAATGTCATTCGTGGGGAAAGTTCCGCCCTTTTAATACAACTCTGCTCGCCTAACTTGCCGTGGTTTTTTTCATGAATTTCTCATTATGAGTCGTTTCCAATGTTTATTTTGCTGTATAAAAAGTAGTGCTGATGGTAATGTGCATAGATTAACTGTGAAACACATTACTATTTAATGCCATTGCTGCGCAGAACCTTATACATCTTCGCGTTCGTGTGGTGATGTACAATTTGCATGAATGAGAATTTGAAACAACAGCAAAAAATAATTTTTTCCTTAACAGGATACTGGGGTTTATAAACGTATTTTTTTAAATCGGAGTGTTAATCGCACTTATTTATCATAAAAAGACTTAAAACTAAAGACAGAAAGCTTTGTATTTTGGCGATTATGTAGTAAAAAGGGCTTAAAACACATGGCTGTTTTCTCTCAAAAAACATCGATGTTCGTGAACATGTAGCACAGGAACTAATGTATTTTAAAGTGGGAACAAAAGCACACCTTTGACAAAAGAAGTGGTGAAATTTAAAACTGAGTATTCAAAAAAAATTAATTATTGACAAAAGAATGAGAAATCTTTTTTGTTTGGTGAATTTATAAGAGCTTTGAAGTTTTCGACGCTGTGGTCTATTGCTATATATAGCATTATATTTTAAAACAAAACTATTAAAACCAAATGAATTTTGGTCCTATTTTTCCATCACAGCTGTACTCGTATGTCCAATTTGCAATTAATTATGTGTGTAAATTCCATTTGCTTACTCTGTCTGCAAAAATACATATTTTACTCCACTTTGCATGTATTCCAGTGTGTGTGTGTGTTTGCATGTGTGTATGTGCATGTGATAAATGCTTAAATATAAACTAATATATGAACTATGTATGTATGTCTATATAGTAAATAGTATATTCGTACAAGCAACTTTGCATGTGTGTCATTATAATACAATAACAAAGAACATATAATAGATAATTACTTAAGAATTAATATAATTAAATATGTTGATTAACAGTGAGATTAAACATTCCATTGACCATTCCATTTGCTAATACATAAGTGTGTGTGTTTAAATAATTATTAGGTGCAATTATTTAGAATACTTTAATTAGGTTGCCTTTAAACATTTTTAGTTTAAGAAATCGTTATTACAAATTACATTTTCGCAAGTGTATATAAAAATAGTTAAAAGTCTAAAAAGATAAAAAAAATTCGCATTAATCAATAATCCAGATTCGATTGTTAAATTTTACTTGAATATTATTAATAAATTTTTGATTTTTTTTTTGTTGTTTCATAAAAAAGTTGCCATCTCCCTTCTTCTTATTCTTTCTTTAGTATAGTTATTAGTGACTTATAGTTATTTGCAATAAAATCATTTCAGTTGAATGTATGTGTGTGTTTTGAATTTCTAAATGTACAAAACAACAGTTATTTTAATTAATTTAAAGTTTAACTTCTAAATACTGCTTCAATTTCTTCAAGTGGATTCCTAGAAAAATGGGAAGGAAATAATATGATAAAAGTTAAAATGCAGAGGAAATAGATGTGCAAATAAGTACGAAAGAAATGTGTAGAAAATTGTTGTTAGAAAAATAATAAATAGTGTGGTTATAAAAGAAGAATAGAAATAAAGTGCAAATTAAATAAAAGTCTCTAATTTTATATTTGAACTCGAATTTGATTGCGCCCTTGGCAGTGGAGGAATTAAGGTAAAATTTCGATAAAAAGCGTTGAATTGGGAGAATCGAAAGGTAATGAGCCATTTGTTTGATCGAGTACAGCAATTCAGTTTTTTGAATAAAATACTATATATTTATGCATATTAGACTGTTCAAAGAATATAGGCAAACGACATTTGAAGTCCATACCTAACATATTTGTAAACATAAGTATAAAGTCCTATTGTCGCAATTATTTAGTTCTATGAAAAATATTAATTACCGCCATTTTAATCTCTACTGCGCATTTTCTCTTTTTGACAATTTTATCATATGGACCAAAATCGTGGTCACATGAACTGGTAACGATTTTCCGTTACATAATATTTCAATTACAAAATTACCGGTAACGTTCAGGAAAAGTTCCCTAACAAAATTGAATGTTAGCATTGTTGGTATGACTTCAATAAAAATGTATCATCACTTTTTTAACCCCCGTGTGAGGATATATATGTACTGGAACGCGTCCTCACGTGGTTAAAAGGACGACTCATAAACCAAACCTACATTGTTTTCCTTCACCACCCTTATTTATTTAAATTTTTTAGTTATTTAATGAGTTTTCAATTCGTTTAAGATAAATCTTTGTAAAACATACCCTGGAGGGAACTTAATAGCTAGTGAGACAAATTTCCTGTTCAGAACTAGGTCAAAGTGCCATATAAGAACTAGTTCGATAGTAACTAGATTTTCACTTGTGGCCCAATCTACGGACAAGCGTGTGACATTTCTACTTACATTTTAGTGATTTACTCTTAAACTAGCATACAAAATGTATCACAGCAACTTATTTATGTTGGCTTAATAACGATCGAGGAAAATCGCAACAAAAATATTACTGCAATGCAGTTACTGTATCAACTCTAAGTTGTTGTTGTTTTAGCGATGCTTCGTCCTGCCTAGTCGTCACTTTCCTTACTTAGCATTGTCATCAAAATCTTCTAACGGAAGTCTCAGGAACCTCGAGAATGAGATTGGTGTAACAAGAGTCGGGTCAGTTGAGCAGATAAATAGATGGGTAGTGTCATGGGGAGACACATCGCATGTCGGGCAGACATTTGGCATGTCAGGGTTCAGTTTGGATAGAAAAGAGTTTAATTTATTACAATATCCAGAGCGAAGTTGAGCCAGCATCACTGGGCGAGAGCTGAGAAAGGAGTTTACCGACTCTGTGTGGATGTTGTTGAGGGTCTGTCGGTGCACATTTGAATCAAAGGCAAAAATATGTGGTGCCGAATTTCATCATAGTGCTTACGGAGATATTTCCTTATTTTCCCGGGAGGCGTATTTTTTTCAAGTAGGTGCTTGTTAGGATGTTGCGGTTTGCAACAGGAATTGCTTGGTTAGCATTTCATTATGCTCTTCTTAACGAGCATTTTTACCTTACTGTGTACATGGTGTTCAGGTGACATAAGGAGACGTCATGTGGCAGGTCTGAGTGCGGTGTTTTTACAGACCTGTAACTTCCTCCAGGGGGTGTCTGATAACCCCGGCGACCATATTGGCGATGAGTAGCTTGCCTTGTACGCTGCCACAAACGTTACTTTATCTTTTCCCCAAGTGCTGCCAGGTACTAATTGGAGAATTTTGTTGCGACTTTGTACTTTGGTGCCAATCGCGGCTCGTGAGCTGTCCTTCCTCATAACCGAGATGTTTATTCCGAGCATAGATATTCCGTCTGGGCCTAGGGATTTTGTGCCTTTAGACCCCCAAATGGCCCTCTGCACCTCTGCGGTGGTGATGGCAATGATTTCCTTGCCCACCGGAGCATGCAGTACAAATTGCCGGCAAAAAGCGATTGCGCATCTCTTCGGTTTAGACCGAACCTTAACGCCGAAGGCGATAGAAATTTTGCAGTTAATCTTAGGTGAATTGGAAAAGGATTTGACGGTGGACCATAATTTGCCAACAGAGAGGTTGCAGGACCTTAGGTGCTCCTCCCATTTGGCGCGTTTGTGTTGATCAACCAGCGGTCTGATTCCCGCATTGAGATCCCTAATTTCAGTATCCGTAGGGTCCAAGCGTCGCACATGATCACGTTCGTTTGCTAGGGCCGTTGCCTCTGCGGCGAAGTAAGGACGAACCTCCATAATTCGCCCTGACGGAATTTATTGGGTTGAGGCTGAGTCTATGCCATCCGAATAGCTCTTTCCTCTCCTCGTAAGGAGCCCTCAGTAAAATTACTAAAACCGACCTAATCAGATTTTTTGAAATTAGTGTAGGTTCGATTTTCAGAGGTGCTGTCCCTCGGGTCGACGTCAGGCTCAAATAGACGATACTGGACAGATTGGTGGGTGATTAACGCAAATCCACCCCCAAGTTCTTTCACATGGTCGCACCGATGGATGTTGCAGCCGTCGCAGGTCCAAAGATCTGACCGGGCACCGAGCTCAGTCTCCTGTATTGTATTGCAGCTATCTTAATATTCTAGTTCACTATTTCATCACCCTTGCCGGTTAGGCCGTTGCCGGCAAACAGTGCACGTGGTGTAGGGGACCAGGAGCTGGTGGCATTGGATAATATTCGTCTAGTGCTGCAAGAGGAAGGGATAATTCGTGGTGGTGCTACGCAGAAACTAGCTGTGAGGGGCGCGAGCGTCAGCGGGAATTGCACACTACATGCTGGGCAGTTTTGTTGCTTATAGTCGTGGAGACTGTATCTGGAACAGGTGTGCGACGCTGGAGCCTCAAAAGTTTTGAAGAAACTAGCGGGTGTGTGCCGGGAATTAGCCCGGAGCAAGTTCTTTTGTGCAGCCATCTTTTATCTGTGCACGTTTGACATAAATCTTCTTCCAGCAAATGCATCAGATACAGTCTCTCAGTGCCGGGTTGGGTTTAACACCTGGCCGGAGCAAGAGAGCATTGAGCAACTCTGCTGGGGAAATGTGACGAGGTAGACAGGGTTACATCGAAATAAAAATCCTTGGTCGGGTAAAACCCGAGTCATTTCGGTACGACAGTACGGGCTGTTGTGGGAATGATCAACTCTAAGTAGCGTCATATTTTGAAGATTTGTATGTCTCAATGTCCGGAGCACTCCGTACCGCCGCTGATAAAGTAATTGGAACAAATTATGGGACATCGCCATGCTAAATTCGTCGCTTTATTGCTTGTGAAATTGATTAGCGCAACCTAGTAGTTGTTCAGATTTTCCCTACAGGGTATGTAATGCTATGTAAGTACTCGTCTGTAGATACCGTCATGCTTACTACAAAGCTACTACAGCCCTAAATGCCGGCATTTAGGACCTCCTAACTGTTGTTTTATGAGTTATTGTAAATGTTATTATGTTTATATGTATGTGTGTATTCTTTTAATTATCTTGTAACACAATTTGCCTTGGAGGGACAGAATAAATTCACGAAATCCAGCCAAAGTAAATGTTAAGATAGCGGCGACAGTAACGCTATCAAGTTGTAAAACTTTTTGTTTTTGCATCTGTTGCGTTGGCCATTGTGGAGTGGTAAGGGAGCATTCATCATAGTGCGTTTCGCCATAGGCAAAATATTAAATTGCGCTACCTCTTATTGCATGAAGTTACCTTTGCAAACAAAACCAGCTCAGGTGCAGCAAAGCAAGAATGAAAACCGTATTTTTTTCTTTACACTTTTTCGCATCACTAATAAACAAGAGAAATTTTAAGCTATGAAATCGCTCTTAGCACAATGCAAAAGGTGGCGGTTAAGTTAGAGCCAAAAGCTATTGTCAAACAAATGGTCCTTTGTGTCCTATTGTCTGCTCGTGTAGCATAGTTTGTTTGATGTATACATGAATACACACACACAGCTTTATTATGAAAATTTTGAAGGTGTTTTTAGTTACACTTCCATTCTGACTTTCCTAAAAAAGCCTATTAAATACTCTTTAAATATTCAAATTATCAATGGCTTTCGCTGGCCGCAGACCTTTTTAAGAATGGAAATAAGCTACTTGAAACCTATGTCCAAACAAAAACAACACCCTGCCATGAAGTAAAATAGGAAGTTTTTTATTATATCAATCCGGTATTGTATTGCGTCTCCATACATATAAGTAGTATTTAGTCTGAAAGGAATTTACTAGGAACTCGAGCATTTGCCGTTTGGAACACCCATTTCAGAGGAAATTCCTCTTCCTTCGATAAAGTGATCGTAGCCAATTTAAATGGATGCTCTTTTCATAGATTTTAGCAGTTACTTCAAGCTTTAATTTAAACCTACGTCCTTGTATTGAAAAATACTAACAACGGTTGAAAATAAAATTTTTGCTGTTTAATAAGTGGGGTTTAGATCAAGGTGTCACGCTGGTATTCAACTCAAGATTTAGTGGAAGGGTTCATGCCGTTGGTGAGTCAAAAAAATGCTGCTAGCCTTGCTTTGCACGATAATTTGTATTCCACAATTCATTTGTTTTTGATTAAAACAATAACTTATTGTATTTTATTTGTTTGTGTTATTATAACTTATTATATCGCACGTTTTACTGTAAATTTTATATTTTCCGGATTTTTGTTCTGCACAAAAAATATCGATTCATGAGATTTTGCTCATAGTTGTAAAATGATAAAATGATCAAAAGTAGTGGGCATGGATGTCTTTGAACCTCGCTTTTATAACGGAATTCTATGCACCTTTTATAAGTGCCGAGCGGACAAAATATGAGGACTTTTGTTCATTATAATGACAGCAAAAATATTTCGACTTTAACCATTTTTTGGTGTGGTTATATATACATACGATTGAGTGAAAGATCAGCCCATTTTAAAATATTTTTCAATAACGCCCTATATAAGAACTTGTTTAAATAACCTTTATCTCAGAATTTCATTCAATAGCGTCCTATTTCAGAATATTTCTCAAAAACGATCTAAGGTATTCTTCAAATAAATTTTTAATATAACGGAGTTGGGTGATCTTCAACTCAACCTTAAAAATATACATACATACATATAATATTTATGTACATAATTAAAAAGTTGGTTCAAAAATTCTAACCGTGTAAGAGATAAATCATATAAAATGTCTTATAGTTCTAAAATAATATAAAGCTCCTTTGAATTCCTTCAGTTTCGTATTGTGGTATAAGTGTGATGAGTGATGTTAGTTGCGTGAGAAGTGTAAAATATATTGCAAGAACCGTAAGAATGTTTGGTTAAAAAGAAAAATCTTACATAAAAAATCAATGTCGAAGTAATTTAACAATAGAGCAAAATAACAGGCCCAATCCAATCTAAGAAGCACAATTAAACTCGAGTTTATGGCAAATAAAAAAATTAGATAAATATTAATATTTGCATACGAATAACGTAATATTCGATATATTTTGAGTAAGTTTATATAAAATAAGGTGAAAATATGTTTTATGTGCATTTATTTATTATTTATGTATGTGTATCTAAGCGTTAACGGTAAATACTTTCACCAAAGCATTAGAAACAAAAATCCACAATACAAAGCAAATTATATTTAATAATTATGTCAAGGAAGCAAACGAAAATATGTCAAGATGTGGCAATATCCAGTCAATAGCTTTCATATATGCACATACGTACATAGGTTTATCAACGTTTATATATGCATGGACATATACGCCGCTAATTGCTTGACAAGTTATCTGATAAAATAAGTAAATAAGCATTAATAATTTGTTACGTTTCACACACTCACCTCATTTCATCGGCATCGAAATTATTCCGATCGGCTATAGTATCGTGCCATACGTGACGGTGGTCATCCACAAGGCGCATATCATTTTCATAATCATAATCCTTGTCATCATCTGGCTGTAGTTTTCGGTGTTCTTCAACGAGCGATTGGACGGCGGTGGCCGCAGAGGCGGCGGCGGCAGCATTGATGGAAGCATCATTTTCATCGCTACCATTCGCTGAGGATTCATCCAATAATCTTGATTTCTTATCACGCCGTAGAGTTGCAATTTTTCTTTCTTCTTCTTGCTTTAGCTTCTCAACTTCATCCTTTGATAGGAACGAAAAAACTTTTTCTGTTTATTTGGGAGAGAGAGAAAGGAGAAAAGATAGTATAGACAAATGTACATACATACACACACATTTTGTAAAATAACAATGAACGATACGCTTTCGAAAAGCCATAAAAACGGGAAAAATATGAAGTGAGAAAAAGTCATTAAAATGCGCTGGCACGAAAAGCGCAGTAAGATATGGTCACGATGACATACAAACAGGAGTTAGTTTGCCTAGTGCTATCTACTTAGTTCGCATATAGTTTACCTTTCTATCGTATTTTATATTATGGAACCAAAAAGGAGTCTCATCCCCCCCCCCCCCCCCCTCTCTCTCTGTGTTTCCGATAAGAATACCTCCTAATTTGCATAACATAATAAATATAAATAATAAATTTTCCCGAATACTCCCAGAGCCATCTAAACAGAAGCTGACAGCGTCCAGCTTTCTGCACCATATGATAGGACGTGTAGCATATTTATGACGATTCAGTAATGAAAATGGTATATATATATATCGTCAATATTTCAAAACCTAAATAAGTTATAAAGCTAAAATTTGGTACAGCTTGCTGTGAAAACTCTACATACAGTTTGGCGAAACAACTCCAAGTTTAGTATTGAAAATCAACACAAGCACTTTATCCTAGCACCGTTTTAATAATGGCATTTACACCTAGCCTCGTTTACGTTAAGCTTACCAAAATGTAGTACTGCTAAAAGGTTTTAATTTTAAACTAATTTTGTGGTACAAACACTGCAATTTGGACTGAAATTTCAAACTGTCGATTTAACGATTTTCAAACCAGGAGTCTATTACTTTATTCAGACTTTGTTCTAATCAGACCTGCTAAATAATGATTACTAATCGTTATGACTACCGGTTTGATTAATTATTTTCTTGAGAATCCATTTATTGATTGTTTACCATTACTTTACATTTTTAATGATTATTTTCTAATTTCTTAAAAAAAATTATCAAAAAAATCAAAATTTTTCCGGTTATTAAAAAAATAAAAAATAATCAAAAAAAGTTGTTTTGATAAGTTTTGATAATGTTTCATTCGATTTTTTCCCAGTATTGTTATAGACGCACATAAATAAACACATCAACAATACTGAAAAACATCAAACAATTTCAAAAAAAAAAAATTTGTTTAAATAATCAAAAGTAATCAAAACTTTTTTTTGATTATTTGAGTTTTTTTTTTTGATTTTTTTTTTTTTGATTTTTTCTAATCCTAATCAAATAATAATTGCATTTGCTTGGAAAAAAAAAGAAAACAGTAATATGATCATTACAAATTAAAAAAGCAGTCTAGTTAATTGATTACTAATTACTAATCAAATTTAACAGGTCTGTTCCTAATATACTAGAAATCGCACATCGGGTAAGGACTTCTTTGCATTGTAGTAGCTGGTTTAAATACCATCCATCCCAGATTTTCTCCTACCTACCTCGGCATAGTGACTAATTGCAGTAATAACGGAGCATCCTACAGACCTCCAACTTAAAACTTTAACAAGCGATTTTATTATTGTGAAGTATTTCGCTAACTTTCCCGTCTATTCGGTACATATACTAAAGTATATACAACTTTTTATATGTATTATAGCAATATGTGTTTTGTGTGTATATAAATGGCATGCTGGTTGTCGCCTCTCTTACTACCATCTAAACAACAGCGAGGTAGTCATAAATCAAGATAGGAGAGAAATTAATACTTTTGTCTGAGTTACAACGGATTATTGTTGTTGCGTGCAATGAAAATTGTTTATGTTGTTTGTAGTTTGTGTTGCTTATCTTTACTTTGCACTTCTTTGTTCATGTTTTGACCTTTTACATGTAGAACTTGTTTTCTACGAACGTAAGGCCAGAACTCCACAACTAGCGTTTCAGACGTTGTAGACTTTTACCTCGATCTTTGGCTTTGTAAATTCAATAGCTGAAAAATGTGTGTGCGAAATTCTACAACGCCTGCAAGGCTTACGAGGCTAGTTATGGAGTTTAAGCTTGAGTTTTGCACGAAATAAGTTATTGTCTTAAAGAAAAGTTGTCAATCACAAAAGTTTCAGTAAAAAGTTATACAAAGGAAATGTGGCGGGTAATGTGGTACACCAGCTTTTCTCGGAAACTAAAGGGTGTTTTTTTTAGGGGTATAGAACTTCGAATTGAAATAAAACACAAGAAAATCGTTTTAAGGTCCATCAATTTGGCTTTATTGGAAGGATAATTTTATGCCATTAATGTTTAAATATGATTTCGGGCATGTGGCCGCCGCGGCTGGCTCGAATAAAGCCAATTCTACAGGTCCAATTTTCAACCACTTTTTCGAGCATATGGGGCCGTATGTCGGCAATAACGCCACGAATGTTGGCTTCCAATTCCCCTAACGTTTCTGGTTTGTTGGTGTAGACGAGCGACTTCACATATCCCCAAAGAAAATAATCCAATGGTGTCAAATCACACGACCTTGGTGGCCAATTGACAGGTCCATTCCGCGAAATTATGCGCTCATCGAATGTTTCCTTCAATAAATCGATTGTGACGTGCGCTGTGTGGCATGTAGCGCCGTCTTGTTGGAACCACAACTCATCCACATTCATGCCATCCAATTCGGGAACAAAATAGTCGGTTATCATGGCTCTATACCGGTCTCCATTAACGGTAGCTGCCTCTCCAGCATTATTGCGGAAGAAGTATGGCCCAATGACTCCACCAGCCCATAGAGCACACCAAACAGTCAGTTTTTGTGGATGTAATGGCGTTTCAAGGGTCTCATGTGGATTCTCTTCACTCCAAATGCGGCAATTTTGCTTGTTGACGTAGCCATTCAACCAAAAATGAGCCTCATCACTGAACAAAATTTTGCGATGAAAATCAGCATCGAAATCAATCTCATTTTCGGCCCATACACCAAAATCACGACGCATTGCATGGTCTCGCGGCTTTAATTCTTGCACAAGCTGGATCTTGTAAGGTCGCAAGCCAAGATCTTTGCGCAAAATCTTCCATAAAGTTGATGGACAAAGCTCCAATTGCTGTGCACGGTGGCGAATCGATTCATTCGGGTCCTCTTCAACACTTTGCTCTACAGCGGCAATTGTTTCTTCGGTGCGCACTGTTCGACGTCTCTGCGGATGCGTATTATCACATAGAGTAAACGTAGTGCGAAAACGATCCATGGTTAACCGAATTAATTGCTCTGATGGACGATTATGTCGACCATAAAATGGACGGAGCTCACGGTAAACTTCGCGAACTGAACCATTATTTTCGAAATAAATTTGCACGATTTGCAAGCGTTGTTCTTTTATCAACCTGTTCATGATGAAATGGCAAACCAAACTGAACATAAATGACATTAGAGTTGCCAGATTTGACCACAAAATGCCAGTTTTATCTCTATTCGAAAAACAAACCTGTAAAAAAAACACCCTGTACAAATGAGAAAATATCGGGACCTCTCTCAATAGCTCGGCGTTCACATAATATCAAAAACACGTGCTTTGACTTGTGTCCTACATGCGATGCTGTGAATAAGTTTTAATAAAAGTGCGTAGTGGTGCGATTGACTTTTTTTTTTGTCCTCAGACAAAACGATTTTTACAGAAAAATCAAGAACTTTAACTTGCATTCATTAGTGGGAAATATATAAGTGAGTATTGTTATAGTGAACTGTGTATGCAATAATTTGTATATATTGGTGTATAACTAATTATTGAAAAATAATGTGACAAAACTCGATGTCAGCTATTGTGGTATAGGTGCAGGCGGGTAAAGTGGTACAGTATACCATATTAAACTTCCGATCACAAACATGCCGAAAAAAGGTGAAATACGAAAATGGAGAGCAGAGGACATGAAAAAAGCTATACAAGCAGTAAGGAAAGGAAATACGGATATTCTTTTGGCTTCCAAAACATTCAATGTCCCCCATACTAAACTGGGTCGGGCTCCAATTTTAACTGCAGCAATTGAGAAAGATTTAGTTAAATATTTGTTAGAGATGGAGTCGAGGTATTGGGGACTAACATGCTGCAGATGTCCGTCCTTTGGGCTATCAAATTGCGAAAAAGAACAATATTCCAAACAAGTTCTCCATCATAAAAGAGGGTGCTGGTAAAGAATGGCTTAAAGGCTTTTTAAAGCGTCACCAGGATGGTTTAAGTTTTCGAAAGCCAACTGGTACAAGTGCCGACCGTGTGCGTGGTTTCTGTCGGGAAAATGTGGAAGAATTTTGTAAACTACTTGAAAATGAATACATAAAACATAATTTTCCACCAACTCGTATATGGAACGTGGACGAAACCGGAATTTTGGTAGTGCCTTCACAACAACCACAAATAATCGCCCGAAAAGGCAAAAAACAAATTGGGGCAATGACTTCAGCTGAACGAGGCTCACTTGTAACTGTTATCACTTGTATGAGTGCCGGAGGCGTGTTCGTTCCACCTTTTTTTATTTTTCCCTGTAAAAACCACAATCCTATTCTCATGAAGGACGCTCCGCCTGGCTCCGGATCGGCTTGTCATTTGTCAGGATGGGTTCAGATTCCCATATTCACTGAATAGTTCAGACATTTTTTAAACGCTACAAAACCATCTGCATCTGTACCTGTGTTGCTTATATTAGATGGACATTATAGACACACTCGTAATACAGAAGTTATTGATCTGGCACGCGAACACAATGTTACTATCATAACATTACCTCCTCATTCAATGCACAAACTTCAACCATTAGATAAAGCATTTATGGGACCTTTCAAGACGTACTATAACGAAGAAATAAGGCGGTTTATGCGTGAACAAGGCAGAAAAGTAACACATTTTGATATTACCGGCTTATTTACCAAAGCCTATTTGAAAGTTCAAAATGGTCAAATTGCTATTAATGGCTTTAAGACTACAGGAATATATCCGTTCGATAAGAATATTTTTACCGATGTTGATTTCATTGCTAACAGTGATTCAGGTATAACTCCGAACTAGATGAAAAATAAAAAAATATGACTATGTTAACATAAAAATACATAAATTATTTTCAGAGGCTGCAATTGAGAATACGAGTTCCATAGCAGTAGACACTCCAGTTGAGACCATGAACTTAAAAGAAACATCAGTCACAACACATTCAGAAATTGATCCTGACATTCGTAAGTATAAAACCACCGTATATGGATATTTTAAGAACAGTATCCAACTTTTTAAGAAGCAAGTACAAGCAGAGGACATATTACACCTTGGGAGATATCTCCACCACCTAAACTGAGAAGTAATCCAACTAATCGAAAAGGCAGAAAAACGAAGTTAGTTTTAACAACATCTTCCTATAAAAATAATTTGCAACAAAGTATTGCTGCTATTAACAAAAAACGGAAGGCCTCAGTTGGACCATCTGCTAAAACCTCTAATAAAAAGGCATTCCTACTAAACCATTTGCTGATTCAAATTCAAGTGGTAGTGAAGAGGACTTTTCAGACATGCCACCAACAAAAGAAACCTAAGTCTATGAAATTGTTGTATTAAAAAATTCAATTAATTTTTAAGTTTATATATGACTAGAGGACCCGGCAGACTTTGCCCTGCCTAAAGACATGAATTGAAAATATAAACATACGAGGTGTGTTCAAAAAGTATCGCGAATTTTGTGTTTTTTCAAAAATTATTTATTTATTCATGAATATCTATTTTGTCCCCTTCAAAGTAATCCCCATGAGATATTATACACTTGTGCCAACGGTTTTTCCAATCTTCGAAGCACTTCAAAAAATCATTTTTTTGTATCTTGTTCAGCTCCTACTTCGATGCCGTCTTTATCTCGTCAAGAGAAGGGTAACGTCGTCCTTTCATGGGCCTCTTCAGTTTAGGGAACAAGAAAAAGTCACAGGGGCCAGATCTGGGGAATACGGTGGCTGCGGCATCATTAGTGTGTTGTTTTTGGCCAAAAAGTCGCGCACAAGCAACGATGCGTGAGCAGGGGCGTTATCGTGGTGCAAAAGCCAATTTTTGTTCTTCTTTGCACATCTTCTCGGCCTTCTGAGAACATTTTGTACCACCGATAAACGTTGCTTCGGTCCAAGGTAGCTTCTCCGGATGCCACAGTCAACATTCGGAATGCATCCGCGCACTTAATTTCGTTTTTCACACAAAATTTGATACAGCTTCTTTGATCCATTTTTTTGAATAGGTAAAAATCGAAGACGATCCAAAACACGTGCAAGCAAAGCAGCTGTCAACAATTAACTGAACATTCAAAATGGCCGAGCTTGTCGGCATAAGTGAGAGACATGAGTACCAACGTAACGCCACAAAAAATTCGAAATTCGAATATACAGGGTGGCTGATGAATTTTGCTACATTAAGAAACTCAAATAATTTTTTTTTCAGTGTATGGAATTCATTTTTCTTTTATTCATGTTAAAGCTCATTAAATTTTATTAAATATAGCTTAATTAGTTTTAAAAATAATGGAATTTAAATGCCCCCTCTGCTCGTCGATGCATGTGCGGCATCTTACCAAAAAGTTGTTCATTACTGCTTGGAGAGTTGAGACAGGAATAGCCGCAATTGTTTCTCGAATGGATTGCCTTAGTTCATTCAAATTTGTTGGTTTTGCTTTGAAGACTTGCTGTTTGCAATAACCCCACAAGAAAAAGTCAGGTGCAGTAAGGTCAGGCGACCTGGGTGGCCAACGGAATGTGGAGTTTCTGGATATCAGCTTATTGGGAAATTTTCGTCGCAATTCTGTCATAACAGGTTGGGCTATATGAGGAGCTGCACCATCTTGCTGAAACCACACAGAGTTGAAAGAAATTCTCATTCGGCGTAATTCTGGATAGAAAAACTCTCTCAACATGCTCAAGTAACGGTCTCCAGTAACCGTAACGGTGTGACCGTTTTCTTCGAAGAAGTAGGGCTCGACAATGCAGCGTGATGAAACTGCACACCACACTCTGACATGAAGTGGATGCAATTCCGTCTCATGGAGTATCTGTGGGTTGGAAGCACTCCATATTCGACAATTTTGTTTGTTTATGTTGCCGTTTAAATCGAAATGGGCCTCGTCAGACATGAAAAGACAGTTCAACATGTTTCCATCCTCTTCCACCATTTGAAGCATCTTCTGGCAAAATTCCAAGCGAATCGGCAAGTCTGCAGCATTCAGTTTGTTGGCCTTTTGAATTTTATATGGGAATAAGTCCAAATCTTTGTGCATAATTGACTGTAATGACTGTCTGCTTACACCCATTTGAGCAGATAAGCTTCTTGTCGAAACACGTGGATTGTTTTGTATGGCAGCAGCTACAGCAGCGATTGTTGCCTCCGTTCGAACTGAAGGGTTTCGGTGGTAAGGTCTTCTGTTGACTGTCCCATGCTCGGCAAAATTGTTTATAAGTCTTATTATGGTCCATCTGCTCGGACGATTGCCGCCAAACGTGCGCCTATACTCTCTTTGAACCGAAACTACGGACTCCAGTGCGTGATAGCGGCGGACAATCCAAATTCTTGTTTCAGTGTCCCAGTTATCCATTTTTGTTAAATGTAAAAGTCAATCTGCAAAATAAAAAAAAAATTAACCAGATTCATTAAATAGAAAAAAAGTTATTTAATTTTTTTTTGGTAGCGGCTTTCATTAGCCACCCTGTACGTAACCAGCGAAAATTCAAAATTCGGTTCACAGCGAACAAACACACAAACAGCTTTTTTTTTGGAAAAAGTGCTGCTTTCGTTTAAACAATTTTGGTTAATTAAGATATGAGTCAACTATTTTTTTTGATGCAGAACGGAAGTAAATATTTCAAAGTTTAACTTCAAGTAAGTTTCATTTTAATCGGTGGATTCTTTTATGATTTATGGCTGTGTAAACAAAAAATGTATGGGTTTTTACCACATTTTGTCCGATTTCCACGCCCCCTTTATATATTTCTTCACATTATAATGACATAAACCTTCCTCTTCAACCAATCTATCTATTAAAAAAAACCACATCAAAAGCCGTTGCTTAGTTTTCAAAATTTAAGCATTTAAGGGGACATCCCTATGACTTTGTTTTATAATATGTAGTGAAGTGAAGTGCTATTTTTCTTGAGTGTCTTTTAAATTATTATCTTATATTAATAATAATTGAATTTGTTTGAAGTGCTGCAATCCATTTCTCTCCTAATTTTCCAGTTTTTGAAATAAAATATAATTTTTCAATCTAATATACCTTTCTTATTATTTAAGGATGCGATGTGCGGGTATTTTGGTATACATATACCACATTATCCGACATGGTATACCACATTACCCGCCAATTTTTCCCAGAGCTTGTTTATGACTTTTAAGATATTTTTTTAAATATATCGAATACTTTCAGTTGCAAGACTATTGCGATAGGTTTTTTGCGTGTGTAATACTTGTGGTATCTTACTAGCCTAATTTCGTTGAAATTGCATGCATATTGCAGAGGTTACAGGGGAAAACAAAATAGGTATACCACAATACCCTACTTTACTCTATAATGTCTTCTTTCTTTGCTACTTATCCATATAAAGATACAAATCAATTGTTGATGACCATTCGCGCAATATTTGTCACAAATTAGACCTATTCCGATTCATACATTACCATGACATTCGGGCCTACCTACCGGAATGATTAGGTTTTTACCAGACCAAAGGCTGTTAGTTCAGTGTGACTTTGTTTAATCCGCAATCATTAATGGAAATTGTTTAAGCTATCTTTAAGCGACATAAGCTGTCATTATTTCTTTCGTTTATTTCATTTGGATTGCATGCTATTGTAATTCGCACTCAGCTTATGAAATATTCCAAAGATATAGTTTATGTTTTGCAATCCCAAATCGGGGTCTGCTTACCTGTCTTTTGCGATGGTTTGTGTTGATCTTCCATTGCTGATTCAAAAAATCGTTTCTTATCAGAAACCGATCTAGGCACTTTTGCTGTTGTGATGGGTTCTGGCGAAGGTGACTGCCGAACAAAAGAAAAAAAAAAATAATAATATTATTAAAGCGCAAATAAGTAAATATTTGGAAATATAAAATTCTTTGCATTTATAAATATACATTCGATTAGTAGGTAGTTGATGTATCCATCTTTATTAGTTTTCGTTTTATGAAGGAAGGGTGAGTCTGGCCACAAAATGTATGTTCCTAAAAACAGTGTGGTCAGTTGGCTTCGCTACAAGTAATTGGAAATTTTTGAAAAATCCTACACTAATCGATTCATCATAAAAGTAAGCCTTCCGATTCATCGAAAAAATCGATGTACATTTTGATGCATCAAACTAAATAAATTCATCGATGTGTTCTTTCCACCGACATCGCTAACGGCGATTAAATGCACGAGCCTGTGTGGGGTAAGACCGTTGTTTTACTACTCATGATATTTACTCCAAACTGACGATTTGTCGAAAAAAATTAAAGGAAGCTTTGGTTACTAATTCCATCAGTTAAAACTATTTTTACACAGAAGTATCGGGATTAAGTTCTATAGAACGCGGACCCGTAAAACGCTGTAAAAACACTTAGGATGCATAAAATAAGTGCATAAGGTGTTATTACACCACAACTGCAAAGTCTGAAAGGATTTAAGAGATTCCATAAATATCCTCTTACCTAGCTGATCAATTGAGCGTATTTCAGAGTCAGTTTCAAGTCACTATGCAAGTTGAGAATAATATTGGATGAGTGTCTCTTGGAAAGTTCTTGGATTCTCGTTTTTTGTATCTAAAGCTCAAGCAAAAACCACACACTTTCTTTACGAAAGCGTGTTCGCCTCAATGAAGATATTATTATTTGTTCCGTTTGAACCTGACGGCAAAATCAAAAGGTTTTTCTGTTTGCTAGGCAAATACTCCCAACAAATTTACAGGCTAAAGAACACGCCAAGGTACGGGGTACTTCTACTTTTGATTTTCAAGCAAATCTTGAAGCTTATTAAATGACGCTGCATGCCTAGTACACCTTGAAAAAAGTAGTGGGCTCGCAGCCTTACAGGAAACTGTCTAAAATCACAACTCCTCTGCAATACCCAGCTTTGAGTGAAGTGATATTTCGGCTCTGTTGGGATGGCTTTACTCAAGTGGAAGAACTTGATCGAAGGTCTTTACGAAAGTAATTAAAATCTTTGGTTGCTTCAAACAGGGGTAACACACTGTCGCATTAGAAATGGGGCATTTCACTAAATGATCTAATTACATTTGTAAATGGTTGCAGCCTATAAAACTGTAAAAAATAGAAAATTCCCTATTCTACACGGATTTCTCGCACCAGTAATTATTTATTTAAGAAAAATGGATTATAAAACACAATCAGACTATACTTTTGTTTCAAAACGGAAATATATAGGAATCGGTTCGGACGTTTAATTAAATTCTAATATCCCCCACCTAGTAAACAAAATACTATATTATAACTAGAATTTCCTGACTGATATAAAACTAGGCTGAAAAAGATCATACTTATACCAATTGTTTTTAATGTTTTGAATAACACTGGCGTGCAGAGAGTTGCACCTTCTTGTTCTAATTTACTGTTTCCGGCACCATTGCCCTAACCCAACATCTCTCACAGTTCGACCATGTATTTAGACGATGACCGCGCAGGTAAATTATTTTCATTTACTTCTATACTAAATTTGACAATTGACATTTCGTAAGACGTCCTCATGTCCAAAATCTCAGTTGTTACTAGTAGCGAGTTAGTATTCAACTAGTTGGATAGACTGCGGGGCACTTATGGCATAGTCTTCATTTATCTCTAAAGCCATCTTCCATCGGTTTTATCACTCAAACGCATTTATCCACTAGTTGAATTTGCACAAGGGACGAAATCATGACAGACATTTTACCCTTCTCTTAATGCAGGTGAAAAATTATTGTAAACATGAAAAAAAAATGTTTTTGGTTTCGTTTTATCTCTCTTCGTACAGAGGGGATGGATATGTGATAAATCGCTTGTTATTTTTTCATGGTGGCGGGGGTTGCGGATGGTGAGGTAGTAAATAATTCCATCATTAATTATAAATCTCGTGCAATCAAATGGTACTGGATTCTACACTTCATGCGCTTGAAGTGGAGTATCGCAAAGTTGTGCGACGGAGTCCAGCAGTCTAAGTGCAGTTCATTACCCTCTTATATACAATAAAAATTTATAAATGTGTAACTTATATCATGTCCAATTAAAGTCAAGTAAATAGCTCGTAAATGTTTTTTAAAAAGCTATTTAGTTATTTATTATTATTCAACACGAAAGACAAAAAAGAAAGATGGCAACACTGGATGAGAGCATTAGACTTCAATTTCCAACAAATTAAGTACCAAATACAAAGAAAAACAAAATAAAAAGGTCGCACGTAATCAGAAATTCTTCAATAAGTAGCGAGAACTAAATTTGCAAATGTGTTTAATCAGCCGCTATGAACAATGGAAATTGTTTAGCAAATAATCACGCTACCGTTATTTTGCACGAATAATTATGATTTTTGTTATGTTTACATCAGTATAGGATGTTGCAGCCAGAGCTTGTATTCTAATACATATTAAAACACTACAATTATAGCGAGTATGCATAGTTTTGGCCTATTCAAGAATTTTGAGGTGTACTTGACACAAAGTATGTCTCAAACTAATTCGAATAACACTCAGTAACTGTCTCAATATTAGCATGTGTTGGCTTGCAGGGCAAACACAGTTTGCCGCTTTCATGTTTCATTGAACGGTTATTTACCGGTGTTCCATGAAACCAAGTGGTATCCAAAAAACCATATGTTCAACAAATTCAAACATACATCTGCTCGAAACATATTTTCGAGGTTGTAGTAAATTTTATTATTATTATCATTACAACAGCTTAGAGTTGCTGGATAGATTCTGGGAGCTCCTACGCGTAAATTGAAATAATTAATTTCCTCGCTTTCCCGAATAAATTTAACTTTAAGCTATAGGTCTACAAATGCAGTGTGCTCTGACTCAAAGAGAATATTTATGTAAATTCAGTCAGTAACTTACTGTGTAAAAATCCGTGTTGTCAGTTACCCGTTAGAGATAAGAGAATGGAGATAGTTATCTTATCTACCGCTAATCGTTATCTAACTTCTGTATTTGTTGGGCTACATCGTGTGTAGTACCACAAAATGTACTTTTCGGGAAATGGAAAGGAAGTTAGGCATAACCTAACCTATTTCAAAGAAGACTATTTAAACTGCGTGGAACGTTATGCGGGCGAACTGGCTGTCAACAAATGTAACGAGACACTCACGCACGGCTAGGGAAAATTGTGTTATTCTACGCTACACATGATAATTGTTTTTTGAAAATCAAAGTAATACTCTGGGAAACTTAAAATCAAAATTATATTAAGGCTGTATTCACCCAGAAACCAGAAAATTACATCACAATTTCAACGAGATGTCTATTTGAATGTCTATGGAATTAAAAGAATCCAATTTATAGCAAAAAATACACTTTTTGTAGACCCAAAAAGTATATGGAAATTGCTCTGCAAAGTTGTTTTTTCGTCGTTTCTGGGATACCCGATGAGTTTAGATAGATTTTGTCTAGAGCTGCCAAATACTCGTAGTCAATTGAAAAATTGCTTTGTGTTCTTGTATTCATGGATATATTTGTTGTTGTTGTTGCAACAATTCTGCCTAGTCGTCTCTGTCTAGTCCTCACTCCCCTCCCTTACCTATCATTGTCATCAAAATGTCCTAACGGAAGTCCCAGTAACCTAGCTGTTTCAAAGGGGTTGGACCAGTTTTAAGTTGGTGCTAGAAGAGTCTGATCCATCGAGCAATTGTACAGACATATTTGTCTGTGTGAACAAATATACATAGCTTAAGTTATTTATTAAGAGTAACCCCAAAACAAAAACGAGCCAAACCAAAAAAATCGCACCAAAAAACGGTTGGCCCTTAACGAACTGTTTTTAAGTTTGATGGATTTTATTTGATGGGACAACAGTTTATTTATTTAAGCTCACAACAGGTGATATGGTCACCTATCATTTGAAGTTGTCGTTTCAAATGTATTGCTCTACCATGTCAACACTTATTGTAGTAAAATTTCTAGAGTTAATACAAGGTGGCGCAAAAGTAATCCTCCTATCAGAAAATGCTATAAATTTTGCGATTGGCCCCTAAAGTCAGTTCTGTTTTGACATTTGTGTAGTAAACACATGCGAAATACACGTTAATAAACAATGTTACGCTACACTGCTCCAGAACGCGGAATATTGCTGACTATTTATTTGACCAATAATCGGTCGGGGCCAAACGGTTACTGTGAATGGTGAGCGCTACAGAGCAATGATCAACGAGTTCTTTTTGCCGCAACTTGATGAATTCGGATTGGAAAACATGTGGTTCAAACAAGACGGTGCAACAGCACACACTGCACGTGCCACAACCGATATGCTGAACATCGGAAGCTTACTTTTGCGCCACCTTGTATAAGTTAAATAAATTGCTGCAATGAGGCTTAAAACTATAAAAAGTATCACCTGCTGGAGTACCCTTTACATTATATAAAAAAGTTTTATAGAATTTCCTACAGAGCAATTTAAGTTTGAAAGCTTTTAAAGAAAAGATCACACAGATGGCGCTATGAATTAAAGTTAATAAAATCTATTACAATTTTTTTGGAAAAAAGAAGAATAAATATGTAGGTGGAGATGAAAAAAAAACAACAAAAGAACAAAAAGTCAACAGTAGATAAAAGTATTGATAACAACCTTATGCCTACCAGAGAAGGTAAACGCAATGGAATGTCTGTCAGAGGTAATTCACCACGGAAGGCGAATGCCTTTAATTCGCCAATTTTGATGTTATTAATATGTTCATACATTTTTATATCCACAAACGAACCTTTTTGTAAATTTAACTTTACCTTTGTTTTGTAAATTTTGAATTACATAACAGCGACTTGAAACGCTTTGCAGCCAGGTACACTGGTGAATTATTGATATTCGCATAACCTGATATTCGAAATAACCTGTAATTATTTCTTTTGCTCATTTTATATGCATGCTATTGTAATTCGAAACCAGCTTATGAACGAAACGGCGGCCGCCGTGGTGTGAAGGTAGTGTTGCCGGCCTACCACACCGAAGGTCCATGGTTCGAGCCCTGGTACAGGTAACATCAAAAGTGATTTGAAAAAAGTTTTTCAAAACGGGGTCGCCCCTCGGCAGTGGTTTGGCAAACTCTCCGAGTGTATTTCTGCCATGACAGGCTTCTCAGGAAAAATTCGTCTCCTTTGTAGATGCCGTTCGGAGTCGGCAAAAAACTGTAGGTCCCACCAATTTGTAGGGAAAATTCAAATCGGCGCACCACAAATTGGAAGAGAAGCTTGGCGCAAAAATCTCTTAGGAGGTTTATGATGATATACCTGTTGTATATCGCGCCATAGAGATAGAGAGAGATAGTATATGTTTGCAATCAAAAAGGGGGGCAAGCAAATATCGCGATCTCAATAGCAAAAAAACATCGAATGAGAAGAGGATCCGCTTTCAATTCACGGATAAGCAATTCACGATGTCGTGCGAAAATTCGACTCTGTAAGAATTATTTTCTATGGTCAGCATAGTACGTGCCGAATATCAGCCAAACCGGACTAGATAATCATTTTTTGAATGGCCCTGCGTCACCTGGACACGGAACTGTTTTACATAGGTAAAATATGTGTTCCAAACAAAGGGTTAATTTTTAATATCTCGATGCGTTCGTTAGTTTTTTTCACCCGAATTTATACAAAGATCAAAAACAAGTTAATAAAAATATAGCGAAAAGGCAGAAGAGCTACGTTGTATTTGTGAATCAAAGTTCGAGATTTTGGGCTAGATCGACTGTGATGGCCATAACGAATAATGGGACGATATGATAAGCACATACATACAGTGATTAAATAAAATAAAATAAAATGTTGTTTGTTGTTTTTATTGATGAAGGCCACTTATTAGTTATTTGACATATAAAAAAAAAAAAAACGTTTAATGGTTCATTAAAAAAAATAATTGCACTTTTTAGGCTAGCTGAAAAATTGTGCGACAAAACTAAAGCAACAAGTCAAGGTAGGTCTTGTTTTTCCTTAAATTTTTTCTAAAAACTATAATTTCGCAGTAAACGTGAGCCACAATAGCTACGGGGATATATTTTATTTAGCCGCTAAACGAGGTTGGATGGTCTGTAATTTAGACTTCTTTTCTGGAAATAATTATTTCGTGAAAAAATTTGACTGAAATTAAATCAAAGAAAATCAAGTAATACTATTTTAAAATCTTTTAACAGTTTTCATGGAATTATCCAGCGTACTACAAACGTTTTTCTATTCAACTGGCTCCTTAGCAATGTACAGGAAGGTCCCTGTAAAAAACGTTGGAGCATCAGAGTACTCCAACACTTATCCTCATTCATATAAAAAAGGTGGTCCAATTTACATGGCAATGTCCGGTGATTGGATCACCTAATCCTATTCGGAGTACCATTTACTTTGCTTCTGAATAGTCTATAGAGCACCTACGTTGGAGTACTTTGAAAATGCTGCCAAAAGATTACTCTATAGAGTACTCTAGACGAAAGCGAGAAGGGAGTATGTGTTCTTTTGAGGACCACCTACTCCCGCTCTCGCTTTGCTGTTGAATACTCTATAGAGTAATCCCATGGGAGTATTTTGAGAGTACTCTGACGTAGGTGGTCTATAGAGTATTCAAAAGCAAAGAAACGGAGTACTCCGAGATGGATTAGGTGATCCAATCACCGGACATTGCCATGTAAATTGGACCACCTTTTTTATATGGGTGAGGATATGTGTTGGAGTACCCGGATACTCCTTTAGGAGTATTCTATGGAGTATGAAACGGAGTATTTCCGTTTTTTGCAGGGGTGCTAGTGCACGAAAAACACCGAATAGTTAAGATCGGGCAATCGTTCGTGGACTAAAACTATTTCTTTTTATTTCCACAAGAAGTTTTATGAAATAATTTACGATATCCTACCCCTGCAGGACCTATTAAAGACCTGCCCTTTAAGACTTATTACTTCACTTCGAAGATTTCACCTAAATTGGAGTAGAACAATACGACAAGGAATCTTATTTTCTGTCAAATAAAAGTTTTCTAAAGTATTAGGATGCTCTGAAGCTTGTTTCTAGGCCTAAAGAACAACGCTTACTTACTTTTACTAGACTTTTTGATCGGTGAAACAGTGTTGAGGCTGTGTAGGGGTTTGTACACGTTTCTCCGGGTGCAATTTATACGATTGAACTGGTATTGGATCGTTTCATGTACAAAGATATTCATAAAATCTTCATCCTATTTCTTGAGGGGGAAGAAATGCCATTAAGGTGGATCTATCAGGAAGACATTCTGCCGAAACATATAGCGATTTGCTTCAAAAAATAGTTGAGGGCTAATAATGTTGACGTACTGTCGTGCCCCGTGGTATTCAACCGAACATTGAATCTGTAGAAAATAACGGATCCTAATAATCCGAAGGAAAATTGCAGCAACAAAGACACTCTCAATTTATATACTCAATGCCAACACGATGTGCACCTGCCATAAATAGCCAGGGATATGCCACGAAAGAACGAAAAAAAAAACAAGTAAGGAAAAGGCTTTCTTCGACTGTGCCGAAGACTTTATACCTTTCATGAATACTCATCACGGTTTTAAGTGTCCGATCCTTACTCACAATTAGTACAAACCCTGCAAAACTGATAATTTAAAGATACATAGCCCAAACCCCATTTATCGGAAAATCGATTGTATAGGAGCTATATGTTATAGTGATCCGATCTGAGTGATTTTCACTACACACATTACATATATAATATGTACTAAAACTGCAAAATTCCTAGCTTTTTAACTGCAACAGTTATACGTTTATCGGATAAATCGATTGTATGAGAGCTATGCGTTGTATTGGTCCGATCATGCTGGTTCCGACAAATGCTTAATGCTTTACAAAATGGCTGCCTCTTATCAAATTTAATCGAGATATCTCTAAAACTGTGGGACTAGTTTGCTTTCAAACAGACAGATGGACGGGCGGATGGACATGGATAAATCAACTCAGCTTATCGCCCAGATCATTTCGGTATACCTATTGGTGTGTCTATGTCTTCTCCTCGTACTTAAAAACATCGGACCAAAGTTATAATACCATTTCATGTTCATGAAAGGTATAAAAACCGGATTTGTCCCATAGATATTTGATGGTGCTTTAATTAAGTCGCTACACTTTTTGAGTCCATCTGATTCTTTGTACAAAATTTTTTGGATGAACTTTTAAACAACTTTTATTTATTCAAACTTATAATACCTAATATGCATTCGCAGCGTGCTCCTGGTCTTTATAGGTTTAACAGAAATGACAACAAAAAGTGTGAATGAGGCATGGTCAGTGACCGTTCGGAGAACCAAAATCCGTTTCAAGTAAAATCGTGCCTGCTCACTTTCGCGAAATATCTCGCTTTAATCCTTATGATGCTCCGTAAAAGGATGAATTTTACCATACAAAATTTTTAAAAAGGGTGTTTTTAGTTTCTCTTACTGACGTTTATCTCTAAGAATGGCAATTTAAAAAAAAAAAATTTTTGAAAACTATAACTAAATTAAATAATTTATTCATATTTCAGACACTAGTCACACTGCTCTGTATATGTTATACAACTTAAACAAAACTTTATGCATCCTTAAGGATTTTTCGCACTGAGCCCGAATATGTGCTCAAAAATGTGCCACCATGTAGACCTTATGAGAAAAGCGGGTGTGAAATCCCGAAATTGGTAAAATTTTAACTATCGCCCCATGCTTAGGGTCCATAATCATAATTTGATTTTTATCTCATTTAAAGAACAAGGTTTAGCCAGTATTATCTGATATAAAAATATACTGGCACACTTCATAGGTAATTTATACAATTTTTCAAAAATGAGAAATAACCCGAATTTTTCAATTTTGGCCACTTTTCAAAAATTGTATAGATTAATTGTGACTTGTTATAATATTTTCTTATAGCTGATAATATTGGCTGAAGCTAGTTCTTTAAATGACCTAAAAATCAAGTTATAATTATGCACTCTATTCACAGAGCTACAGTGAAAATTATACCAATTCCGGGATTTCGCACCCGCTTTTCTATAAAACTCTTCACGGTGTCAAATTTTCGAGCTCAGCCTGAAAAATCCTTAAGGGAGCATATAGTTTTGTTTAAGTTGTATAACATATACAGGGCAGTATGAATAAATTATTTAATTTAGTTATAGTTTTCTAATTTTTTTTTTAATTTCGAACTTTTTATTTTATTATAAAACCTTTCACTGAACATCATAAGGGTTAAAGCGAGATATTTCGCAAAAACGAGCAGTCGCGATTTTACTTCAAACGTATTTTGGTACCCTGGACGGTCGCTGACCATGCTTCATCCACAATTTTTGTTAAACCTATTTAGGCCAGGAGCACGCTATGCATGCATTCTTTCTGAATAAAAAAGACTAAACATTATAGAACTTGTACTTACGATTTTTTTGAGTAAAACGTTTTAAAGCGAGTTTAGGTGCCTAAGTTTTGTGTCACACTGTACATGCTACCTACATTTTATTTAAAGTTAATTTGGAAGCAATCTAAGTAGCACTTTTTGTATGTTATCATGAGAAATGCCATGCAAAAATGAGAGGGATATGGAGTAAAAATATAAATAACTGAGCGAAAACTACTCTGAGAATAAGAGTCAGATTAAGTAAGAAATTGTTGAGCAAACTTTCACATTGTCATCGGGTCTTTGAACTCTGTTGCTAGTCTCTATCTCACGGGGTAGCGATCGCAATTCATAGTTTTTTTCAGCGATAGAACCGCAACCAATTAGTTCTCACTCTTTTGATACGAGTCTGTATCCTACGCCAGGATTAAATACCGTGCTCATAGCAATGCGTATTTGGCAATCACGGAAACGATGTATAAATAGCAGGACACAAATAAGGTAAATGCACGAGTCAAATCAGACTTTAAGTATTACCGAAATTGTATATAAATTTCAACGTATATTTTGTTGTTCAGACTAGAATCCGCAAGGAAACAATGGGCCTAAATTGATCCTGCTCATATGTATGTGACGATAAAAAACATAAAATATATATGTACATATCAGACGGCACAAAATAAAACAAGTCTAAATAAAGGAAGTACATTTCATATTTATTAAAATAAGTAGCGGTAGTTAGGAGTAAAATAACTGAAGCTTATTGCTATGTTTGTATTTAATATAGGATTTAGAACTGATGTATGTATGTATGCATGTACATGCGTATGTCTGTATATTTGTATGAAGATAAAACACAATTAATTTCTGACGCCGTGAATTACTATTTGATTAAAAAAAGTAAGACAATGTTGATGCCACGAGTTTTAAACTATTTGTTATTTAAGGTACTATTGTGCATGTTAAACTTAGATTACTAATGATATTCAATTACTTTCTAAATAAAACGAAAAGGAAAAATTCAACTGCTTAGTAGTACATATCTCCGTAAAGATAATAATAAATAGGATATAATATTGACAGAATATTACTATTATATAAGATACATGCAAGGTTAAATGATTTCCATATATAAAAGATATGAACAGAGAATATATAAATATAGAGCAAAAAGGGGCAAAATGTTACTAGTCAGTGTTTGGTACGTCATTTTAAAATCGATCAAACTCAAATAAGTCATGAGCTGTTTCAGTAAAATTTTTGGCAGAGGTCCTTAATTTGATAATTGTAAATTATTTCATAACACCGATTTGTAATAAAGTTCATTTTTGCTCCGAGTTTTTCAGATATATCAATTGAAATGGTAGTCACACTTTGTCAAAAAACCTTGCGTTAGTTCAAGACTTGCTGTACCAGCTTTAAGATACCTCAAACTTACTTGCTTATAACAAAAGGAAGTTTTGAAAAATATTTTTCCACAAAAAGGACAGGATACAGTTCACAGATATCGAATCAAAACAGATGTAGTTGTGCTGGTTTTCCAATAGTATATATGAAATAGCGTTTACCATATAGGTCACCTTATCGACAGTGCAGTATATTAGAGAGGAAAGAAGGTGTGTTTGGACCCACAGTCGGACAATTCGATGCAGGTTGATCGACTTTGCCGTTGCCCGAAACATGGTCATATCCAGCTTTAGGTTTAAGCACTAAAAAATCCATCGGGTTACGTGGCTATCCACTGATCGAAAAACACGCAACCAGATCGACCACGTTGTGATAGACGCACGGCATGCCTCCAGCGTTTTAGATGTAAGCACGATTCGAGGTTCTAACATCGATTCCGCTCACTATCTTGTCGCAGCCAAGTTTCGCGCACGCCTCTGCGCGGCTAAAAACGTGGGTGTAAAGGCACAAGGAGAGGTGGACTTCGAAAAACTGCAATCGCAACGGACAGCCAATGATTTCGCAACTCGAGTCTCACACCTGATCTCTGAGAGCACAACTGAACCTGTTGGGATATACGAGCAGTAGCAACTGCACAGAGAACAACCGGATCCCACAGTCGAAGATGATTTAATTAGTGTGCCCACTAGATTATAACTAGATACGAGTAGCAATATCGCGATTAAAAACCAATAAATATCACATTTAAGGTCCCATTCAGTGCGGCTTGAGACCTGATCGACCAGATTGTCACTATAAGCCAAATTTAGGAAAACCCCCGTGTGAAAAGACTTGACACACATCATCTGTTTGTTGATTTTAAAGCCGCTTTCGACAGCTGTGCAAAACGACGTTGCCCACAAACTCAGTCAGAATAAGGAACGAGCGATTTCTTCAATTAATCATTATCATCATTTATTGGCGATTAACCGCCTAGGCGAGTTAGGGGTTTAGAATATGCCCGAGGCAGGCATACCGGTCGTAAGAGGCGACTTATATGCACAAAGGTAATGACGTGCAGTTCGATGGTTGATCTACGGATATGATGCCTCTCACCTCTCATTACCCACCCTATCCTTCCTTACGGAAGGAGGGGTGACATGACCTAGAAGGTTTCACTGGTCATAAATCGCTACAACGGCAGTCGGGCAGTACCGAAAAGGAGTACCGGAGCGTACCGTACCGGGTTCAAATCTGGCCAAGGACTATTAATTCGACAACACTCCCCAAAACCTTCAGGGAGTGTTTTTGTCTTTACCACAACAAAAACAACAACCGCGATTTTGGCCGTTACGTATCAAAGCACAACAGTCACCCCGTTTCATCGATAGCTGACGCCAAGTGGAAACACCAAGGCAGTTCAAGTCATCCTCCACCTGTTTTTTCCAACTCAGTCGAGGGCGACCTTTTCCTCTGCTGGCGAATTCGGGTGTATATAGAAAAACCTTCTGGGCTGAAGGTTCTTTCCCTATTCGTATAACATGACGCAGCCAGCGCAGTCTTTGGGATTTATTCGCTGCACTATGGTCAGATCTGCGTAAAGTTCATACAGTCCATCGTTAAATTTCCTTCAATACTCACCACCGGCATCACGGGAAGGACCATAAATTTTCCGGAGAACTTTTCTCTCGAATACTCCAGGGGTCATCTAATATATGAGGACAGGTGTGATCTTTATGAGTGTGATCTCAGTTGCCTACTCAGTCTAGAACAGCACTTGTTGGCAAGGCTGATTCTCCCTTAAATTTCTCGACTGGCATTAATTTCGGTGTTAACGTAGGTTCCCAAATAATGTCAGCTATCAGCTTGCCAATAAATGTTACTTTGGACTGAGTAGGTATATACATGAGAAGCAAAGTAAGCAAACAAGCCGCTCATAATACCCGTCCTGCAATAAGCATGGCCCTTGGAGTACTCGAGACGTCGCCATATAACGAAGTGACTAAACATGTCGATAAAAATCTTAGAACTCGCTGCCTCCAATGGCCGCGTAAGCAAGGCTTGATTTCCCCAGGAGATACAAATATAACGGAAAAGCCTTCGAATATTTGAGACAAATAAAACCTTCATTTCCTTTATGACATATTACGGGTGTATGTATGTATGTATGTATGTATTTATAACTAGTTCTACCTTGAAATGGATTATCTAAAAAACAAATGTAATTTAGTTTGCACTCAACTTAACCCAAAAACTAACTAAAGAGCGCCAACACAGAAAGTTTATCTCGTCTACCCAGGACTACAGCACCACAAGCTAACAAACCCAACAGCATTAGCCGCACAAAGTAAACAAACGCGAACCGTAAGCCAATAGCAGCGTACAAGGCAAACAGGCAATTGGTAGAGAAAAAGCAACAAATCGTTACTCAAATTTAAGAGAACTAAAAGCTCTGAACCTTCAAGTCAACTGCATTAAGGGCACAAATAAATGGTAGGGAACGGGTGTGACTTTCCAAACTGATGAAGGTAAATGTAACATAACTCAAATTTGTAGTTGCTACTGCCCCTCGTGTTCCTGCTATACCACTAATCGCCACGTTTACAATATCAGACGGTGGTCTCTTTTCCTGTAGGCGGTGACGATGCGTCCGATAACACCCCACCAGCAAATTTTGGTCTAGACAATGGTGATGATGTAATATCTAATTGTGGTTGTGATTGTGAACGTAATTTAAGTGGACGCGGGCTTGTGGGAGGAGGAGGTGGGGCCGTGTGCAATTTCAAATGTGTTGGCTTAAGCGGTCGCTTGGGAGGTAATGGTGGTGGTGGCGGTGATGATGTTGACAACCGACAATTCACTGAGGTGTCACTACTGCGGCGCGAATCAAAGAATGAGGTGTTGCTATAGATGGCCTCTTCTTCAATAGTCGAATAGATTTCCTCTGCCGTCTCGTAATAAGAGGCTGCATTCAAAGTGCGGCGCGAAGATGTTGTCGACTCCGATTCTATCGACGCTAGGGAAGAGGTGGAAAGGTCTAAAGAGTGTACTGTGTTTTGATAATCACCAGTGCTGATGAGCACGGGGCCACCCGATGAGGAAATGGGCACAGTTGAATTTTGAGCAACTATTTCGGATATTGTGGGAAATTGCATTGACGAATACGACGGTGTGGTGAAGGTAGCGGTAGTATAAGCAACTGGTGTTTCACTTTTTGATACACGGTTTGTGGTGTTACCAGCTGCTTTCATTGTGTATGACCTGTTATGGCTGTGGTGAGAGGAATGGGCTTGAGAGGGAAATGTGGCTGTTGATGATGAACTAGTTAACGAGAAAGTGGCAGTGTTGGTTTTGGCTATTGGTTTTGGAATAATTTTACTCTTGACACTATACCCTGAAGTGCCAATAGATTTATTAGCTACAGCTGTGACTTGTTCTTTAGTTGGTTGTGTTGTCGATTCACTCACCAGTACTGTTCGTTGATCCAGATGCAGTTGTGGCGTCTGTTGATGCATCTGTTGTGGTTTTATATATAAACCGGAAGTTGACGTAGCCGTCGCCTTCGCTTCACCACTGGTCAGGAGAATGGGTGTGGTAACTAACGATGATGATGACGAGATAGCTGTTTGTGAAGTAGGTGTAGAGCATTGTGCCTGCGGCAGAAGTAAAAGACCACTTACAGTGAAAGGCGATTGGTTCTGTTGGGAGTGGGAAAGGCTAATTTTGCCAGCAGGGATCAAGTGACCAGTTAGGACTTGTGTGGTATTTGGCTGTTGGGGTTGTGGAAGGTTAGTATACTGTACAGGAAGTATATGCGCTGTTGGGAATAGTTCTGTTGGCGAAAGTGGGTTATTATTGGATGCAAAGCATGCGTGTATTGCTGCTGTTGATGATAAGAAATCCACCTTTGGCTGCATGTTAACAGTGGAAGAAGTAATAGAAGAAATAGGAGAAGATATATTAATAGTTGAAGATTCACTATCACAATGAGAACTACTATCGAAACCAGGATTTTGAGCCACAGAGGATAGCAAGTGGTAGGGTGGTGGGGGAAGAGGTAGTGATACAAAATTGTCATCTGAACTTTCTATAAATGAATTTACCGAGTTTTTGATGCGCGCGTAACTTGGAACTGGTGGCGCATCGTCGTGTGGTGCGCCCAGCTCTGGAATTCGCGACTTTCTGCTGACACTGCGTATCTTATTACGAATTTCATTCTCATGCAGCAATATTGTGCGATGCTCTTCCTCGCTAACCAATATATTATCCGGTGAGTTTTCATGTATAAACTCCGAAGGACGGCGCTGTGAAGGTGGTACCATGTCTTCTGATGTTGGCGGGAGCTGAGGGAGCACTTCCATGTAGTAAGACTCTTCGCTTTGTCTGCCATGTTCGGTGATTGGAGTTGATGTTGGCATAGTGGCATAATTGATTGGCGGAGGTGGCGGACTTTCACGTGGACGTAGTGGACTACGCGGCGCTTTAACGCGCACCGGTAACTTTGCGCAACTACTACTTGGCGTATTTAATGGGATACTTGGCACTGTCGGAAGCGGTGGTGGTGGTGGTGGTGGAGAACGCACTTCATGGATTCGGTTTGTGGCAGGATCATGCTCGAAAACGGTAAAATCACCATAACCAACATCAGCATTTTGAAGAGAATCTAGCGCCTCATTGTGCATCAATTCAGCTATTTTAGTTTTCGGTTTTGGCATTATCGGAGGTGGTATCCGCTCTGGTTTAGCCCCTTTTGAACTTGATACTAAATCTTCAATGGATTTTGATTGCGCACTAACCACAGTACTAGGTGTACTACGACCGCTAGACCCCGAACGCTCAGTGCCCAACAAATTCTCAGTTGATTTCGAGCCAAATAAAAATTGTTCTCGTGCTGATTTCATTGCTGCTGGTGATTTTGACATAGCTTTTGCCAACTCAATGTATTCATCGCTTTTTGTTTTATCGAGAAATGCCTCACGGAATGGATTGTCTCTTTCGATTTCTTCAGATACCAGCACTTTCTCAAGCTGCGGTGGAGGACTTCTGTAACCACTACTGCTTAGATCCCTTCCGGACAAAGGTGAAGAAGCACGCACGTGTTGAACTGTGGGCGAGTCAATTTCCTTAATACGCGCTACTGTAGGCACAATTGGCGGTAATTTTTCAGGACGTTTGAGACGTTCCATAGTTGAATTATTTGATGATGATGGACTTGCAGATCGCAAAATGCCTTTTCTAGGCACACGATAACGCTTGCTGTTATATTCTTGCTCAGAATCATAATAGCGTGAATAACCATCGGGTGTGTATGAACGTTCGTAATCCGACTTGGACCGTTCATCTCCGCTCAAATCGAAACTTACAGATTTTCGATGTCCACCATAAGGGGAGCTTGAAAGATCTGGCGTGCTACGACCAGATAAATTGCCTAGCCGATTAGAACTTGGTGTATATGGACGGTAGTCATTTTCAGTGTCGCTTGTGTAGCGCGGTGACGCACGTGGCCTCTCGAAATAATCGGAATCTGTATCACCCAGATCAGGTGTCGCATCGGCAGTTTCATCTCTAGAATCGTAATCTTGCTCATCTGTGTGCACTCCTGTATCTTCTTCGGCACCATCGTCAATTATTTCAAAAGGTTCTGGTTTTTTAGTTTTATAGCCTGATATATTGCCCACGTCTCGCTGGTTGAGGCTTTCATTTTCGATAAATTCTTCTGTATATTTACGAGACCTTGCGCTGATGATTTCTATCTCCCCCGATTTCTGTATTGGAGCAGTCGCGAATCGCCGCTGTTGAATTTTAGTGTGAACAAAAAGAGTTTGTTCATCATACAAAATCAGTTTTTTATTTAAATTGAAAAATATTCTAAATTAGTATGAAATTCAAGCGATAAAACATTCATTAAAGCGTTTTTTAAAAGGTGATATGAATAATGTGCTAAGTTTAAGTTTTTGGTGCGGGTGAATTTTAAATAAACGCTATGTTGGCTGTAGGCTTAGTAGTTGGGTGCTTCAGAAACAATAACTAAAGATAAATTTTTATGTATTGAATATGTAAAATTAAGTGAGTGATTCGCTTGATATGTTTTTTTTTTAAGACGGTGAGATTATAAACTATAACTGACAAATTCAATTTTAGCACTTATGAAATTGATGAAGTAACAAAAACCGAGCGATATATTTGAGATCAATTCTGTGCTGATGAAGAAAAATAGTACAAGATTGGGATTCAAAGGGTTGGTAGAATACATAGCTTCTCCAATCTACCTACCTACGCTAAATAAATCCGGTTGCTAATGTCAGTGTATACATGCTTGACAGCACTGGATACGGCGACAACACGTTACTTGACCATCTATAGTATTATTTCTAGACGAGGCGCTTAGCTAGCCTTAACTACAATACGTAGATAAATGAAGTATATATCAAATGAAAGCTTTCGATGAGTAAGTTTGCACAAAAATATAAAAATTTAAATAAGTTCATTTGTTTATGAGATATTAGCATTTATTATTATGTCCATTTTCACCACAGCATTTTCTAGCGTGGTGACGCATAAGCATCCACATATACATACATATGTATGTATGTATGTTTGGATTTTCTATATGTACTTGCTTTGTTTATCTCTCTGTTCTAATGAGCTCAGCAATGGGCGGATTCCAAATCGCAACTGTTAGCTGAGCTAACTAAAAAAACACACCCGATTTTCGGGGGTTACATACTAATATGGATTAATTTCCGACAAAGGATTTTAATTTCGATAACTATGCCATAAATACTTCGTGGAGTGTTGTTGATATACTTTCTCGAAGAAAAAGTTTCGACCAGACCAAGGATTTTTGGTCATATTTTTTATTTTGCTATTTGCTTCGTGCTACAATCGGCGTAGCTCATAGCTATCATGTCCAAAGGTGAGACAATAGCAGAGCATATTTTTCATTCCCCTATGAAGTAACAAGTACAAACACTGAGAAGTACACATTTAATTATTTAAAGAGGTAGAGAGAGTTCAGATTGAGCGACTGTAAGGTTCAAGCACAGCCCTGTTTCCAAATGCACTGGGACCTCCTAACACCGCACTGGCTTAAAAGGTTGTTATCTGACAGCGGTCAGAAATTGTAAAACTTAAAAAAAAGTTTCAGGAAAAGCTCAAATTACCACAAGGCAAACAGAAAATATGCGACCGCTGCTCATCGTGGTTATATGTACGTGACCGACGCCAGAAGCACTTAAATCAGGGATTGTTAAACACACACTAAGAAATTTTACGCTCGTATAAATTTATGACAACTCGATGCTACTCCCAAACAAAGTTCATAATATTTTTAAACCGGTCAAAATTATCAAATCTAATATTTTCCCGAAATATTCTGACAGAGAACTTGCAAAGTGATAAACTTGATAATACCAGTTTCTTTTTGATGGAGTATAGCAATAAATATCGACAGGTTTGGAAAATATTAGAAGGTTCTTTCTTGTTAGTTATCATATTTATTATATTATTTAATTATTATAAATGTTTTCGTCCCATATAGTATTTAATTTCGCTTTTTTGATTGTCACAAACAGGACAAACAATAATTTGCGCAGGTGTACTGCAAAAAGTATCAACTGATTGGCAACCCTACTTTAATTGCTCCCAGTGCAGAGGTATTCTGTGTGAGAGTTTAAAGAGCTTGAGAAGCTTTGCTCATGGCCTAGAAAAAGTCCGTCCCTGTACTGTATTGAGCACTGGGATTTCCGGTTCTACATGTACAGGTTTAGGCTGTAAAAACCCTGGACAGAGTGAAAGTTAGAAACAACCTTATAAGATATTATAGTTGGATTTTGTCACCATAAAACAGTGGAGGATTTTGGGAGCTTTTTCCAGTAATAATGTTGTCACCTGACAATAAATATACGTACATATGTATATAAATAACTTGCTCAATCGGCACAGAAAGATCCTTCAAAAACTACATGATAATAATTAAAAATGCAAAAATCGTCAAAATTTTATGAAAAATGAAAGACAAAACAATTCGAGACATAATAAGAGACACATAAAAAAAGTTCAACACCGAAATATGTAGTTCACACAAAAACACAAATAAATCAATGAAAAATTTTAAAAAGCCAGAAAAACAATGTTTATAGTTCCCTAAAAGCCATTAGCTTTAAAACAAACCCTACATACATATGTACCAGAAATAAAACCAGTTCTATTTTTTTACTTGATTTTTATAAAAATCACTTTTGCATTCTAGAAGACAATGAATTTTTATTAGTTTATTTTTGGTTTGCTGAATCACATAAAAAAGTTCACGGATTTTATAAAGTTGGTTATTAATATATAGTAGAGAGATCCGACTTACACATAATGTAGATAAATATATGTACACATATATAGGTGCTTTTGTTTAAAGAGGAAAAGTCGCCTTCATTAAATACACACATTCAAAACTTTTTAAGTTAGTTATTTATAATCATATTTCTTCTCTTGAAAGTTCTTCTGCAATTTTACTATTTAATATGTATATGTTGGACAGTTGATATACATTTTATATGCTTGATATATAAGTATAAATTTTTTTTTTTTTTTCAATTAGTAGTTTGTATTATCATCGGATTAGGTACATTAATGCTCAGGAATCTGTAACTTCAAGTTCATTTTATGATTATTGCAGTAAAGGAGGGATTTCACCGAATTAAATTTTTCGTATGATTACTTATAGTATGTTTTACTTCATAAAACAAATGCATATCAAAAAACAATAAGATTAGGTCTTATCTAACGCTCCCTGTTTTTAAACGTTTGCCTTTGACCCTTTTGGTATTTACATCAAGTCCTATTTTTTCTGCTTCTGGTTTTGTTTGATGTGACTTTTTTGTTTGATGCTTGAACTCTGTTCCCCGTTCTTTTTAGTCAAGTCGAGATCGACGAAAATCATTGACACATTTGATGACACAAAGAATAAAACCAACAGGCAAAACGGATAAGAGGGAAAGCAAACAGAACTAAGAAATAGTCCCGTCGAGATAGCTTTTGTGGAAGTTTTTCGGAACATCGTTTTTTTTAATTTGCTTGTCGAAGTTTACTACTAGTAAGGATCAAATGTAAAAAGGCTATGCTCTGCATATATTTAGCTCATTCACCAACATTTCATCCTGTTTGTGCCTTTTCTCCGTTCTGGCTGTTAGTTTTATTGTTTGTTTCATGGTTAATATAGTCAGTGACTTGATAATTTTCATGTGTATCAGTACGCTTACTTTTAAGGAGCTCGTTTACGCACTAAACTTGATGCATCTTCAATTTTTTACGTAGAAATTGGATCTTTGTAGGCTTAGTGGCTTTATCTCAGAATTGTACTTCGACAAGATTAGTTTGCATTTTTCCGTGAGTAGCGAACCCCATTCAGGGATAATGCTGGGGTTGTAACGCCATTTTAGGGGTGTTTTTGATAAGATTAGCTTCCAAAAACAAGTTACATTAGCTTTTCCATCACAACTTACTAATATGTTAATAGAGATAATTAGGTAGTAAAGAGTGCGAAATATTCGTAATAGTTTAACAAATGTACAGGAAGAATGTGACTTTGTTTCATGAAACCATTATAATACAGTAATAGGCTACCGGTGAACTGTGTATTTCCATTAATAAAAAATCAACGTGATTTAAAATCTTACTTTCACGATTGGGGTTAAAAATAAAAGGATGTACTGCACGGTTGACTTTTTTCTTGGCCTGAATTAACTGTTCTTTTTAAGAGTTCAAGTAGAAAAATATTATATACACACATACATATAAGTATGTATATATGTATGCATGCAATATAGGTATATATGTATGTAGTAGTACAAGTAGCAAAATTTCCCTATTATATATACACATATTATTTTAGGTATTCCTTTACACTACAAGTGCCTGTAACAGCATCTGTTATAAATCCTCTCTATATTTATAATTTTATTGTAAATGCATTTACATAGTAACAATGTTATCAATTTCAATAAAATTATTTATTTAACTTTTAAAAAAGGAAACAGAAGTAACTATTTATACTATAACAAATCTTCAATAATAGCGGCAACAATGCATATGTATGTATACATTAAGTCCGTTGCATATTTATAAGATCAGTAATATGTGTATCCGAAACAGCAAACTAAAGGGGAGAAATATTTTTGGAGAATAATGTGTTATAAATAAAAAGTTGACACATTCAGTACATACTCGAACAAGCTAGCAGCATTGCCGAGTAGGAACTAAAGAACTATCGAGCATGTATTAAAAAGTTCTCGATTCGCAGCTTATAGAAACTTGAGGAGGTAAAAATATTCGGCACACAGCAATAATTAATCACCTAGCAAAATCGGACTCCGCAGTCTATAGGGTGGCCATTGTCGACCAGCTCACTAGTTGGCAACTCGTGCAAAATAGGTTCCCGTTCGGACAATTCTGAGGTAGTTTCGCTTTGGCTGGTCGGGTCCGGTTAGTATAGTTTAGGGCTGATTCTAGTTGTGGGTTGGTGATTGTCGATATCGGATACTTTATAGAACGATACACTAAGTTTGTAGTTCTATGTCTGCTTTTTTTGGAGACAGATTTATGTACAATTGTATTGCAGAGTGATGAGGTGAAAAAAATCACAGTCGTTTCATGGCAAGGTGATGTTATGCGAATGGATAAAAATGCTCCAAGTTATTTCAGTTTAAAGCCGCTGGTGGCAGTAGATCTAAAATTTAAAGCTATGCACATAGCCGAATATCTTAATTGAACACCGACCGATTTGTCTAGCCTACTCACCGATTAAAGACTTGGTAAACACTGAAGATTCATTTGGGGTATATGGGAGAGGCTGTAAGTGTCGACGTTTAAACAACGCCGGTGAGCGATATTGCTGGTTAAAAAAAAAATCCTCAAAATTTTCCAACTTTTATTCGACTCCATTTTCGGCTTAAATATAGCTCTTTATAAATTGTTTTCCTCCTTTTAGGTCACCGTTCCGGATGTAGATAAAGATAAGACTGACTTTGTGAACATAAACGCACCTTCTGATTTCATAAATATGTATGTATGTACATACAAAGTAGGGATGCCAATCTCGGGTCCCCTCATTTTCGGGATCTGAAACGTTTTACTAAGAACTAAATATGTGTGATTTATTAAAGAATCATACCTTAGTTTTTTTTTATGAGTAATATTTTTTTAAATTGAAATTTTGTTTGTTGATGGTGTTTGTTGAAGTAGCAGGAGCCTTGTTAGCAAAAAAAATAAATGTGGGTATACTGGATCAACTATCGAAGTTTTACAATAATATATGTATTCGCCTTCATATATCGCTTAAATCAATTCGGAAGATTTGGTTGAGACATTTAACTTTTCTAAAAAATTATGTATATGTACATATATATATATATATATATATATATAATAAAGTTCATATTTTCATAATCGCACAAAAACACTAATTACACTTTCTTTTCTTTTTTAACTTACTTCAATCAAAAAAATTGTGAGTATTAAGTAATCAAATTAAAAAAAAGAATTTATTTGAACTTTTTATTAAAGCATCATCGACTAATTTGATTTGAAATTTGATTATTTTAATATATCGCACCCTCTTTCCAGCAGCAGGAATGTGTTTGAATTAAAACGATGGGATAAGAAATTTAAGGGTTTATGAAACGCTGTCGAACACAAATTAAGCCAGGTTTTTGTTATTTATTTTAAAGTTAAATATTTTCTGATTATTTCTCCTCTTTTTTAAGTTAAACTGTTTGAGAATAACGAACACCGGGATCCCGAGATTGCAAAAATTTTAAAAATTTGCATCCCTACTACAACATATTTCGTGGTACATACGTTTTTTTAACTCCTTTGGTGGTATTATTTCGCTTACGTAGGTATATTATAATTTTTTTTTCTTAACTGCATGTGCATGTACCAACTTTAGTTACGAAACATCGACATTCAATATCATTACTTAACAACGAATGACAAATTTACTCTTTATAAATGTTTTATTTAATTTATTTATATAATTTTAGTTTAGTTTTATTATGGTTTGAAAACAAATTCTTCAAAATGTCTGCTATTGTACGCGACTAAATTTCTTTATGTGTAATGTATTGTTTATTACCAGTCCTTACGACCATTTTAAACTAAATATTCAGTCTTATAGTTATAACCATCCGCTCGTTAAGCATTTTTTTGCTCTGTGTTCTGCAACGAAAAACCAAATATGGAGAAACGAAATAGAAAATTTACAGTTTTTAATGACCAATTAGACTTTGGTTGATTTTCTTGCAATACAACTTTTAATATATATGGCTTACAGCAAAGGAAGTGTTGCAGAATTAAGGAAAACATCAATAGGAATATTTTTGTTGAACGGAAATGAAAAAGAGTTTTCAGGTATATATATATTATGTATTTTGTGTACGCACAGGTATAATCAAATAAACATCAATATTCAGATAATATTTAATAATCGAGCAGCATTTAATAATATGTAATATAAATTATTCAAACTAAAGCCATTTGTGTATTTAAAAAAACAACTTTACTATACAGGTCAAAGAAAATTAATCGTGAAACAGCCTTTAAAAAAACAAGTCTGGAAATCAAGGATAATTTTGAGAGAGCAACCACAAAACATTGTATGCCTAACAAAAGATCATCTTCTCTGTGAGTGTACTGAACTAAAGCTCCTATGGCACACAGTATGTTTCAATGAGTGTGATTTGTCATTCTAACTCGGGCTGAGTATCCATCTACCAATATAGAACTAATATGGCACGGCTATCCGAAATTATTATATGCGCTTAGAAGACACTTGATAAAAACCTACTCCAAAACTTTGGAAATTAAAAAGTCGATGGTTTGGTCGTTCCATCTATACAACCAAGCGGTTGTTTGTAAGTGTTCCAGTTGAATACTATTATCCCTGATATGAAATATGTACTCTTCAAAACAAAGATACATATTTTTCATACAAATTGGTATCAACAATTGAATTTAAACAACTATAAATGAGCTCACGGCCAAAAGGAATAGTTTTATGAAATTATTATATTTATGATTTTTAATAATTACACTGGTCTACAGCCAAAAATCACCAGAGACGCGAATATGAAATTTATATGTAAAACCACCCTCTAATTCCGAAAATCGAGGTTATTTTTGATTCCAGGGTTTTGAGCTATTTACGATTTACCATTACAAAAAAAAAAAGGCTGCACTTAACCATGTATATCTCAAGAACAAATTGAGCAATTCCAAAACGGTTTGAAAAATTTAAAAGCTAATAAAATTTGCTATAAACAATGCATACAAAACTTTTCGCTAGACCCTGTAGGTTCGAAGATAATGAACAATCAATACGGATTTTTGCCTTTTTTTTTTGTAAAATTATAAAAAAATGTGTATTTTACGAGGAAGGATATCGAAAACTTTTTATTTTTTTCCAGATATTTTTTCTCTCTGTAAGCTCTGTTTTATTACAAAAAAAAATAAGCTTTCAAATAAAATCGAAGGACTAATGCAAAAGTTATAGGCATTCAAATAAATATAGCCATATAATACTTGATCTGAGTATAAATAGGAGTAAATGCGAATTATTCCTTCATAATATCTGCAAGGCTACCCGGATACTGTTCAGTCTATAAATGCATTTTATAACCCGTCATTTACTTCAAAAAATAATATGAATAAAAGGGAGCGAGAGTTTGAGTGCAAAAATTTTCCAGATATGTTCTGTTTCATCCGACGTGTGTTTTCAAATCCTTTGAAAGTTACAAGTATTTTGGCATTCAGCCTAAAAACACTGGAAAATCTTGGACACCGAATACTGTGTGCACCACATGTCGAATCGAATTCATTCATTCGGAATCCGGAACAAAAAGGTGCGTAGTGAAGTTTAGGAATTTTCTACTTTTTAATGCATATCTGACTAATTTCGGAAACTATCTACTTAGGCAACATATGAAATTTAGTACACCATTGAAGTGGAGGGAACCAACTTGCCATACGACGCACTGCTATATTTGTAATACAGAAGTATTTGGGGTTGCAAAGTCAAGCAAAGCAACGCATGCGAGCGTATCTACAGCGTTATTGCCAGTACCAAATTCAACGGAAGTGGCTCATCTAACTACTTTGCCATTGCCACATTCAACTTTAGTTCCGGGTCCAGTTTCATTGTCAACAGAAGCATCTGATTACGCGGCATCAAGTTGTACTGAACTTCACACGGAAAACGAAAGAAACGCTTTGTCACAAGCACAACTCAATGATTGGATAAGAGATTTGGAATTGTCCAAGGTAAAGGCCGAGATACACGCCTCTCGTATGCAACAATTTAAATTCCTTTCATCCGATGTTAAGGTAACATATTATAGAACTCGTCACGAACCATTTTCCAAGTTCTATACGAAGGAGGGCAGTGTTTGTTACTGCATAGACATTACTGGGTTATTCAAACCGTTTGGTGAACCATATGATTCAAAGAGTGGCGATTGTTCATAGACGGCAATAAACTAAGTTTAAAGGCCGTATTATTACATATTGGCAACCAAATGCCGTCTATCCCGATCGCGCATGCAGTAAATATGAAGGAAACCTACTAGATAATGCAAAAATTATTTAAACCTGTCAAATATGAAGAGGAGGATTGAAAAATATGTGCCGATCTTAAAGTCGTTGGAATGTCATACGGTCTACAAAGGGGGTACACAAAATACTGTTGCTTTCTCTGCAAATGGGATAGCCGAGCTGGTCAAGACCACTACACCCTAAAGGATTGGCCAGTCCGAATTTAAATTTGGTGTGGATAACATAAAATACTCCCCTCTTATAAAGAAAGAAAACATTATTTTACCCCCGCTCCACATCAAGCTCGGCCTTATCAAAAACTTTGTTCAGGCTTTGGACAAAGAAGGCGAAGCCTTCCGTCATTTACAAACCATCTTTCCAGAGATTTCAGAAGCCAATATAAAGGAAGGCAAGAAAGATGCTTAACAATAACGAATTCAAAGAACTATTGACAGCAGTGGAGGCAGCAGCGTGGGATTCTTTTGAAAAGGTAGTTGCTTCTTTGTTAGGCAAACGCAAAAGTCCTAACTACGAGATGATAGAGAACGACTTAATCAAGAACTATGCTAAAATGCGTGAATAAAAAAACACATATTTAAGGCTGTTTTCTAAAGTAAACTTTAAAACGTATCTGCCCAATAAACAAAAAATTTTTATAAAAATCTTAAAGTTTACATAAGAAAACGGCCCTAGAGCTGAATTCATCGTTCAGTTCCGAACAAATTTTTTGTTTACGTTTTGCTCGTTCTCTTCTCATTCTGTATCAGAGAAGTGGAAAAAGAACAAGTAAAATGTAAAGAAAAAACTTGTTCGGGAATAAACGATGAATCCAGCCTAAGAAAATTACACACAAATCTGTCACTTATTTATCTAATTTACTTATTTACTTTCTTTTCAGGAGTAAATATGTCTTTAAAAATTCATTTTCTGCACTCCCATTTAAATTTTTTTTTCGCAAAACCTTGGTGACGAAAGTGACGAGTATGCCGAGTGGTTTCATCAGCAAATGAAGTTAATTGAAAGTCGGTATCAAGGATTCTGGGATGTTGCATTGATGGGTGACTACTGTTGGTTTCTCATAAGAGAAACCGATCCTAATCTAAATAAGCGTCAAAACAAAACAAATAGCTTTTTCAAGTATAAAATAAGATCATAGAGTTAAGACAAAACTTACATACATTGTTATCGTCTCATATGTACATATGCTAATATTTGTAGGGTACTTAAGTATTATATGGCTATATTTATTTGAATGCTTATAAGTTTTGTGTTATTTTTTTTTTGTAATAAAACAGAGCTTACAGAGAAAAAAAAAATGAAAAGTTTTAGATTTTTTTTTTTGAAATAACGGTAAATCGTAAATAACTCAAAAACGGTACCATAGAATAAAAAATAACCTCCATTTTCGGAATCAGGGGGTGGTTTTACATACGAATTTCATATTCGCGTCTCTGGTGGAGAAAAAAAGTTCGAATTTGTAGGCCAGTGCTATTGAAGGTTTTTATTTTATTATAAAAAAATGAGAGCAACTTTTCTTAAAATAAGCAGATACACAAAGATTTTTTTATTGGGTTGATTAAAAGAAGATAAAAAGTTCATTTCAATAGTGTCAACTATTTTGCTATCAATTTTGAAGATAACAAGCATTTTTTGGAAACCTACTTTTATTATATCTTCTTTACGATGACCATTGGATCTGGGCTTCCTTCATTTACTTATGTAAATATACCAATATGTATAGCGTGTACATATACCAATATGTGTGTATTTATGGATAAGTGTTTCAGCACGTCAAACCAAATTAGGATCAGTCTTCCAAATACAAAGCGGAGGGTTATAACTTTCTTATCATGCAAGGCTTACATACTATGCACTACTGATTTGACAAAAATTCTTGAGCAAAACAAAAATCATCCCTTTGGCATAGCATAGAAAAATTTTGTGTTGTATGTACATAACTCAATATTGATATTTTGAATGAAAACAATAACGATTACGAAAACTCAAACTCAAATTTAATTGTTTTAAATTAAACAACCGATTCGATTTAGACATTCTCTCCGGTCAACTTTTAACAACATAATTTATTTATGCTTACTTCCAAATTTCATGTATGTAGATGCTTCTTCAATAACATAATATAATATGGACCAGAGGGTGAGTAAAGGTCTCGTTCTAATTACACGATTTGTTCCTACTAATACAGTAGTATCAAACGCATGTACACTCTACAAATTCCTTTCGGAGCACTCATAATTATGAGCGCAATAGAAGGCTAAAATATGTAAGACAAATCAGCCTCAGGATATATAGAAAATTGTGGCCCTAAAAGGCACATACAGTTTGTCAAGAAAGTGGTTTAACATATTGTAAATATTCAAGAATTAAGCTTTCTCGGGCTAAACTTCACAGTTCAAAAAATTTTGAAGCATTTTAAATCAGGAAACCAAAATATAGTTTTGTAACAATTTCGAACATGTAGTACAATGTACAAAATTTAAAGTTTTGAACTTTCTTTCATATATAGTATTTTAAAAGTTAAATTTTGAGAATTCTGTAGTTACGAAATTCACTGTGTATCTATATATAAAAATAAGAAATATGTAGATAAAAATTGGAAGTATTTGTTGAATTTCAGAAATTAACAAATTTGTGAAATTTTTATTCACTTTTTAAAGCTTAGTGCTAGGTGTAGTTAGCCTGTTAGTGGGTTTTGAGAAAGTAACTCGCGATCCATAACCTAGCTGGCTAATAAGAAAAACTAATCTTTATAGGATAAAAACCTTCATTGTCTGTTTTTTGATATTACGTATTACTAGATGATGACGAAAAAGAAGGAATGACGGAAAAGCATTCCCTTGGCTTCTTTTGAGTTAATTGAGAGTTTTTCAACAACCGAGAAGCGGGAAAACATTCCTAAAAAGCCTAATATAAATAATTTTAAAGCAAAATGTTACTTACATCATAATTGCTTTTGCTTTATTTTTGTAATGGTACATATTAAAGTTGTAATATTTTGTGAGATGGTTTAAAATAAATAGAATTATCGATATCTGTCAAAATCCGGTTTTTCAGAGTTCCGTTGGTTACGCCAAAATTATGGTTAGGGCTCGATATATTGATTGCTAAATCAAAAAAGCTCCCGGAGGAAGCCTCATTTACAATTGTTTCACCAGTTACGATGAAATGCCGTTTTTAATTTTATGGAGCTCCGAAACTAATATTAAGCTATTATAGTGAATTTATTTAAAATCAACCACTTACTAGTTGCATTGCCAGGTTATCTCAACGTTATTCGGAAAATGTATTAGGTATTTTTGTGAAACAACTGCAAACGATCCATAGCCAGAATACAAAAGTATGAATAAATAACCCTGTCGTGTGAGAGAGCAATAAGTTCACACGTTCTTACGTAAAAATCGATTTCTACGGAATTCACATGGCACTCTCATAAGAAAGGTCGTATCAGCCTTCTATTTGTTCGAGAAAAAAATAGTTAAACTTTAATTATTCTAATTTGACTAAAAATACAAAGCTAACTTTTAATAATAATTATTTATCTTTTTAAAATAATAATTATTGTGGAATAAATAAACAATGTTTTTTCTTTTCCTAATTACTTTTATTCTTCATGGGAAATTTTTAAAGGTTTTCAAATGGTATTCTACTTTCTAAATGCTAACTATTGATATATCTTTGATAAAAAAAGAAAAACAATTTTCAATTCGGTTGGTTTTTCATTAAAAATTATTTTTTTGAACATCTTTTAATATTCCGGAAGCAAACTGAAAAGCCTGCAATGCAATTACAAAAAAGAAATGAATAATACGCCTATCCGATGAAGGTGGAGGGGTTAAGTGAAGGTGTATCTGGTTGCAATTTCTTTGCCGTTCGGAATCGCTTTGATCAAAAAGTCCATACAAAATTAGGGTGAAAAGATGTCACATGCATAAGAAAAAATGCTTATGAGATGAAGTTATTAACTAGATGACGATCCAATGCATACTTAGAGGTTGGTATCAGAGTGGTTCAAAAATGGAAATTTTAAGAGGCGACTGGCAGACCTTTCATTTTAGGACAAGCGATCAGGCGTGACAGTAAGCACAGGATAACTGGGATAAAACTACATTGAAATCCTGTCACAAGGTGATCAAATCCAAGCCTCATAAAACAGGCAAACTTGTACAAAGCCATGGAAGATATACCGGTTATTCAAAAAAAAGTTATGTACCACTATTATTTTGACCACTGAAACTTTTCTATTTTGAAAAAATTTAAAGAATTTTCACACTTCTAATTTCAGCCAAAGACATTGTTCATATTACTAAAAGAAACTTTGCTCCACCTATTTTCTCCCCCTCAAGTGCATATAAACTTCTTTCAACAAAACGTACGTATACATAAAGATCTTTTAGCATGGCAGAGCCAAGAATTGGAAATAAAAGGTGTCGCAATATTTTGAAGTCTTCTCCAAATTGGTTTCTGTGGTTGTTGTAATTGCAAAACACTGCCCGAAGATTTGTCGAGTGTTATGGATATGAGCAGTGCTTTGCAGGAGGAGTTTGTACAAAGCCTACAATTTTTTCCCCCCCTTTAAACTGGCTAGGTTTGAAGTTATCTTATAAACTGACTAAAATATACATATATATATGTATATTCACGTAGTTTTTATATTCATATTTTTCCCTGGCAAAAATTTCCTCAAGACATTACACAATTCCACACTGGCCAAATATTTTTACCGGTAAGATAATAGTTAAATTCTTTTTGCATATTCACTGTTAACTTATATCTAGGTATGTATCCAAAACCGTGCTATGTGCATTCAATTCATACCCTGAAAATGCAACGATTTCAAATGAAATTGTCAACTTTGGCTTCACATTTATTTATGCCACAATGAAAAAGATATAAAAACTTGTTTTCTTGGATCCCAAAAAAAATATATACAGTGCCGGACATAATTATTGGCACACTCGTTTTCTGCGATTTTCACAAATTTTGGCCTCAATGAAATTAGCTAAACAAAGACTATATAAAAGTATGTGTCAATCTCTAATACAAGAACT